>JAYGXS010000002.1:72713894-72744133 GCA_036362985.1 Ligula intestinalis | reverse complement strand
CGTCCAACTGTCAACCCCCGCCAACCTTTTTTCCAATACCTCCGTACAGAATACACTATACGTTCCGCTTGGCGTCCCAGTCCTTCTCTTTGCACACAAGGAACCGGGATTGAATATCGTAGAGGCAAGGATTTTCGCCTTAAATGAAACCCACCGCGATACATCAATGAATGATTGCTAGAAATGGCAAAGGGAACTGCAGTGGTAATTTCGGACTGAGTAGCTATCGACAGGTTGTCTAAGTGAAGCCTGGTTTTGCAGCACCTGAACCTCGGTCCCATGATTCTTGATGATCGATCACTAGAAGGCCAAACACTTGAGCAGATAAGCAGCGTGCTCGTTATACCATGGGTTACGACTGGAACCGTAACTGCATCTGACGCGTGTTAAATTATTGGGTTATGGGAGCCACTTGTCCCATTATGAAGTGGGACTTTATTTAGAGCACCATATGCATCCGTCAACGATTGCCTTTATACGCATTAAACATGGGCAGTAGTTTCCTTGGTAGCAACGAATGTTGGTCTTTATAGTTACATACCTACACCCACGCTTCCCGTAAGACAGAGAATGTGGGTTTATTTACATACGATATCACTATCCCACTCTAAGCCTTACCCTTACTCTAATCCTAACAGAAATGTATTGAGTAGGCATGTAAATATAAATTCGAACATTCGTTGCTACCAAGGAAACTTCTGAAGAAAAATGTTGTCCTGAATATATAAAACAGCAGTAGGTATTGGAATAGAGCCACACTAGTGGCGTACAAACTTATTTCCACGCATGCGTTTCTTAAGTACAGACGAAAAATAACTGACAGCCATCCTACTATGCAGCAGCGGATTTGGAGTGTGCTCCCTGTAAAAACAACTGAAAGCCCAGCTAAATGGTGCTTTGTAGCTGAGAAACTACCGCAGCAATGCACACAGTTTAGGATATTTTAAGCACAGAGAGGTTTGTTAGGAGCAGTCTTAAGTGACAGCCAGCAGACAGGCAGCGAGCCGCGCTCAAGGCAGGCTATTAATCCGCCCACACGCCGCGAAAGCAGACTGGCAATCAATCAGTCACTCAATCAATAAGTTAGACTTTAAAACTGGGGGTAAAGCAAAGATTCTGACAAGCCAGGCGTTGAGTCAGGCCAATTGTGTCCTTACCTACGCCACAAGATTATCTGATCGGCCCGACGGACATGCTGTAAACACGTTTGTTACCTTAAATATGTTCTACTAATTACGCCAGAAGACTTCTGCTTTTACGCTCTTCTCATCCTGTTCTTCCTTGGGGACTCGCACAGGGAATACTTGGGTGGGGACACCTCGGCATTGGCTTAATTTACAAGCTGTACGAATGTTGCTTCAGACGTGAAACAATGCGTATGAGTCAGAAACAAATTATTTTCGAATGTTAGAAGATATTGAAATAATTCTAATTTAGAAATGCATAGTCGCCATGTTTATGAAGTCTTCGCTTTATTATGGCAGACCTAGTTGATTCAGGATATCGTGTTGATGCCAGTGAAGCTTCCAAGGTGACTTATAATGTTCCACCAAACTTAGAAAGTCCCAGGGTCAGCGTATTCTAGCAACAGCAGTGGTTATCGCTTTCAGTCTGATGAAGCGGGCATTGTGTGCACAAAAATCTCGCACAATCTCTGTGTATAGCCTGGCCCACAGTCACTTGGTGGCATGCACTCCTCGGTGCTCTGTGGAAAGGATTTTGTAATTCCTGTTTTACTGTGTGACCGTAATTGCATCCTTTTACCAATCGAAAACATTCGGAGAGTACGTACAATTTAGATCTGAGGTATAAAACAAAACAAGACTGCTATGATTCGAGATGACAATAAAGGAAATGGAGCTTAACACTTGTGCTATTTATAAAGAGGTCTATTGTGTTGAATCAGTTTGCTAGAAAGCCCGGTAATAAGAAAACATCGTTGTGTTTTCAATTCTAGTTGGGGACGCAACCATGTGCTGTCGACAAGGAATATTTTTCAAAACAGTAGTTTGAATTTCTACAATCCTCAGGATTAAAGGAAACATTGCTCGCGAGATTATTAATCCCCAATTTAACAGCCAATTTCTTGGATAAGGAAGAATACTTGTCGAGCACCGGATCAATTGGCTTAATGACCTGAGCTTTCGAACTCTTACAGGAGTGCATCTTCAATATTAGAAAAGAAAAACAAAAAGGAGTGTAATTATAGTTGAGAAAGACCAATCGACTGACAGAGGTCATCAGGTTGTCAAGCGGTAATAAATAGCAATCAAGAAAGGATGCTGGGATGCAATTATGTAGGTGTACACTAAGTTATTATCGGTTAAGTCAATGTTAGTTCATGGTTATATATAGCAACTAGCATAGCGCCTTTTTCTCATGGAAGAGGGTCCTGGTAATCCTGTCTCCTCTTCTGGCTGGTTCGTGGTGGGGTACTCCTCGCTTGTGATTCCTAAGTTTGGCTTCATCTTGGTCTGTCTTTTGCTCACATAATGCGCAATTCTTTGTAGATCGTGGCAAGGTCTATTATCTGTTGACGGAGTTGGCTACCAAATTCCATGCCTCAAGCGTCATCCTTTCATTTTTTCAGGTTCCTCGGCCTATGATGCTTCCCACTTGAACATCAAAGTCGTTGCCAGTCTCTAACATGTGCGCTGGAAGTTGCGAATTCGGATCTTATCTCCTAGCCGGTAGTTTGCGTTCGTTTAGACGGGTCTGCATTTTTTGGCTTGTTTCTCCAACATATTTTCAATCATCATCAGGTGCACTTTATGCTGTAGACAACTAAAGTGGTTTCAATGGGGGAGAAATCTGTCTTTAGTTTGCATTACATGGCGACGTATTGTGGCCTGAGGTCAATGGCCTATGCGTACTCTAGCGGGTTGTACCAGTCGTGAGACCGCTTCGGAGACTTCTTTTATGTAAAGAATGACCCTCTAGATTTCACGTTGTTGTTGCACTGGCCGTCGGGTGTTCAGTCGGCGCTTGCTGTGAGTTCGGGTATCCATTAGCTCGGAAGGGTTCGTGAATGTGTTGTTGTTCAGCTTCTGTGTCAGCTGGTGTGCTGCAATGTGTTTTGACCTTTTATACAATAATACAAATGCAGCTAAGTTTGTTAGACATGGGGTGTCTGCTGCGGAAATGGAGTAATTGATTCGTATTGGTGACTTTTTGAATACTGCACTTTGCAGCATTTCAGTGGAAAACCGACGCAAAAGGACATCTATGAAGCGTATTTGGTTATGCCTTGCAGCTTTCATTGGGTCAACCGAGTTCAGTAACTCCTTGAGATGAATAAACATTCAGCCGGAAGAGAGAGCATGATTACCTTAACTCTATACTACGAGGACAAGGCGCTTCGCCAATTACTCTTTTTGATCCCGAACGCTCCCCAAATTCACTGACAGATAATAAGCGCATACCACTATTGATGCCACCCGTCCTTTTACGGTTGCTTGACAACCTGATGACATCAGGCAGTAGATTTGCCTATGGCTACTATAATTATCCTCCTTATGCTTGCTGCCTCCAATATTTGAAAATGGACTTCGGTAAGAGTTGGAAAGCTTGGATGCTCGTCAAGTCTTCTTCCTTTGCCATGGAAATGAGTGGAACGTTATTTTTTTCGTGTCCATTTTTTGTGCTTTCTGCAAATTCCGCTTTAAAATTAGCCACTCAAAGTATTTTTTCTGGCTAATCTCGTACATGTAAAATAGATGAGCTTATATATCCCTTTTGATGAAGTGAAATAATTCCCCCAGTATAACGTTAAATTGTAAACATCAAAACCTCAAATATAACGGATGTCATGATGCCTGTCGATGGCAGATGTGCTAAACATGACCAGACTATGCCAGATGTCCTTGTTTTTCACTTTAACCCACATGAATTTTGACTATCAAGTCTTTTCGCAGACATTCCTGGACATGATGATAGCAGGCGGCTTTAAAGCAAATACGGAAGTGAGTCTATACAGTGTATCTGTCAACCACTAGTTGTTTGCTTGATCCATGACGTCGATTTGAATCTATTTGTGAAGCGGAACATATTGCCCGGAAAGCCTGGTTAGGCAAAAGCGAAAATCGACGAATTTTTAAGTTAATTGCTTGCATATCAAATCGATACGAACCACCAAGCTGACGTTTGTGAAGCCTTTCAAGTCATATACCAAGCAGCGACACTGCCTACACAAGCGGATGCTAGCTACAGTCGAGGCATATGCGATCCGTTTAGCAAAACCAACTCTCTTCCGGCAAGCGGACTTGTGACATGCGATTTGCCTTCTTTTGCCGACTGCAGGCGAAAATCGCATGACACCGTAACCATAGAGGACAGTCAAACGCACGCCGCGTATCTGACGCGTCAGACTTACAGCTAAAACGTGTATTACATAATTGGTATTCCAGAAAAAAAACTCGAATTTTTCTACAAACATTTTTTTGCTAACACAAGCAGAATGTTTTCTTATTGGAAGCCAAAAAAACGTGCGCTGCAAAATCAAAGTATATGTCTAAAGAATATGTGTCTTAATCTTCCAACGTTTACAGTGTCGTTAAACTATTATGTCAGCGTGGCCTAATTCGCTGTTATACATGTTAGTGTGTTCATACCTTCTGACACCAACTGACGTGATCTTTGTGCCCTTATAATTTAATTGTTCGATGTGGTCGAGAATATCTCAATAGATAAAGAAGACAAATAAATAAGATTCAATGAAGACAAATGAGACCAGATTGGGCATTTCTGGCTTATTAGACGTCAGCAGCTATGAAACACGTTAATAATACAACAAATTATAGAAAAATGCGAGTTCAAACCCCGGACTAGCAAATGTGAAACACATGCTGTTGACTTCTTATAAACCAAATCCTACTTGCGTTCACAAAAGAAAACGTTGTAGTTCAATGCCTGTTTAGCCCTATACTAAAAGATTTGAAGCACACGTTTCTGGCCTCTAATAAATCAAGTCTTGCACGTATTTTTTAGTTCGCAGACGCTTGCTTTGAAGGTAGTCCGCATGCGCTATGCCACAAAATCATCACCAAATCCCGCTGTTTAAATTTGATAACCAAATTTGTAAAAGGTTTGTTTTTATAACCTTCATGTGCCTAAAAGTTTGTGCATAACGAAACTCAATAGCAATGAAATATGCGACAACAATTCCAGCTAATCATTTTTTTCGAGGTTAAGAATTCAACCCAACAGTTGAGGCTAAACCTATCTGTGCATTTGCAACAGTCTACATGTGCTCCCTGCATTGTGGCTCCCGTATATGCAATTGACAAACACAAGGGCCGACTTAAGACACGATAGGCATTATTGGGAATGGGCAGACATATTTGTTGTAATTATTTCCAAAACTGACGAGGCAGCTACTAGCTTAAAGCTCAGGTAAGTGTTTCGACTGTATTCTATCGTTGAGTGAGGTAGCTCTGAGAGATCCAGCTCATCGGTGGGTCCCCTAGTATTCCCTGTGCACGTATAGTAAATGTCATACACACCAAAGTTGCATACCAAGGCGCACGGTCAGTCCACACTAGCCACTAGTGCTCTCGCCTGGCTCCAGTATTCTTGATCTTGTGTTGACATGGGATTCAGGAGCGTCTGGCAGAAGAGAGCGCTGTGTATGCCTTGAAAGTCTGCTAGCAGTGTACACTTTAAGAATTCAAGCCAAAAGCGCCAGTTAAGACGAACTAACGGTCCAGCTCGAAAGTTCAACAACGACAGACCCCTTTTTGTCTGTCTACTGTCTGCACCGCGCGCCGAAACCCTACAACCACGCTATAGTTTTTTTTAACGATTGATCGCTTACTGGAACAATTGCTGCAACTTCCGGCTACACTGCTTGCACACTGAATTCCTGCGGTTTTAGTTGCAGTGAAATTTCATTTTCGAAACCATTTTCTTTTCTGCTGTCCCATATTCATAAAGGATGGAGAACGTCATAGGAGATAGTGAACAATGGTCTTAAAAACCCATCGTCAGGGGTTGGGGATTAATGCGGGAAATGAAATTATCAAAGTTAATTCCCCGTCACGCTTCTAATGGAAGGGCTGTTCTGAAAATACATTTCATTTCGACAACGTCCAATCACACCAGACGCAATCGGAAATGAATGAATAATTTCGAGGAATTACATGAGGTTATATACATGCAAAGAAAGAAGGACATTACCAGCAAAGGCAGAGGACACTAAGAAGGCCTTTCCTGCCTTGTTTGGCGTCTTTGGCTACTGATGACCAACCCCAGTGTGGCTGCTGAAATTGCTGCAACACCGAGATTTGAACTCGTGATCTCTCCCGTCAGGGCCAACGTCCTAACAGTCAGCTACGAGCTCACCGTCTAGCTGGTATAAGATCAGGGATATACAGTGGCATCTATGCGTACACCGATCAGACAGAAGACCCACTCATCCGTCCATATTACCATTAGAGCTCTCTCTCGAGCCTCCACCGCGAGGCGGCTAGAATATGGGCAGAAGGACATTACCAGCAAAGACAGGGAACACTAGGAAGGCATTTTCTGCCTTGGTAGGCGTCATCGGCTAGTGATACCCAACTTAGTGTGGCTGCTGAAATTGCTGCCACACCGAGATTTGAACTCGTGATCTCTCCCGTGAGGGTGAACGTCCTAACAAAGGAAGTATTGCCTTTAGCAGTTCCGGTTTACGGAAGTAAATAAGCTTTTCATTTGACTTGCTACAATATGGATATATGACAATCAGATAGTACGTTGCAAAAAAATATTATTTTAATGAAACGGATATCACCGTGTAAATCAACCGTTCTTATCACCTCAGGCTCCGCCAAAAAGCTAATATAAATGCAAAGAGACGTGCGATTACAGGAAACCAAATTTATGAGCCAGAGATTTCGTAAGCATGAGTCATGGGAATGCATCGAATAAGGATCGTGTTTAAGTCAAAACAGTGGGGGACGGTGTAGAAGATAACATTCATAATTGGGCTGGCTTCAGGCCTTCTAAATGCCAGTGGTCCCAACCTGTGATGACTGTGTGCGCCCTTGGCCGGCAACTGGATTGCATCTCCTTCACAGAATAGGCTTTGCCTGTGGTAGCCAGTATCTGTTGGTGTCAGACATCTAGGCCTTCAACAGTTTCTGCCCTGGCTTATCGCCAGTTTTCGCTGTTCTCCGCGTTTTGAGCAATACATGCCAACACGCCTTTCTTTGAAGAATATCCATGTAGGTTACGCGGATAAAGGCCCAAACGAGTGATTCACTGAGGTTTTGCCGCTGCATGATATTTTAATCAGGGACTCCGCCAGCGTGTTAATATTCAGAAGAATAACGCCATATAATCCACTGTTGGGCAAGTGAAGCTCGTCAGTTATTACAGGTGGAATTCTTCTGAATAGAGCAAAAAGTCGCTACGCTAGCATCCATTACTCAGTGGGTCTTCTTAATTTGCCTAATGCTTCCGGCATATTATGTTATACTGAATATAAAACACTTTAATTTCCCGAACGTGAATATGTGATTAAACATTTCACATACATATATTCACCATTTTTGATAAAATTATTTACGATGTCAAGAAATACACCTGCGTACGACGCATAATTTTCATGGAGTATACATTTTAACTTGTTGTTCTTACAACTAAGATTTATATAAATCCAACAACAATGCGGTAGTAGCCAGCGAAATGGTGAAGTGTTTCTTTCACAAGGCAGACATTTTAGAAAACGTAGAGCATTTTTTGCCCGATTTGTTGACGCTGCAAGACACAACTCGAGACTTTCGGCATTTCATTTTCATGAAGGTCGCTTAGCAAGTTTGGAGTTTAATCTCACTAGCTATGTCATAATAACAGGGTAAATTTCCTAATCATTCGAATGACAGTTGATAATAGCGGTGAATGGAATTGTCACAATTCCGACTCAGCTACTGGTTAAAAGTTCGGTTTCATGTTGCGGCAAGTCTTTGCTGCGATCTGCCACAGCAAAAAACCTTCCGCCTTATCTGTGATTCCGCCAGTTTCTTGCCGAACGCGTCAACAGTTATTGTTTATTAATCAATGAAGAGCCTTCTAATTTCCACGGAGCGTGATACATTTATACATATATATGTAGGGCAAAGTATATTTTTCGGCAAATCATCTTCAGGGCCATAAAATTGCAAACTAGAAAATTTGAACAGGTACAAAAATCAATAATTTTAGGGGTATGCGCCCATTGGCCATTGCGGACTTTTCAGTCTGCGCCAATGGTCGGCATGTTAGGTGAGCGACCACTACTTTTGGATGGGGGTGATATGAAATCACCTTCTGGGGTCGGTTTCGGCCACGGGAGGGTCAGTGCTTGTGTAATTGTCTTCTGGCAGCACAGTACTGGATTCAATAGGCATATAGTCACTGCTTCTGCTGTTGTCAGCACCAGTCGGCTTAGGCCTTTGAAGAGGTCGGTTGGTGTCCGGTAGACAACCTGAAAGGCTTCACTAGTATCGACTCGGTGGTTGGTATCAACCAGGTGGGCGAGGATGGAACTTGAGATTGATTTAGTTTCCCCTTTACTTAACCTGACCGGTACCTGTTCACGTACTCTCTTTTCTAGTCCCCTCGTTGTTCGGCCGATGTATCCCGCTCCACAGGAGCAAGTTAAGTAGTAACTACACATGGACGTGGCCGTCAACGGGAGCCTGTCTTTACCTCCAAATCATAAAAGTAAAGAGTTCGTGAAAAACACGCGTGAGTTTGCCGCTGGGAAAGTGTTTGTGATAGCAGACTTCAGTCGTCGCCTTACCAGTTTGCTGACTGCGTCTCTTAAGAAAGTTAGTCTTATGAATATGTCCTTCTTTTCTGCAATTAAGGAAGTAGGCTCCTTGATGCGTTCTTCAATATTCTTGAGGATAAACCTTTCTGGCTATCCGTTTTCGAGAAGAGTGTTCTGCAGTTGTTGGAGTTCTGATTCGACAGTTTCAGGAGAACAGATCCGTCGGGCTCTAGCTAATAATCCCTGGACTAGATTTCGTTTTATATTTAGGAAAACAATGTTGTGAAAGTTGGCGTTTTGTCCCGTCCAGGTATCCGTTCGGAATACCCTACGCAGGATCGATCCATCACCTTGCCTTCGCATAAGGACATCAAGAAACGCAATTTCATTATCAACCTGAGTTTCTGCTGAAAACCTGAGCGCTAAATGCGCACTGTTAAACTTCCTAACCATGTTATCAGTGTCAGCGTTAGAGTCTTTCAGACAGAAGTTATCATCTGCATAGCGACCGTAAAATGCAAGGTCATTGATGGTGTCTCTTAGGCTCGTTCTCTCGATCTTGCCCATAAAGACATTTGCGAGAAACAGGCCAAGTGGTGAGCCCATCACCACTCCATCTATCTGTCTGTAGAAGCTGTCATTGCAGAGAAATTGCAAATTTTGTTCGTGATACATTTATACATATTAATGTAGGCAAGACAAAGGCGCAATTACTGGGAGTGTATATGTTCTTTACAAAAAGAACCTGAGGCACATACATTATCTTCTATTCGGGAAATATCTATTTATTCGTATGCATTGAAATATCTGCATCCCAAGTGGTGTACACTGTTAAGGATAAAGTCTTTTGAGAAAGAAAAAGGCTGCTTCTGTTTTTGCAACGATCTCATTTGTCTGATGACGAGCTAGGGAACAAAATTCTAAAATGCACACGATAAATCATGATATTTTCTAAAGGACTTAATCTTTAGCAATATTTATAAATGCGTATATTAACAGTTAAGGTAACTGTTTGAACCTATGCAAACGCCCAAAATGGAATGATCACCGGGCACATTCTTGGCACTACAAATCATCGATCTGTAATCGGGATCAATTTTACTTGAACACGCTAAATGTCGAAAGGGAGGCAGGAATCTCATGTCAACGCACATAAAAGCGAATACCGCATTAGCGTACTTTTACACCGCAGGATATGGCAGCCAGTGCAACCATTTGGCCTTTTGTCTGCGTCCGTTGACAATCCTACAGTCCAAAATAATACGTGGACACCTTCCATCATGGTTAAAAAAGACCAAATAAAGGACAACAGCCACTTTAACCACGCTTACATGACCATTGCATTGACGCCAGAAAGGCTTACCAAGTGATTTACAAGGTCTTTTCAAGCTACTTGAAAGTGCTTGAGCAGCATCTTTTTGCTACAATGAGGCTACCCAAAATGGTCCTAGGGAACCGAAAGAACTGCGTAAAGCGCTGCAGTTACCGTTGCCGGAAGCCGCCAACTCAGCCACCCATCGTAAATTATGTCTTCCGATTGCAAGTTCCCCTGAGGCTGATCAGATTACGATTGAAATTTTCTGCTTCCACCAACATTGATCCACGTGAGTTTTTTACGAACACGCTCATTTAACTTGGTAGCATAGATATATTATAATGAAGGCTTGTGGCGAGTTTATAGAACTCAGATGTATGCTTGTCCAACTACCTTTTAAGCATCACATTGCGAATTTCAGGCTCCAGCCGGGACAAAATGTTTGCGGAAAAGACGAAGTGGCTACAGTCAGATTGCGCCCAACTCATGCTATACACATGACCTCTATGACGGGCGGCACCAAATAAGCATGTAGGATTTACCGCAATTCTGTAGAACTTCCGAGGTGACATCCTCCAGTGTAAAATTAATGCAGTCAAAGCGTCTACCCGCGTTTGTTGTGTCCAAAGAGGCCGTAAGTACTGTGCATGAAAACTCCTGAAACTCGTAGTGTGTCTATGGCGATAAAGTCGATTTTATTACCCATGAATTCTAAAGATCAAAATCTAAAATGCTGGCATACCACAAATTTGATTTTGTTTGTTTTGTTAATAGAATTGATTTGACACGCAAAATGCTGTACACTGGAAAGACATCAGATACGATCAATATATTGAAGGGAATTTGAAACATAATTTTGGCAAAATCCAGAATTTATTGATATTCAAGCAATTTCTTACGCAATTAACGGCTGTGGATTAGAACAGTTTTTTATGCGAGTTGTTTATGAAAGCGAATTAATATAAGTCAGATAAATATTAGGTATAATTTTTCAGAGAACGGAAAATGTATTTATAATATCATGAAAATCTAGCATAAAGGAGCATTGGAAATGACATTTTTTAGGCAGACAAAGAGAGAGTGCACATTAAAATAGTCTGCTTTGCAAAACTGCTACGTTTTTTGTTATGTGTCACCCAGAAAATAAGGAAGCTAAGCAAGAGTATGCACGAACACCCGAGGATGCCATCACCTTCCTCTGTCAAGCCTTTTGCAAAAGATATCCAAGCGTCTTCTATTTAAACACCAGTATGAACGAATATCAAAATGGAAAACGAAATAGACAGAATATTTTCAGATTTCGCGAAATCACAGGAAACACACTATTTCGGCAAATAGTTTAAAAAATACCTTATTTTAAAGTTTTGGCAAATACGTACAAAATAACTTGTAGCTATGGTCAATCGACTTAAAACACTAAACATCGTAAATTGTTAACCAGCATTTCAGGAGCGATCTTTAAGCCATCGTAATCGAACAGAAGTAATTGCAAAGATATGTGACGGAGGGAAATTTCATTCAATGCACAAAAATAGTAGGTTTACGGTTGTATAAGACACTTCCAATTTCACGTGTGAGCTTACAAAATAGCTTTTTCATGTGGCGCTTCAATTAGCGCAGTCAAGTGGGAATATGTTTCCCGTAGTCCAAAGTAACTCGAGGCATGTATAAACAGAAGTAACAACCACTATTTCATACGAATCCACATTGGAATGCATACTCCAACCTTAGACTGTTTGATAACAGCTATACGTTGCATTATGTTATATATGGAAGCATAATTACCTTAAAATGTCATTAAAGGATTATTGTTCAACACAATTCTACTTGTACTGTTTTATATACTGCCTTATTTTGCATTATTATGCTTTATCTACAAGTAAAACCTGAGTGTCTTTAGTACGCCCAATTTTAACTTTTTCGGAAAAGTCAGCTTTTCTATGAAAGCTGATCTTTTTAAGAATGTAATATTACTTGGTGACATTCACTTTACCCTATTTTGAAGAAGGAAAGTTACGTTATTACTTAAATACTTTGGATAACGCAACGTGGACTGCTTTTGCGTAATAGGAAGTTTATTTTAAAAATCCTGAGATTTCATGAACAATGGCAGGTACCACATTGTCTCCAACTTACGAAAATAAATGATGCATTTGTGGAGGTAGACTTGATCAGTAGCTTTTCTTCATAAATCTTTTAATTCGGCTAGCCATGTGGATAAACAAATTCGTTGTCGTGGAGTGTAATTAGGCGTTGACATTAAGCGGGTATGCCAACACCATCTTGCTGGGTGCATAATCTATGACAAGGTGGAGGAGAGGGAAAATTATCAGGTGTCGATCCTTAATGCACTCCTCTACTGGATAGCTTTTGTTGTATTAAAAGCTCATGCATTCCGGTAGGCGAAAATTATGATGAAACTAAAAAATAGCTCCATTTTTTTACCAACGCAGCCCAGTGTACTCTGTATGGATGGAGTGGCACCATCATAATCTGTTACTTCCTTCGAAAGAATCTGAATTATCCGGCGATTAATATTTTTTTTAGGACAATCAATATTTTGCTTTTTCTGAGCTACGTTCTTAAGCCCACGTTCTTACATCTATCTGTCATTATTGACTTCTATGAGGAAGGTCTGATGCAGATGTTTGTGACATAGACTCTCGAGCTTCCTCAGGACCCCATAAAGAAAACATCATAAGCTACAGAGTTTGCATGGGACGCGTTGGAACAGCGCTCACAGAAACCACTGCACAAAACGAATACTCGGCATGACGTGTGATACAACAAATTCACAACTTTTTAATTTCAGGACAGACAAACGCATAATAAAGTCTACCCGTCTTCGAACGTGCTGCATCGCCATAGGGTCAAAAACCTAAGATAGTTTGATAATTAGGGTATATTTGTTGTAAAATGACATTGCTGACCCTCAGGTTCATTACTAAATAAAGCTATTATAGAATAAGACGACTCAATCACGGGGGGCAATACCTTTATTCGTCCTACCTGCTTGACGCAATTACGCTTAGGCGGAGGTGTCTAGCAACGCAGAATATTGGACTGCAACTTAAATAAAACAATACGGAAGGACAAAATGGGATTATCGATAAGAGGTCCACTATTCCCGAAAGTTTGAAGGATTAACCTCTTTTCTGTTAAAGTGAATTACCTGCCATCTCAAACGTCTTGCTTCGTAGTAAATTTAATTCAGCCAAACTCAGATCAAACTCTCTATTCACCTATTTTATGATGCGTGTTGTAATTGTCCAAAGAGTTTTTAAATGCTATTCAAAGAAAGAAAAGCAGCCCACCTTGACGTACATGTCATGTGCTTTGGTGCTGCATAGCATAGAATGAAATATCCTTGTGTGATATTTTGTAATGTATGCCGTCAGTAGACATCATTGAACATATAAATGCATTTAAACATGAAGCTTATACACTGGATTCAAAGGGTAGTCGTTGAACAGGCAGAGGTCAATGTGTGGAACTGTGGCAACTAATATGTTCCTTAACAAAAATATCGAAAGCTTTTTTAGATTCGATGCACGCTGCCCCTCATGAATGGACACCGTTTTAGATAAGTGTCCACAACTTGAATTAACGAAACTTTAAGTTCTCATTATGCTCCTATTGTATGTCGACATAAGTAAAGATTTAAAGTAAATCCTTGTGAGAACAAACTGTTATTTAGATCTTTAATTAAGAGTCAAAATCATGTCCGTAAGAACTGTTGAAAGAGGTTCAGAGGGTGGGCAATCATAGGTGAATTATGCTAAGTTCAAAAACGCCCTTTATCATAGACAGACATATTTTTTGCAACGAATACAACCATGCCCTTCCACGTAGCCACTGACAGATTTCGCATTTGGCAACGCCTTGCGTGTGGCTGCTTTTTTTCCTTCTGACATACATTGTACAAACCGAGAGTTTTAATTAACATGTCTAGTTTTTGCCCCAAGAAAATTATCTGCCTCAAATCACATGCTTTCGACCTACAAGGTCTAATAGTGCATAAAGACATTCACACCAATCGTGTCAAGGTGTATTGGGTTACCCAATGTCCAATCCGTCCAAGAAAAAAGCATAAACTGCATTTCTAACCTTTCAGTATAACTACTGTTTCGACTAGAATGTATTCATCATCTTGATTAAAGTCCCAACACATACTCCAGGATATGTGGCAACATCACGTTGAATGCCGTTTATAATTCCCACAAGGTGGTACCCACATTACCTTTTCAAAATTATATCAGCCAATGTGAACCACCAAATGCCTATCCCGTACGTTTCCTTTTAGGAGTGGAAGCGTTTTAGTAGAGAACCTCTTTCCTTTTATCAATCCTGATTTCCTGAGTGCTAAACCCAATCAGCACAGGTCCCGGGTTCAAATCTCGAGGTTTCAGGCACTTGAGATTGGGTATGATTAGCTGATGATGGCTAACAAGCCAGAAATGGCCATTCTGGTCTGTCTCTTGCTTTGTCAGATCCATTTCATCACCACACTTGATTATGCTTCAATATTGTGTCATATTAGTAGACCTCCGGCATCACTATGCGGTTGTATAGACATGCGAGGAGTTCTAATTCTGTTATTTCATGCGTTTCGTGCTACCAAACCAACCTGTAAGGTGTAAATATGAAAAAATATCCCTTTTAAAATACGTAGCAGACCATCGGCTGAATCATTCTTGCCTTAAGAAAAAAATATGAACACATTTTTTCCAAGGATGGATAAATGAATACAAACCTTGAACTTAGTGTAAGGATAGTTGATAGACTGGTAAAGACGATTTGGAGGATGTAGTTAATAAGGTGAGGATGGAATCGGTGGGGTCTCACTCGCAACTCTCATCAAAGGAAGTCACAGGTAAGGGTGATGTCGGGACCAACGATCATCTGTTCTTCCTCTAAATGTAATGAGCAACCGCATTGGCATGAATTTCAGTTCGAGCGTTTACACAATTGCATTGCATTCTTTCTATTATTACTTATTATGGGAGCGGATTTTATCTCAATTCTAGGATTAAATATAAGCGAGCATAAGTCGCTTCTCATATTTAATTGGAACACTATTTAGTTTGCGCTTTTGACTGAAAAAGAACGACATAAACATTTAGTAACTGTTTCAATAATAAGCATTATAAGCAAAGTGGGCTTGAAGTACGCACACAAAATAGTGCTTAGTAGTTAAATCCAAGTTGTTTTTGTTGTCCAGACGCAGCCAGACAACTTTCTCTCAGTTTCCAAATGCTACCCCACAAAACTTTAATCCTATTTCTAGAGGCAACAGAGATCTGCGCCATTTTTGCAATGCTCAGCGTGGAGCTATTGCCCACTAATTATTGTCCTTTTTTATATCAAAGCCCCATATACACAGCTGACAATATCCTGTTCTTCAGCTTGTCTGCTTCCCCGAACATAGGACGCTCTACCACACATCCGCACGGATACACAGCTACAGCTGTTTTGCTTCGCTCCTAGTACGGCTGGCTTCTCAAACGCATTTGCATTTGGCTGCGGCTGTCGAATGCGATGGGTTGAGTCATTTCATGAGAGGCCGTAGAGAACCTGTGGGTTTTCCCTGTCTCTGCTATGCACCAAATCCCACCCAGTCATGGGCAGTGTCATCGTACTAGTAACGCATAAGGCGTTTGCCGCGAGCACGAAACATGACCGCAAAGGAACTGAAGGTCATGAGCCGAAGGTTTTAGTTTATTTTTCATCAAGGAAGGTCTTGGAAAGGTAAGGAAAGATAACTGATGAACAACGATGGGGATGAGGAGAAGGCATGTGCAAGAGAAACAAAAAATGGTTGAAATATTTTCGAGGAAAAATTGAACGGTGGTCCTGCATATGTTTCTTCATTCAAATTCATATGGTAAGATGTGAAAAGGTATATGCGAGGTTAAACATGCGCGAGAGTATCCACACATGTGGCATGGAAAACGCTGAGGTTGCCAACCATTTAGTCATCCACTCTGATATATTTACTGTTCTCTAGTAACTAATAAAAGATCTGGCCATTTTTAAAACTTATCGTCCAACTGAGCTCTTTAGCTGCCGGTGTTTCCTACGCTTCTAAGCTGATATGGTAATAAAACGACACTTTAAAACGGTCAAACATTTCGCCGGTCCCTCAAACTCGACCTTCTGAACTAATCGCTGCGGCAAAGCTTTTTGTCTTGCCGAAAATAAGCAAATCAGCACTCTGTATTTCCATTCCTAGCACGCTATCTCACGTGTAAAGAAAGGACTATTGAGGAGTTGACAGCTGACCTGACTCCATAACAGATGTGTGCATCGTGCAAACCTTTAAACTTTGATTATTTTGTGACTTTTTACACTACCTTACCCACTGCTCTGCGTGAGTGTAGTGATGTTTTGCTGAACATTTCGAATATTTATGTTCAAAATAAAGCCTACTCCCGTCTTTTCTCTGTCCAGTGACAAAATAACCTCCAAACGTAATAATGTAGGTAACTCGAACTGGGAGGTTGATGTCCCCCCAATTGCATTACAACTTTCACGGTAGCGGCAGTTAATAGCAGAAACCCTGGTTGCTGCCACCTTCAGGCCCGGTTACGTACGGGCAGATAAGAAGCGGGACACGAGGTGGAAGGAAGAGTACATTCCGTGCAAGTGTTAGTGAACGATAGTCTGAAGGGAATTGACCTTGAAGGAAACCGGGAAGATCGGATTGGGGTAGGTATGCACTGGTGCGTGCGCGAGTGCTAGCAGCCATGACCGGTTAAGTGTTGGCGCAAAATGGGACCACTATATAACGACAAATAAACGTAGATGAATGAAAACGTTCGCGTTCCAATTATATGCATAGATAAAGAAGAAGACGTGTCGAGCATCGGATTAATTGATTTATTGTCCTTAGCTTTCGAACTCTTAAAGGAGTTCATCTTCAGCGATAAGAAGCAGCAACCAAAAGGAGGGTTATTTTTTGCCAAAGGTCAAGTAATTGTCAGCGGTCTACAAGGGGAAAGAAACATCAACCAAAAGGATGGAGGTCGGGGGGGGGGGGGGAGAATTAAAGTGGTGAACGCTAATTAACTTTCAGCGAAGATGGCGGTCCTTCGGGGTCATAAATAGTAATTAGTGTAATGCCTTGTCTTTAGGGGTAGAGGGTCACGGTGATCCTGCCTCGTCTTAAGGCCAATTCGAAGTGTTGAACAACAATACTTTCATGAAGTCTTCTGAGCCAATTGATAACTTATCTAATTTATCAAACGAAGCAAGCGCCAAGTGAACTGGTTTCGTCCGATGCAACAAAAACCCAAAGTCTGGAGGGTCATTCCTTAGATAAAAGCAGTCGCTGAAGCAGTCCCTTGACTGTTACGTTCCGCTGGATTAGGTATGGCTTATCGGCCTGAGGCAACAATATGCCGCCATGTGATGCAACCCCAATATGCACTATCCCCTACCGAAACCTCTGCAGTTGCCTACAAGGTACGTTGCAATGATGGAGACTGTAATTAAGTAGGAGAAACAGGCCAAAATTGCAGGCTGGCCTACACGAACACTAACTGGCAGCTCAGAGACTAAACCAAAATTCACAGCTTGCAGCACACATTGGAGAAACTGGCCTCGACTTCGACATTCAAGGAGCAACCAGCATAAGCCGAGGAAACTCAAAAGCCAAAAGGCTGACACTTAAGACTTGGCACTCGGATGCCAACTCCGTCAGCAGGCATCTTGACCTCCCCGCGGCCATCAAAGTTTTGCGCCATTATATAAGCAAAGGACTAAACAAGGCCAAGCCTAAAGGCAGAATTGCAAATGAAAAGGATCCCACCGCAGCCCGGCCAGAAGACGAGGCAGGATCACCGGGACCCTCTACCCGCAAGACAAGGCATTACACTAATTACTGTTTATGACCCCGAAAGACCGCCATCTTCACTGAAAGTTAATAAGCATTCACCACTATAATTCTCTCCCCCCCGACCTCCATACTTTTGGTTGATGTTTCTTTCCCCTTGTAGACCGCTAACAATTGATTGACCTTTGGCCAAAAATAACCCTCCTTTTGTTTGCTGCTTCTTATCTCTGAAGATGAACTCCTGTAAGAGTTCGACAGCTCAGAACAATAAATCAATTGATCCGGTTCTCGAAATGAGTAGATGTTGTGGATGATCACAAACCGAGGTTTTAGATATTATGAATGCCTGCCCCTACATAGAGGATTGCGGTGATAGTCCTTTGTACAGTCTCACGCCGAACCAACTGCCTTCGCCCGAGTCTGTCAAAAATGAGATGATTTTGTGCATTTGTATAAACTCGTCCAGACGTACCTCACTGTGCCTGCGTCCACCCTGCTGTGAGGTAACCGATGGGCATAGTCAGAAACGCTGATTGGACGGTCGTCAGTCACTGTTAGTGCTGTGAGTCACATATGCATCAAAAATGACTTTCCTGTGTCTTCGTCTAGCTATAAATGGTGGTGCTCTTACTAACATGTGGGTAGGCATCCCAGTATTTCAACAAATAATTTGCTTTAGAGTTGCGATAATCCCCATCAGGGAATTCAGAAGACTAGTTTTTCGGGCGTACGTATACTTCTGATAAATTATCGTCACTGTTCGTACAAGTGAGTTTTGGGAATCGGGGATGGTCGATACGAGAAGTCTGGTTATGAGGGCAGGGTTATGAGGGAGGGGAGGTAGACAAACAGATCGCAGATGAGTGCATGCCGCTAGGTGACTGTGGGCCACGCCAACTGCGGAGCTTTAGGAAGTCCCTTTGCGCACACATTGCCGGCTTCATCAACCTGATAGATGTCGCTTCCTCTGTTGCTAGCAGGTGCTTACCCAGAGATTTGGGTAATTTGATGGGAGCTTGAAACTGATTAAGAAAGCTTCGTTGGGGTCAACGGATTTCCGGGGTCAACCCTGTACGCCAGGATAGAGCTGTTTATGCTCCTAAAGAGGGCAAGTGAACCAAGGCAAATTCAAGAAGTTTGATAAGGCAGCCTATCTTTATTTCCGTGAAGAAGAAGTTGAATTTTGAAGACACAGATTTCTAATGAGTATTGGATCGCTATATTGGATTTCAAGTGACGCACTATGGAGTCTTTAGTCATAACTGCTCAAAATGCAATCAAATGAAATGATTAGGCCCGAGAAATTTTTCAGGATTTGAATACATTTTGAGCCACAATTATTCTTAAATACAATTTTTGCCTAAACCGAGGCTTGACAATATTCCATTAGAACGTTTGGCAAAAACAGGATCGATATGGAAATTATTTTTTGCAGTAAACATTTGCTGTTTTAAATACCCAGGTTTCGTTTCACAGAAATTTGCCATTATTAAAAAATAGTCAAACACCCTACGGAGTTTTGTGCATTGTGATATTGTCCTGGTTGGATTTTTGTATAATACAATAGTTTAGTGTGTGTGGATATGAAATGTTTTTAAGTTTCAGCGAGTAGGTGGGTACACGCGATTTCGGAGTGGCATATTTTTGACTATCAATTTCAAAATGATAATGAATAGAGTATAAACAAAGTACTAATTAAATATTGGTATACAAAACTGCATTACTCCAATCTGGCACAGGGAAGTGGGGGTTGTTCTTCTGACGTGCATTATGGTCATCTAATTCGTTTCGGTTTGTGAACGAGACTGATTTCTAAACGTTATCAGAGGTAAATTATGATCCTAAGGCTTTTATAGCAAGTTAACCCACCTTGCTGCATTAACACGCGTTGTGGACTTTACATCACACTGCTGGGTAAGATAACGTTACTGTCACAGGTTATACATAATAGCCCATGACCTGCTGTCTTGGAAGCGATGCGCTACCATCAATGATGGACAACATGGTGTTTGCATAAGAGGAAAGATGACTAAAAAAATCCATTATTGTCAAATTTGCATTGCGATTAATCGGACAGTATGAAGTTTTACCTTCGATATGACAACTGCCATTTTTCTCGCACAGATGTGCTAAAACGCACACTCAGTGTGTCTTCAGCATACAATGAAAGAATGCATACAAATTAGGTGGTAAAAATGCGATTTTCAGGGGCAAGATAACAGAAAAAATGGCGTTCCCCGAGAAAGGTTTTTGTGTGCCTGACGGTACGGGCAGTTGTGTGATCTACCCGTACTCAGACACAGAACGTTATCGCCCTTGTTTATGTGCTGTTCTTTCTCGTGTGCATAGGCTGCACATACCGGCTGATTCGCTGCGTCTAGCTCGCATCTCACTGACACTTCTGTCACCGCAGCCGTCCACATCCCCGCTTGTCCATCCGAAGTGCTGCAAGGGGCCCCGTGTCGCTATCGTCGATTCACTATCTCATGCAATATCTGCCGGAATTCTGAAAGGCGTTTTCGATTGAAACATACTTATTGCGGAGGGTTGTAATAGAGATAGTCATACAACCTAATCTCAACATTTTAGACACCAGGATGCCGGCTTTTTTACAAGCTTCTTTCTGACCGCCAAGACAAAGCATGTACTATAAGAAGTGACTACTCAGGTAGTATCCTTTTTGTCATTAATTTTGACTGCCTTTATAGATTCAAATATATTTTTTGGAAAACATGCACGAAAAAATATTTCTTGCACACCTTTGGAAGCAAATAACGCCTTCTGTAAATTTTATACTTAAAGCAAAGGTATCTTTTGGCTATAAAAAAGTTTACAAATGGCCAAATAATTTTTAAACCTAGTGACCGCTACACTAGAATTCAAGGTTTACAAACTGCGCACTGTGTACATCCTGTTTAAGGAACAGTACGTTTTCGCCTGCAGCTTGACGAAGATCTCACATAGTTTCCATTAAATGTTGCAAAAGATGAGCAGCATGCTTTATACAGTAAAGGCAGCATTAATAAAATGACGAATACGGTGTTCACTGAATGAACACATGAAATTTTAAAATCAAAAGGTACCCTTGCTTTAAGTATAAAATTTAAAGAAGGCGTAATTTTCTACCAAAAGGGTACAAGAAATAATTTTTTCGTACATGATTTCCAAAAAATATATTTGAATGTATAAAGGCAGTCAAAATTAATGACAAAAGGCATACTACTTAATTAATCACATTTTGTAGTACATATTTTGTCTTGGCGGGCAGAAAGAATCTTGTAAGAAAGCCGGCATCCATAACTGTCTAAAATATGTTGAGATTAGGCTGTATGATCACCTCTATTGCAACCATTCGCAATTAGTATGTTCCAATCGAAAACTCCTTTCAGAATTCCGGCAGCCATTGCATGAGATAGTGAATCTACTGTATATTTTGTACCTGCACTTGTTGACCGTGGAGATATGTGGCAGCCTCTCTTGTTCCAAACTTCAGCCGCCAGCCCTTTTGGTTACCTGTTTTATCGCTTCTCACTCTGGCTTGCTTCACCCGTGTTAACGTTGACTGCAGAAATAGGGGCCCTGTGACTGCCTCCTAATAAAAAGGTGTGTAAAACTTGCTAGAGAGCAGAAACATCGACGTGGCGATTTTCTGAGAAGTGTGTCGACGTCTGGACCGTAAAACTACTTGAAACGTCAAATTCCTAAAAAAACGCACTTCGTAACGCTCTTACGGCCGTTGGCATCTGCAGTTGTCACATGATTTTCGTTATGCTGGCTGAAATAGTAAAGTACGCAGCCACTCACCTTCCGTTTCAAGGTAGGAATATATAGGTTAAAAATTCGCTCTGCGGAAATAGACAATAAAGCAACAAATGGAATGTTCATCATGAAGGCAAAGCAACACATCTACTCTCATCATAAATTTGATGCACTCGAGCATCTCGTTACGCGAGTAAAGTCATGCGACGTAAGCTTGCCAACTGAAAGGACGAATGTCACTCTCAGGGAGATTGACAGTCGTGTTACAAATTTTCCACCCCAAAATTGTGATTCTTGGATAGCCTCGTGAAAGCCTGATACGTTGTTCGGAGACCTGGCAATGTGTCGCACATGTTAAAAGCTACTTATTTGTGTCACTCACTGTACCCGCGAATGAACCCGGTTGTCTCGACATAGTGTTAGGTGCTGCGTAGATTAGCTTCAATATAGATTACGCCATCCTGAAGAGACTCCTGCTGCGTCAATCATATGAAGTGCATGGTTGTCGTTCGGGACCATGTATGAGATATCCTAACAATTCTCCTACTTTACCCCTTGCCAAGGTGTGATGAGTAAGGTCCGAAAGTGTACGTTCGAGAAGAGGATGTAAGCACTGGGATCATGGTTATTGGGACACGCATGTTCGCTTGTGTAAGCGGACACTTACCAAACTTACCGAAATCCGTCGGAAGCCCTCGGCCGCCTTATCGTACCACTTGCATATGGCAACGCACGAAGGCCGGAGGCCCTCATAAGGCATCAAATAGTGAAACCAAAAGGTCCACTGTAATGGCAGGAAACATCTGGGGTTGTCTATAGTAGCTGATACAGTTGCAGTCAAAGTAGGTACTTCGGAGAACCTGGAAGACAACTCGAGGCGCATATTGCCGAACATGCTGCGACATTGCGAATAAACTACGCGAATTCTATAGGTGCGTCTAAGTTGATGGGAGTTGGACATATTCAAATTTTATGAGACTGAAACTCTCGCGAAAGGAGACAATGGTGTGAGCTGCGAACTATTTAAGTCATGGTTCACCGGCAGGCAGTCTATAAACATATTTGATGACCTGCCGTATCCATACTCGGGGCTGAGGCTCAATATGGGCAAAGTACGCCGCCAGTTTTGGCACGCACAGGCCAGCGCGTCATCATACGGCAACGCGAGGAAACTAGATGGACAAAGACTTATCCTCCATAGGGGTGGCGTTAATTGTCTTAACTGCGTATCATCACAGTGACTTTATTCTAAAAAAACTGCAAGTTCCTGTGTATAAATTACCCATTTCTGCTAATATCTCTGTTTAAAAATCCGCTAAGGACTTCGAAACATCAGGCGAATAAAAGTATTGGCTGCCAATAGTAGCGAATATTCGAGTCCCAGGAAGCAGTTCAGAAGACGAAGATGCGATCACTGGAACAAGAGTTTTATTTGCCTTCTGGTTGCCACCGGCCTGCGTTCGATTTCAATGCCCAGTTGTACCATAAGGAGGACGACGGCCACCGGGACGTTTGTGATGTATGGGATCGTCCGCAAAAAAGTGTTTGGCAAAAGAAACTTATGTTGCCCCGCTCATATACTTTTAGTCCCAGCATTTTGTCCTGCAAAAACGGTGGTTGTAGAGTTTCGTGAAATGGGAAAATAGGATAGGCAGAGAAGAAATTTTTTGGAAGGAAGTGTAAAGTGAAAGAATGTAATCAAAAATGCTTCCCCCGGCCGTTGGGAGCAGGTTGTTCCGCATGTAAATTGAAAGTGTGTGCGGCGCTTCGCGCCGCGGACTATACTAATCTAACTCTAGAACGGTATGTTGGATAACAGGTAAGTTTAACTTGACGACGTCCTAACCACCATTCCAATTTTTCGGGAAATTCAAGAAACCTGCAAATTGATAATCAGGTTTATCCGCAGTAAGTATAGCAATAATACAGATTCGGAAAATCTGCTGATATAAATCAACAACACTTACCAATACAATAAAATAAAAATGCATTTACCATTTATGAAACTATATTGCGTTGCGTGTCCTAATTTCCCACCCATTAAACCCGATGAACACCGTTTTTGTAGGAAAACATGCAGGTTGTAGGGATTAAAGAGTGGGGCTACATAAGCTACTGTTGCCGGGTGTTTAGTGCGATTTTGTCGCCCATCTCCTTTGCGCGTGCACCAGTTGACGAAGTTGCGCGGATGGCAATTTTCTCTGAACGCCCATCTAATATATTTTTTCGACAACTTTGTCTTTTGGTTCACCGCAGTGTGTCCCAACACGCCACTGAAGCGTTCTTATGCAACTGTGTTTGTGGCTGATTGGGTGGTTGCTGATAAGGTGGAGTATTTGCATCGTGCTTTTTTATTTCCCAATGCCTTTTTTTTTCTTTAGGTCAGCACAATCTTTTTGCAGACAAGGTCATAAGGAAAGGCCAGCTGCTTTTTTTCTTCTGCTTTCTTCTCCAGAATTTTTGCTTTTGTCCGTACTTTTTGTCTGTTTAAGGATCCGAAACGGATTTCGAAACTTAAAGTGAAGAAAATTCTTGTCCCAGCGAACACAGCTACTTATTTCCCTATTCACATACTTTCTGTTGCATAATTTCTTCATGCAAAGACAAAATCAGGCTTGCCCTAAGTGGATACTGGCTACTTAAGAGAAAACAAACGGTCAAAAGCAATCCTCATCTTATCATTTTATTAAATACTAACGGAGATGGAGGCATGGATATAAACCCAGGTAACTAGTAGCCACCATCAAGGCAAAATCGTGACCATTTTCAAATTGAGGCTGGCTTATGGTCAACATATTTGCTTGTGAGATCGGCATCTACGCTCGCAATGAAAGTTTTGCCTACTAAACGTAGACATAAGAAACGCATTGCAGAGGAATTTGATTTATCAAATTCTCCAACTTACCATGAGTCGACATTGATCAAAACTAAATTTCGCAAAATGACCACTTTAATCAGCCCGTTAGCAGCATTATAAAACATATATTTTACGCGCTTTCCTAGCTAGGTTTTTTATGGATTACTTAATAATGACGAGCTTGTTAGGGTGATGAACAAGGAATGAAAATCCCGTCTCGAATTCATGCTCTCCTCTCTCCACCTCGTACTAGTGATAACTTTAGAGGCTAAATATTTCATCGGAAGTGACGAACTGAGAGAAAGGAGTCGCGATCGGTGGAAAAAAGTCTGATTTACTTCATACTTCGTCCGTGCATTCATCAGGAACGGCACCAGACGTTTTTGCACAGACTAAGTTCTCACACGTATTTTGATCAAGTATGCAGATAGCCGTGTTTGGGCATCATAAGACGCAGATCTGTTCACAGAAATAAAGCTACGGTAAGTCCTCTTTTGATAGCAGTCTTCAGAAAACCATTATTTCAAGGTGGAAACAGTTTTGTTGCCAACGACACCTTATGTGTTTTCAATTTACTCAGCATTATGAGGAGCCCCAATGACGGGGCGCATGTGTTCTTATAAAGAATAAGTGAGTATGCTTTGCAGATGCACTCGTATAAAGACACGTAATTTTTTCTCGTCACATTTCATGGCAACCTAATGTACACATGGAGTAAACACAACTGGCAGTTCCATTTTGTTCCAGCGTTCTAGTCTTCAAACCTACAGGTGGTTGCCTAACGAGGACATAGGAAGTGTAGATCATATTGTCAATGGCAGAACGTTGCCCAAGTTTGATCTTATTTGACACATTTGCTTATCAGTTAGCCATCAAATGTATTTGATGTCTTGATGGAGGGACTAGCTGCAGTGCAACAACGAGAAAATACCATGGAAAATATGTTTCTTTGGAGGTACCTCTTATTTAAACCTGAAGACAGCAGCAAAATATGTCCTTTTCAGATTTACTGCGATATCGAAGTAAGGCAACACAAAGTATCAGAGAATCCATTGGAGAAAGTGCTGTCTCAAAAGAATATCATCATTTTGGATTCGAAGTCGGAAAAAGGCCAAAATGCGTTTTTGATCCAGTTATATCTGGGGACAGCGCTTGGTTGAGACTCCATCAGCGATAAAAAATATCGCAGTATGATACTATTAGTGCGTCTTCTTCAGGCTGATAAAATTAAACCGCAATATCTACAAGTAACAGCAGTGTTCAGCCACATGTTTCTTTCGCATTCTTTATATATTAAGCCGTCAATTGTTTTCAACCCTACTAATTTTAGCAGTTGACGTACTATTTGCAAGTGTTTGTATAGAGTTGACTGTTACTTAAAGTTTGTCCCACACTGAACTGCAAAGAGCAAACAATGAGTTACATAGCGTTGAACATGTTGCAACATAAAATTTCGTCTGACATCGTAGTCTAGCAATGTTATAATATTGCACATAAAACATGACAATTTCCAGCCGAGTTAAATAACGGGATACCCGGCTTTTTGCCTAAAACTGCCAATGTTCTTCTACCGTAAAAATATTTTACCTTCAATGACATCAACAAGTGGCCTGATTGAAATATATTTTAGTTCATGAAATATCAAGTCATAAAATCCGACCCTTAAATTCACTACAACAAGCCAAACGTCGTGCCTTTGAAGGCTGTTAACTGGTGGAATGTATTAATTCACGTAATGGATGTGGTAAAGTTAATGGAAAACTGATTATCAGATAGCATTTGCTTCTTCCCGGTGTGGCATTTATTCCATATTAATATTTGTGTAAAGTCGGAACCTCCTTACAACAGCTAAGTTGAACTGAAGTAGAGGCCAGATCGTAAGTATTAACCTCATAAATGTAATTCAGGTTTTTTGTCCACTTTTTTCAGACCCACCAATCCTCATCTTGACATGTTGATGGCATCTGATTTGGATTAGAGGATGAAGATACAGTGCTGTAGATTCCGCTCAAGTCAGTCTGATTTTAGGCTATATCGTGCACATCAGTAGCGTTCATCAAAATGCTAATGAGCTGAAGCAAATTATAACGCCCCTTACCTTCCTACCACTATCACTAATCCGGATTGCAAAGTGAGAGTTTCAGGATGGCAATCTGATATTGTTGACTGGACTAGCACTATTGATAAACGATTTGAATGTGTGACTGAACACGTCGGCGTTGGGCTGATCGATTTTTTTACGTTCTTCAATGCCTCGTCCCTTGTATGGACTTTGGCACAGTTTTATGACCGTTGAAGTTGCGTTTTGTCCCACAATAGTGGAGGATGTTTGTAACTCCGTCGGCAGGCCTAAAGATCTTTCCGCGGCCAAAAAAGGTCCTACACTATTACGTGAATAAAAGCAAAACGCAACCACCACTGCTGTCAACCGACGCCAACATCCATACGAAGGGTGAGGCAGCAACCGAGGAAAAAAATTGCTCAGGCAATGTCCGACAACATCAACTACAATTTCCTACTGCTGCTCGAAAAAGATGGTTGACGCTGGGACACAGGAGAGGCGGCGCAGTTCTCAAAGGCGTAATCGCAAGCAAATACCAGTTCCGATGAAAATTATCATGTTCTTTAGCTAGCAATACTAACTTAACCATCATTACGAACGGGGCTAAAGCGTAAAATTTAAGCTTCACAATTATCTTTGCACCAAGACTGGCATCGTGTGCTTACCAGCAGCGCAAATGTAAATCGTAAAGTGGTCATTCTGTTGAAGTAACTCCACCGCAGCGAGATGTATGAATATGTATCAGGATCCATCATATACGTCCGTCACTCCTGTCGCACCTGCCCGCACAGCTTTACAACATTGGTTCGACACCTGCGTCTGTTCAGTTATGTGTAGCTCCACTAAAAGTCTCATATGGGAGACCGTATTACGACCCTCCAATTTCATTACTTGCTCCATCTGCACACACAGTCTCGCGGACTACATCTGAAGCAACTGCGCAGCAGATGTATCCATGATACCTCCCCGCGTAACACTTCATGCTTCTATCCTGCAACAGGTATACGATACAAACTCCTTGTGGACCATATGGCGAACGGAATGTCGTGTGTCAGAACGTGCATATCATACTTGTATGGTGAAGTTGTCCTGTAATATAGCCTGATAATAACATGGGAGCCAAGTTCTGCGCTACTGTACAAGCGTAGTAGTCGGTTTAATCGTGCAGGAAAAGCAAGTGAGGCTCACACTGTGGAATCAAATTGATAGAGAGTAAAGTAAATCACCGTTACAATAAACTTGCCGTCCCAGAAAACATATACGTCCCTCTCATGCCTCAGATCTAGACTGCGATGCTTAGATGACATTCAGGTCAATATGAGATCAAATTTACGCTTACAAAAACCTGAACGACCAATTTTGGAAGCAAGTAATGATTGGCAAACACACGAAAACACCCAACTGGGTATTATAGCCCAGGCTCACCTGTGGGATGCTTGATATCTTTTTGAAACCGGATCAAGCTGGATGGTCGAAGAGAGAAAGAGGGAGTGTAATAGATGCTGTACGCAGGTAACGGTATCTGCAATATCTCCGTCAGGCACGTGTTAATCAACGTGGATGTCGGTTACTTCATGGTTTGGACAGTACGATATATACTTATCTGAAGGATGGTTTTGTCCCAGAAAACAAATCGACTTCTCAATTACTTCCTGAGACTTGTAGGCTCGCTTGTATTGGCATACACAAGGGAGACTGGAGTGGCCATTTCTGGCTTATTAGCCATCGTCAGCGTACCATATCTAACATTAGTCTGTTGCCACACCCAAGGCTTGAAGTTGTGCCTTGTCTACATTATATTTATATGGAAATATTAGTGGGTGTGAAAATGCCTGCGAAGATCCCACACTGAACTGCGAGGCACAACCGTTAGCCAGTTTATTTTCGACATACTTATCAGCCGACAGGACATGCCTCGTAAGACCTGGGATTGGCCATGGTTGGCTGCTGAAAGTCAATAAGCCGGAAATTTATATTCAATTTACCGCAGAATTTCTCGGTAATGCTATTCTACTTATCATAGCCGCTGTGCGAATGTTGACGGGAGTCTAGAGTGATCTCCGAGGCAGTCCGAAACAACTTAGTCCTATAACCGACCTGTGAGCACCCTTCCAACTATGAACAACCCCTTGCTCAATGGTAAAAAATAGAATTGAATAACGTACGACGATATAACGCGGCAGCAACGAGGCTCTAGTTACGCAACCTGGCTGAAAACAGCTAATTAATCCAGTCTCCGTCTATCCTTGCAGTGCCATCCCTTTGTACCTAAGCAAGAATAAGATTAATTGTCTTAGAAACAAAGTGATTATTCTTCCTATGGTTGTTTTTTTAATCATGCATTCCAGCGCGAAGACTCTGGGAATATTAATATTTACAAAGATGGCGCGTGGTCAAGTGCAAGCTGTGTAGTGGAAGGAAAGGTCATAGAAGACAACTGATGTTGAACGCGGCGGATCAAACGTTTATTTTGGTTGCGATCTATGTGTGAATATCCTAGTCTTTAGTGACGAGAAAGCATTCTCGTTTGAAGTGTTATATTTTATATGCTGGTCGATTTCCTGAATTTAACATTTTTCACTAAGCTTTATATGTTTGAGCTAAAAAATTAATTCGAAAAACATTTTCGATTTTTCAATGTGGGTAGGCAAATTGAGTTGTTCGAAAACTCAGTCAACTCATTTTTCGAGGTAATCATTTATTGCCAAACAAATGCCAGGAATACTCTGGGAGATCCAGTTTGACCATAAAACTGTGCAGCATTATAGCAGTTCCCAACGTTAGAAGTTGCCCATGTGCTTCATTAGCACTCCTATACAGTACACCGAGGTGAATGATTATTTTCCAAAGACCTTGGGGCAAGCGTTTTCTAATGACTATTTGACTATCTCCTTAATATGCACTATACTATAGTGCAGGCAATGCTTGAGAAAAAAAGTATTTGCTCTAATGGGACATTGGAGACAGAAATGGTCGACCTCAAGGATACATTTTATTTAAGACGGGATATCCAGCAGATTTTATCAACAAGTGGAGCAAACATTTACGGCAAAAAATGAAGAAGACGTCAGTAACGAAAGGAGCCTTTTTATTTGCATCATTGCTCTTGAAGGCGACAACGTTTTAATGACTATCAGGCGATACGTGTGTTGTGCTAATGTGCCCGAGCTCACATTTTGCAGTCCTACAAAGCACCTATCAATTTCACGCACAACGGATGCCTTGCAAGTAAACGCTACTTCAAACTGCGTCTATGAATAAACATGCATTCGCGGATGCACATACATTGGGCGAATGCAACTCAAATTGGATGCCATATCTATATGGCATCTGTCTAGATGGCTGATTACGGACAAAACCTACTTTTGCGCTCACCCATACGCATAGAGTTGCTCGATACAAGTCAGGGTTTGGATCAAAAGACATACCTTCGAGGACATGTTCGGGTGCATGCAACTCGAAAATTGTGCTACCTTGAGGCGGCCTTTATACGGTGGGCGAAATCAGACTTATGTAAACAGTCGGAGCATGCAGTCAACCTCACTTTGCCATGGCAACATCTTGCTCCTACATTTACATATTTGCCATAACAGCAAAATGATTTATTGGATCCATATCATTTCGAGAGAGCTCGTCAGTTGCCGCCTCTCATTACTTAACGTGAATTACAAAGAGAAGATA
>JAYGXS010000002.1:72624866-72693894 GCA_036362985.1 Ligula intestinalis | reverse complement strand
ATTGCATAAGAATATTAACGAAGACACGTACAGATGTGGTGAATCTCACAGAATTACTGGTAACAGGAAGGAACCTGAGTCAGTTTAAAAATTAATTGATAAAGGACGGGAACGTTAGGTCCACATATAGGGAGTAGTAGATGAGGGAAGTTAACGAAAAACACGTGGGAAATTAAATTAAATGGCCAATCACCAGGGCAGTTGGAGGTTGACGACACGATCAAGCTGCTTGCATAGGTCAGGTTTCTCGTAGCGTATGTATGTAGCTTCTAAATAGCGCAGGATTCGGTTTGTTCGGGCCCGAACAAGTACTCGAAACGCTGTTTTGACGTCGACAGAATGACCGCTGTCTAATAGATGCTTGGTAATGGAGGACCTTGGTATTCTGTCTTCTTTCTTCAAAAGCCAATTGGGAAAGTGCTCAGTGGCCCTGGCTGCGAGTTGCCTTTGCGTGCGCCCAATGTATTTGCATCCGCAATTACATGTGAATTCGTCAGCACAATTGGAGGTGGCGTGCAATGGCAGTGCATCCTTTGCCCGTTTTAATGGAATTATTTTGCTAGAACTTAAGAAGACTAATTTTGCTGCGTTGTAGGTCCTTTCTATCGTACAGCGTAATCGTCGCTTGATTGTGTCGGAAATGCCGTTTCCTTTGAATGGTAAGGATAGCATGACGGGCTTTATTGGGACTGACTGTTCCAGAAATTAGGTGGAAAGGGATTGCTGTACTTTTGAATAAAGCTTACCGGGTAGCCACAGTTGATTAGGGCTGAGTTAAGGCGAGAAAGTTCTTCTGGAGGTGGTTACAGGATGTGGTCCATTTGCGGTCGAGGCAACTGTGTCAGATATACTGGAAGACTTCTCTTGCCCAGGATTGCTGAATATGTGCCATAATGCGGATGAAGAACACCAATTCTTATGTGGCGGCTCATTTAACGAGACCCAGCCATGCACTCAAGTTTGATGAGGCCTAAATTTTCGCAAGCACGGAAAATTGTGTGAGTTGCACGTTATTTGAGACATGTTTCAGAGGCCCCCAGGCTATAAAAAGTGCAACGACCTGGCAGTACATTTTAGATACTGATATTCAGTTTGGCCAAAATAATTTCCATTCGGAGACCTACCAGGCCAGTGCCGGAGAGCCAGGTGGCTGAGCCGCCCAGATCCTGTATGGGCGTTGAAAATTCAGAAGATTAGTACCATACGCCGGTCATGAAGCAATTGAGCTTTCCTCGATAGGGTGTGTTTACTTGCCATAGATAATGTAGCTTAAAACTACCACAACTCTATGTGTATGAATTATCCGTTTCTGCTATTGCCTTTAATGCTAAGTCCGCGGTACGTTTAAAGATGTCAGGGAATGAAATTCTTCTCTAAACTGTCACATCTTCGCTGGCATTGGTAAAGAATCTCGTCCGGATCCGACGCTTTTGTCCACACTAAATAGTAGTTGTTTCCGGCGTTCCCCAGCCTCCATTTGCGTTCGTCACTCTTCATTCGTGCACATAACATTTTTCGCTATGATAATCCCCGCGGGGGTTCCAGGATGCATCAGGATAAACATTGCAGGCAAACTGATTGCTGAACACTACTTTCAAGGTAGAATAACGATTCGGTTTCTGATAATTTAAAAAGGCTATCGTAACGACGACAGATGCATTCGTTTTTTTTGTGTGTGAAAGAGGTAGAGAAGTGGCGGCTCTGCTGCAAAAGTCGAATTAATTTACAGACTTCAGCAACGATGTGAAAGCACGACCCTCGTGCTGCATTATTCTTTTTTAAATGTTATGCAGTCGGATAATATGAAGATGGAATAAACTTTGCAAGTTGACTCGCTCATCTCTTAGAGAGCATAAAGATTACTTATGTGTCGAGGAGCGTACCAAAATAAATGTGGTGTATCCTTTTTGGCAGTGCGATTGCATGGCGTGGGCCTAAGCGGTTTGAAAGTATTAAGTAAAAAGAGTACACTAGAAACATAGTTTGTAATATCCACATAGTAAATTTTGAGTTAGTCTTCTCTAGTCACTTTCAGAGGAAGCTAAGCAGCACTGAGGGGCAAACCTGCGACAGCATCAAAGCTGATAGAACAGGCACGGTCATAATTCTACCAAGTTCAAATACAAGAAAGTCATGTGTTAAGCGAAGTGATACAGCTTGTACATTATACGTCTGATAAAGTGTGAAGATAAATATTGGAGTGCGAGAGTTAACATGCCTTTTTATTGCTTATTGTGTTCCTTGAGGTGCAAAATACTGCTACCTTAACAAGATTACAGTTGAGATCAGTATCTTGTAAGCTTATATAGGCGGAATGGGGCCAAATTCGCAGTTCTTGAAATCCAAGGAATTTCCTATGCTCTTTAAATCAAGGAGCCGAAACACCTTGTTTGTGCATATTGCCCTCTAAACGAAAAAGAATATAGACTAGCAACTTCTTCATTATGTGTGTTCAGAGAGGAAACAATTTTGTTTTGCGTTGATCATATCAAGGTAAATGCAATTATAAGACTGTGCATTATCATATGAAAAGGAAAAGCGGAGTCAGTCTTCAAACTTATGTTATGCAAATGTGCTACTTTTTCTACTATAAGGACAAGTTATAAAGTTAAGGAACAATATAGTGCTCTACTAAGCCGAAGCGGAGGGCCGCAATAAAGCATTCATATGAAATGTCGCAAATTTTCATCACTTTTCCCTATTAATTCGTAAGTGAAAGATTGTCGAAAATTGATTGTCTGTAGTTTAGAATCAATGAGTATTAAAAAATGAAACGAAACGGTCACAAGTTTATTACTGTTCTCAACATCTGCTTTGACAATCCGGTAATATGCTCGGCTTTTTCACTTAAGAACTCAGTCGATAAGTAAAAAATGTAGTAAAGATGGTTTCGGTAGACGTAGAAAAGCGAGTTCTTTCATTTAACACAGAACATGTATCCCACATTTTTTGTGAAGTCGAAAAACTGGTCAAATTGTCCCATTTTGATCTTGAATTAATTTAAAAAAACGGAAAGTACACAGCGCTTCTACATAAGGCTATTTGTTTTGGAAAACTTTATTTCATCTTGGGTGTATTCATTTGCGACGTTTCGTGTGGATGTGCATATTCCCCGGCCATTTTTTTACGTGTTTGGTAGATCCAAAAACGATGACTCTAGAAGACAGTTACGTAAAAAATGAATCTTTAAAAGCACATTATTTACGTAAGAGCTTTTAAGAACTATGCTATTATGAAGTTTTGGTAAGCACGTAAAAAAGAATCCTTATCTATGGCCAATCGACTGAAGCCAGTGTTAACCGTAAAGTGTTTATCACAATTTCAAGAACGATCTGAACCTTTTTGCAATCGAAATCGCGAATAAAATTGCAAAGAAATAGCATTTACGTACGTAAGCTTACGAAATATGTTACTCCTTTGACCTACCATTTTTGAGTTCAGGCTTGCAATTTGACGATTTTGGTACACATATAGAAGAAATTTGTATCATGGAACAATCCAGCAAAAAACACTTAATGTCTTTGCGCGCTTCAGTAACATTTAAAGATGTGTCGGACGCTCACCGGTAGCAAACTCTTTAAAAAATTACAAGAAAGATAAAAAGGACATGTCTACCAAAGTACACAAGATTGTATAAATTTGATTTAAAAAAACAATAGTCTAACTTGTAAACAAACAGCCGGTATTTCTGTGTGTGGCCTACATTTTATTTTTATTCGTGACAATAACTCTGATCTGATTTCCGTAGAACATAATCCTGCAATAATCAAAAGAAATTAACCCAGGACAGAGAAGAAACTTTTAAAGCAGAAAAAAGGTTATTTTTTCTGAGTTTCTTATGCTATTCTACCTTAAACACATTCATATTTAAACCAAGGTCAGTGACATGTAATGTAGCCCATACATCAATATCCACTACTTTTTTATGTCAGTGAATAGTAATTGGCAACCAAAATATGTGTTTTTAAGTTGTGCTAATTACTTTTCTGCTGTAAACTTTGAGGGAGACTGCGTGCGTCTATTTAACGGAACATTCACTTTCTTCTCTATAGCCCTACATTTCATGAATTTGACAATCTACTGTTTATGCGTTTTACACAAGACGGTGAGCTAATAAGCTTCAATAAGAACATAATGACCTTATTTAGACCTAATGACCAACTTTGACACAGCAACTTCGTTCATAGCTTTCTTTATGGCCTTGCATCTATAAGTTTTAAGCTAGCCACTATCACACTACTAAATAGGGTCTGTTTAAAGTTCTCCCTAAAATTGCCTACGTTCATTCTTGAATTAATCAGGCTTGCGATTCAACGATTGCTTATAAAATTTACAAAGGTTTGCTGCAGATTGTTTGGCTCATAAAATAATAATATTAAATTCCAAAAAGTGTTTTTGATTAGAAAATATAATTTTAGCAGTTTTGGCATATTACATTTTGTATAACTAGTTTTTTTTAAATCATAAAAAGTACATTTATAAATTGATAACGGATTTGAAACCAGCTTCTTTCTTAACATTTAAAATGCCTGCAGTCCATGAGGAGTGTGAATTTCGTCTATGGATTTTTATAACTTGACACAGGCAAATATATTAGGCAAAAGAACCTACAAATATGTTTGTTATACTTATTCCATAGAAAATAACACTTTTCTGCAATCCTATACTTAAGCAACAGCCATATTTTGGGTCAATGAAGCATTTTGTATATTTCAAATACTTCAAAGCATGACCTGCTATTACAAAAGCTAAACTGTACATTTCCCACGTTAGAAAAGTTAACGATTTCCACTACCTATTGAAAAAGTAATGCATAGCAATGCACGCAGATTGTGCTGTCCTCTTTAAAAAAAGTTCTTATCATTGCAAAAATGCTTTTTAAATTGACATTTAAAGATATGCAAGAATCGCACACTTATAAACGTTTCAAAACGGGAAAATATCCCCTCCGGGAAAAAGATTGGAATAAGTCACAATTTTCTATGAAAATCATACAAATGATTATTCATCTGCCCTTTTTAATATAATATGTATTACATTTAAACGAGCATTGGTCAGAGTTCATCTTAAAGCAAGCAAATGGATAAGCTTGGAATATGTAGGAATAAAAAGCATTTGAAACAATATGGCAACCTTACCTAAGCCATTTTTTCTCTTCTTGAAAAACAGAACGGAGTATCGGTTAACGTTAATGGAGATGGTATATCTATTTTGTCCCTGAGCTCAACAGAAGTACCCATAGATTTTCCGTTGCTCCACAGAAAGTTGGCTATGTGTAGTTGCGTTCCTGCGTGATTGCGGTCGTTTTTACTTTGGATCACGAAGCAGTGCATTTCATTTACTTTAGCCTTGATGTCCTTGCGCCTCTGTGAACTTTGGATTCCATATCGGGAGCAACAGCAGCTTCGATGTCGGCAGTTTGTGATATATCGTTCGGCGTTGCTAGCATGCCCAAACTTCGCATTTCACAGCAGCCTATAGGTTTCTCACAGATCACTTGACTCCATCTTATTTTCGAGTTGCATTCGTTCCTATGTCTAAACTTTCATTCGGATTTGTTCTGTCCGTGATGCGTTTTTTTGTAAAATAAAAAGTTACCTTTCAACAGGAGTTTTTTGCAAGCTCTACACATCATCCGCTTTAATCACAAAGTAGCGTCATGGTACTCCCCCCTCCCCCCGGAGATGGCGTCTCTGTCGGGCTTCTTCCTTCACCATCGCATTCATCTTTTTCGTCTCTATGCTTTACGTTTTTGCTTTTCGCGGTAAATATTTCCTCACTATTTTATGCCAACAAGTTCATGGCTACACTTCAACAATTTAACTACAACCATAATTTATTTGGACATATGGTTGCTCGCTTAATTGATTAATTCAGCACTCCAACCATTACAGGGACTGGAACCATTTATCAATACGAGTTTTTTGCGTCAGTATGACCACAATTTTCGTGGGGTGGGGCAGGTTTAGTTTCCAGGAAACAAATTTTTTCGACGTAAGCAAGTGTATGACCAAATGATTGGTTTGCACACCACTGCAATGTACTCACTAGCCTATGACATTTTGTGTGAAAACCAAGGAATGCGTTGGGCAAACTCTCACCCTCACAATGGCACATGCCGAATTTATTATTACCAAGAATTTTTGCGAGGGCTCTTCAGCAACTGGTCCTCGCTTGCATTACCAGAGGAACAGGTGAGAGTATGCAACAATTTAAGTCGCAGAGAAAAAGCTATGCAACGCAAGAGGGCCATGGTAACTTCTCACGTGGGCCAATCAATAATGTAATCAAAGTAGAAAACACCCTGGGAAGTGCAAATGGGGCTAAACTGTAAAGGCGAACGCGGCAGGAAGAGAAATGTGTAAATGAGAGGGCCGGAAGTTAACAAGGCAAATGAAGGTTAACCGTATACTCAAAGTGATTGGGTAGGTCGTGTTGCATTGGTTGTCTACAGTGCGCCCCTTGCCCGAACAAGTACCGGGAATGATAGTTTGTGTCTAGAGAGTGGCTTGTATCAGGCAAGTCTTAAGAAATGGATGAACTTGGAATTCCGTTTACTTGCCTAATCAACAAACTCAGAACGTGCTCTTTAGATCTGGCTACCAATTTCCGTTGCGCTCGCCCAATATACTTGCATCCTAAAGTGCATTTATTTTCATAGACGAAGGCATCCTTTGGAGTTCGTAAAGGTTCTGTAAAACTGCGAAACCTGAGTTCAACTATATTGGGACAACACAGGTGTCATTAGATATTATTTTAAATGTTGCCGGCCCCTTTCAAAACTGACTGTTCCATCATTGTTTACCGTAGTGTTTTGTTGTGCTTGTGGAGGAATCCTGCTTAATATCCCCACGTATTTGACGTATATTTGTGGTAAACGCTGTTTGAATTCACTGTCACCCTAGAGCAGATATTGCTAGTCATTTGGAAGAAAGTGTACACCAAGTTACCTTTAGACTACATAGGAACGGAAATCAAGTACAGCGAGTGCTGCCCTTTCCATGCATTTTTGCGGTAAAGGTTTTGGGCTATAAAGCCGTTATCTTAACTGTAATATACCGTATTAATAACTCGATCCCGGGCATCAACGAACCGACGTTCGTTTGCAGACGGCATGAAGATATTTGCTCAGCCTACTACAAATCAGGAAATTGTAACTGGGTTTAAATATGAATAATGAGAGGTACGAATTTTTAAAAAAAACTTAGATGTTGCAAATATTAAGTCACGTCTTGAAAAAAAAACTAGCAAAATTCTTGTCGTTTGATGGTTATCGGCAGCAATGCTGATGGTTTGACGATAAGGCACCAAGGATAAAAGCTGTTTTTATTCAGTCGAGTGAATAAATGCCAGTTTTACGAGTGTGTCGTCTCACTGGTCGGAGAATAAAGTTAACCATAACTATCATTTGCCTCGTGCATGTGCATGCGTACACGGTGATTTATGCGAAGTTTAATTAGGCTGTATCCAAATGTTATGTCTTATTTGTTTCGTTTATCTCCGCAGCACTGCGTTCAGTCCTTTAATCTTACCGAGGACGTGGCCTGTATTCAATAGGACACGAGAAAGTGAATCGTCCCGTTCCCATCATTCATGTGATCTTGATTTGAATTCCAGTGGGGCGAAGCATTTAATTTCAATAACCATTTACAGGCAACATCGAACTTGTGTGTAGTGTTAGGATAGCACATTTGATTAGGTACTGTTCCTGGAATTTCACTGAGGTCACTAGCATTACAGACGTATTTTTCTTTGGTGTCTTGGCATATATTCAAAAGACCTGCAAATCATCAGCTCATGTTTCTGCTTTGTCTTTAGCTGTTTTGTTAAATTCTGTTAAATTTGACCGGCTGCCAGTAACCTGGTGGTCAAATAATGTAAAGAAGTAATACACCTACGCTACTATATACCCCTATAAATCTATATGCCCTTACTCCACTTTCGAAGTTATCAGCCCCTGGTCATAAACATGTTTGTGTAAGAAGTCTTTTTCATTTCAGTCAAACATACTACAGTGACGATAGTGGGAATAATGGGGAGAGTAATGACTTGCATGCTCCAAAAACCGAAGTTCTGGCTTGGGATTTCCTATGTGAAGAATTATCATAGGCGACGACAAGAATCCTCAAAACATTTGGAGTAGGTGTGGCTTATAAACTGCATTTAACCAACAGACAGCAAACAATGAGGCCAAGAGACCCACTTCTATCGATATTAAACCCTGCAACGTTCTACAGCATACCATGTCAAAAGCTACGATGTGATATATTGAAATTCGTTGAAGAAAGTTCACCGACGGTTAAGGGAACTCATGTGTCCCGCTCTGCCTTGAGCCTTATTCATCGGAGTCTGTCAGCCATAGGAGCTAGCAGTATAGACAGATGGTATTGCTGGTAAAGGCAAGAACGACTGGAATGGTTTTTTTGGCTTGTTATTCGTCGTCAGCCAATCATATCCAGACCCGTGTGGTGCAACACCGAACCCATCAACTCGTGAACATTTTGAGCGCAGGGTCAGGCGCACTTACCATTTGAGCCACGAGGTTGTTTTCTTGCAGGTTTAAGTTGGGAGATATTGATATCGCTAGCGAAAGTCGTTTGTGCCTTTCTACCTCGAGCCCCACCCAATACCATCTGGCTACTCACAAACAATTACAGGATGGGTGCATCCTGAAACAGATCGGAGTAGAATTACCTACTAACATATAGTCCCGATCAAACAACCGACAACACGGCGGACCCGTGGCTCAAGGATAAGGGCGTTCGCCTCTAGCTGGAGAGACTCCAGTTCGAAACTCAAGCGTGGTGGCAATTTCCACTGCTACACTGCACTTGACCTTCTTTCACCTGATGAGGCCGAATAGGCCGAAAAGCTTCGTAAAATGCTCTGTGTTGTCGATAAAATAATTACATTGTTACTTATAGTTGGCGAGTAACACATACAATTGGGGTTCCAATTAACTCGCTACTCACAAACAATGACAGGATGGGTGCATCCTGAAACAGATCGGATTAGAATTACCTACTAACCATCTGTTTGTTGCTGCCAGCTGCTGCGGCTCTCAGGGCCCGAAACATGGGGTACAGGACAGAGCGGGACAGATGACTTCCATTAGCCATTAGTGAGCCTCTATCAACGATTAATCATTGTGGAAAAATATTTCGAAGAATCAAACATGTATAGTAATTACACGTTTACATTTATAGCATCTGCAAAAAGGTGGTTAAGCCTTAAGGTCAACGATCTTTGATTCGGCCAAACTTTTGAAGTCGTGCCGCACTGACAAGCAGCCATTATCATGCAGCAGGCTTTTCTCGTCTGAAAAACCGTCCTACATACTCGATTTTTAGATGTTTCACAGCTATAAACACAGCTGATCATGAAACGCGGTATTTGCATGGCATTAAAATGCATGAATTGAATAAAAATGGGATTTTTTGTTTTGGTCTTATCTATTCCCTCGCATCTAGCCGAACTCACTACAGCTAACCGACCGGTGTAGGGGGGGGGGGGACCGCACGGCATTGACCTGAAACAATTCGGGTGGGCGTGCAACGAATGTGGGCGGAGGAAGGTGATGGGGCGCTGTTCGAAACAGCCACTTAAAGCCATGTATGTGTGGTAGAATGTGAAAGTTTGAAATACGAATGACGCAAACAAAAAAATAGCTAAACATGGATGGTGTTTAAAAAAGGCAAACTTAGGCACGTTTTGTGTACACAGCCCAGCCTGTGTGAGAGCCAAAACTACAACATTAAATAAAAGTGGGCTAAGTGACGAGACCCCAGCGGCTGCCGCGATTTAAATCACACTTTGTTAACGTTGCACGTTTAGTCAATTGTGATGGCTGGCGTTCACCAATTTTAACAAAGAGAGCTGACTGCCCAAGCTTTATAATCTAAGCAATCAATATAGAGTCAGGAACACTTGAGTACTAGCCATTTAGGTAGACAAGGATCAGTAATTTAACGAGCAAGGTGATGGCATTGTTCAAGCGTCTGCTGTACTGAGGCCTTTCTCTTGATTTATTGGGTTTACATATTGCTAATTGGGCAACAGTAGCTTATGTAGCCCCACACATTAATCCCTTCGACCTGCATGTTTCCCTAATAAAACGGTGGTTATCGGGTTTTATGGGTGGGGAATTAGACACGCAGTGGAATATACTTTAGTAAATGCTAAATGCATTTTCATTTTACTGTATTGAGAAGTGTTGTTGATTTATATCTGTTCATTTTCCTAATCTGTATTAGCATTAACGTTATTACGGAAAAACCCGATTATCAAACTGCAGGTTTCTTGAAATTCCAGAAAAATTGAAATGGTGGTTGGCAGGTCGTCTGCTTCAACTAACCTGTGGTACAAGTTACCGTTCTGAAGTTAGATTAGTAAAGTCCGCAGCGCGAACCACCGCGCACACCTTCAATATACAGGCGGAACAACCTGCTCCAAGCGGCCGCGAGAAGCAACTTCGACTTCATTTTTTTCACTTTCCACTTGCTTATAAAAGTTTCTTTCACTGCCTATCCTATTTCTTCACCCCCAAAACTCTATAAGCACCGTTTTTGCAGGACAAAATGCTGGGACGAGGGCTATGTGAGTGGGGCTACATAAGCTACATTTGCCGTTGATTGTATATAAGGAATTAAGCAAACTTATCAAATATACCTACCAAATAAAGCTCATTTTCGATGTTTTTAAAACCCGTTTTGGTAGTCAGGTATGGTTTTGTTAGGGCAATATAGATTTATACCTTATTAGCTTACTCTTGGCACAGAGCAGCTTTGATGCAGAACATCTGGCGTTGCCGGTAATGAAACTGCGTGAGAAGGGCAGACTGTAAAAAAACTCCTTAGGCATTGTTCATAAGTCTAGGTTTAAATGCCATTTGTGGGATTTTAAGGAGAAAAACTGTCACCCACGGGGGAAGTGAAGGGTATATGTGAATTGAATTCCCTGCTGTTGAACGTGTTTGAAACATGTCAGGAGGAGGCCATCGCGGTTTCTCAATATCCTAAGGGTCACACGAGAAGAAGATCGCGGATTTCACGAGAGTATCACCGAGTTTTACAGATGCGCTCATTATCTAGTAAACTAGATTCTTTTTTGAGTACTCAATGCATCTTATTTAGGCAGTCAGCTTACTTTTTCAGATTTGATGGATGAGCGAATTCTGCAAATCCATCAAAACCTCTCACTCACCAAAAACACAACTTGAATGAATCAATAAGTTCGAAAACTCAAACAGAAAATTTCATGACTGGCCTATGCAAGAAAGGAAATTGCCTTTACCTTGCTACCGTTATGCGAAGCCCATTCTCATATTCAGAAGCTGCCTTCAATAACCCTAATTACTCTACGAAGTCGGCGGACGTGCTATAGCGTGCCCTCGCAAATGAAACTCACGGAGAAAGTTAAAAGCATGATTTATGTCCATCGTTGCATAACAGCCATGGAGCAACAACTGCGTTTCCCTGTCATTTTCTTCAAAATAATGGTAATAAATCTTCTGAGAATGGAATTATGTTTACAAAACATCCGGTCGACATTTGGCCGCTTTGGCTTATCCCAGACTATACTGGTGAGCCCGGCAGGACATGATTTCGGGCAAACTGTACGGAGGTCAACTTGAACTAGACCCGATGGTCTTAAAACGAAAAAAATTATTTGCAAATATAATTTCCTTTCTGTAGGCGAAATGAGCGTTTCACCTACGTTCCAAAATATAAAATGATATTTTATTTAACGACGATGTCCATCCTCTCTGTACTGGTTAATGGCCTGCGCAAGTGAACTGCAAACGGACACCACTTTAACGGTAGGATCAACTTTGTATCAACAACTCTATTGTGTAACAATGTTTAGCTTTATTGTTGTTAGATGTCTTTTTGTTCTGTGTAGTCATCTATCTCCCTCCAGCTGACTGTTTGTTTCCTGTTTTTGCTAAAATATCTCAGCGGACAGAATGGGTCATAAGAAAACAGTATATTAATCATTTTCTCTCCATGAGGTTTGTTCCACGATCGACGTCTTTAAAAATTATTCTTGCTGCAGAATGTTGAAGTTGCTAGGATTTACCGTGTTCATCGTTCCAAATGAGTAGTCTCTTAGTATCAAATAACAATTTTTAGCAAATCCTAAAGAGTGAAATATAAAAAGACAGGTCTGGACCTAAATAATTGATTCTGAGCAAATGAGAAGACTGATCAAGCATCGATGCTTGAGCTATGACGAGGAGCTTTTCAATACCTAAGAGAATTTATCGCCAGACATAGCAGCAGCAACAACATCCAAAGTCGAAAATTAAAGCATAGCAAGCCATTAAATTATAAATGAAGCAAGCCTGAGCTTGACTGTGCATGGCTCTGTATCCGGGTGTAATGTCAATAAATCGAATGATTAAGTTCCCATCAATGAACCAGAGCTCAATCTTTCATTGGCTCATCCTTTTTTCGTGTGATCGACTGACTGAAGACTGGCATATGGATTGAAACTTATCAATCGATGCATCGATTTTGTGCTGGCGTACAAAGCCCTTTACAGTAACCTCCGGACTTGTGACACTGACAATTAATTCACCTGCATTCCTTCTAGTTGTCACCTTTTTGCTATTGCTGCTGTTGTTGCTATCACTGACGATAAACTTCAGTACAAGGCACCAAGGATATGTTGATCAAAACACGAGCAAATACGGCACGTGTGCATTTCAGAACTATAAGGTCTACTTATAACCAACCATGGGATAAAGTAGCTTATGTAGGCCCACTCATATAGGATAGGCAGAGAAGGAATTTTTTCAGAAGTGTAAACTGAAACAAAATGTAGTAGAAATTGCTTCCCGCGGCTGTTTGGTGTAAATTGTTCCACATGTAAATTGAAGGTGTGCGCGGTGCTTTGCGTCGCGGACTATACTTATCGAACTCCAAAATGGTAAGTTAGACCTCAGGTAAGTTGAAGTCTTCGACCACATTACCACCATTTACATTTCTTGGGAATTCAAGAAGCCTGTAATGTTATAATCGGGTTTTTCCCGCAATAAGTTAGACGATAATACAAATTGTAAGAATCAATGGATATGAATGAAAACAATTTTAAATACAGTAAAAAATGCGTTTAGCATTTATTAAGGTATATTCCACTGCGCATCCTAATTTCTTACCCATGAAACCCTTTAACCACCGTTTTTGTAGGGAAACTTGTAGGGAGTATGGATTAAAGAGCGGGCCTGCATAAGTTAATGTTGCCCAACCATGTTCTAACATTTACAGAAGTAAATAGTCGAATGATGACTTCCATTTTTCTGTTACAAGAGATCATTTTAAGGGTGTCCGTTTAATTTGCCAGGATAGTCATGCGTAGATTGTCAAAAGGGACCGCACGTAAGCAGTCACTGCCGATCGCAAAAAGTATCTGGATGACATCGATCTGATATTATATGGGTTATAGTTGTTTTATGATATCAAAGTCCGAAAAAAAACATAAAACAAAACAGCCCAGGAGATGCGAACTGATCGTGCGAATTTACAAGTAATTTTTTTTCGAAAAGCGCCGGACAGCAATCGTCAGACCAAATAGAAGTTAACCCTCGCATAGTCAACAAGCAAGGTGATATTATTATCGTTAAGAGTGTGGTTAAACAAGGGAGGTAACGATGACTGACAGGATAATGATGTGTTATCACTAAGCCGAGCGTTGTGAAAGTTGGAAAGACGGCCCGATTGCCACTTAGCGGGACTGGCTAATAATAAATTGTATTTTGGCTGTAGGCAGTTGGTTAATGCAGTGGAGACTGCAAATCGTTGGCATCCTATCGAACTTCATTAGGCGATTCGGAATCATTTGGAAAAACTTGAATGTAATAAAATAAAAATAGTCTCAAAAAATACTGTTAATTTGAAAGCACGTGGCAAAATTGGATTAAAAGAAAACACTATGGCACTAAAAGCATTTGCACCGTAGAGAATCCTTATAATTTCTGTCACAGAGCAAATCAAATATGGAAAGATGACAGCTGAGCTTACTAGCTATTTTGGGATTCTTAAAATCAGTTCAACTAAGGCATGTATAACGTAGCTAAGCCTGGTCGCGTTTGGGGCGGATCAGAGATTTTTACGATGAAAATTTGCAAATAAATCTAAAATAACCAGAAAAAGTTAACAAACTTTGGTTTTTGATGATGAATATGCAGACAGATACTCGCCATTCCCCTCGTCCAGTCAAAAATCTACTGATATTTACTGACAAGGCTAGAATTTGGTCAAAAGTTTAATAAAAAATTTGTCACGCTACACATGGAGAATGCTGGGAAGCTGAAAAGGATGTATCATGCATCAGAAGTCTCCGAAAAGCAGGCCATATAAACGCTATGGCCTTAATCGGAGCACACATTGACTTGTGGGATATGTAAGTCCGAGGCTGACATCAGGCTGCTCATCGCTCTGAATTTCTAATCCATGTGGTCTGACTTAAAATTAGCAACAGTAGTTTAAGTATTGCACCCATATGCCCCTAGTTTCAATATTTGTCCTATGGAAACAGTAATTTGTGGGTGATGAATTAAGATAGGCGGTGGAATATGCTTCTAGTAACTGCTCTTTAATTTTTCTATTTTATTAAGAAATGTTTTTGATTTATATCTGCAGATTTTCCTAATATCTCTTGTCGTTTAATATATTGCGGCGAAACCAGATTATCAAAATGCAGATTTCTTTAAATTTCTGAAAACATGGAAATGTTGGTTATGAGGTTATCTACTCAAACCTACCTGAGTTCAATCGTATCTTTCTGGAGTCAGGTTCATATAGTCCATGGCGCGAATCGCCGCGAACGCCTTCAATTTACATGAGCAACAGCTTACGTCCAACGGCGACAGGAAACAAATTAAACTTAATTTTTCCACTTTCCACTTAATTCTTCAAAAAACTTATCACTGTCTATCCTTTATATTCACCCCCAAGGCTTCGTAAACTTTTGTTTCCGTAAGGCAATATAATGGCCTTGAGGTTGAGAAGGAATGCCACCTGAACTAACTTTGCCCTAAAATTTACACTGGCACATTAGGAGAAAAGTGACACTTTGCACATATATGTATATAGTATGGCGAGTGTTGCATGCTTAATTTATTAGTTTGTGGAGGTATGATCACTACATGCATTCCCGAGCTTAAAAGAGCTAAAACATAATAATAATAATAATAATAATAATAATAATAATAATGAAAAAGCATAAGACGCATTAAGTCCACAAACGAATTATCGGAAGTATTGAAGGTTTGTTACGAGAAATAAAATTTTCCGATATATTGTAACAATAAATTCAAATCATCTCTTAATTTGAAAACATAACGTTACCACTTTCTTTGTATAAAAGGACTCTCATTTAATTAATTTTGATGCATGTTAATATTAATGGACAACGATTTAGTTTATACCATCCTGCTTTTAATTCTGGCATAATATCGAGCGTTTTCACTGTTTTCGTGTGTCCATCCATCAACTGAAAAATCGTTTGAAGTTTTCATCAAAACCTTTAAAGAACGGTAGAGAAATAAGGAGCCTTTCCGAAAAAGTGAGATGTTCGGTATAAGTTTGTATGAAGATGGCCATGAGGACCATAGATAGAAATGTCCGACAGTAGTAAACCACAATAGGAAGGATAAAGACCATCCGCAACATAACTCTGATATTCCTATCCTTACGACTAATATAAAAGGCTATCTCTTTAAAGTGTTTTGATTAGTTATTAGGTTGAGGAATTTCTGTGTGTATTAACTTCGTGCAAAGTAATGTCAAAAGCACAATGGAGATTTTTGACAATTTATATAATTAATGACCTGAAGATAAATGACTTAATTTGACTGAAGGTGAAGTGTCCAGTGTTCTGCTCATACTGAATATTTTCTCATCATATTGGATTGCATCCAGGGTCTGTTCTAAGCTTGCAAATGCAAAACGGTGACGACATATATAAAAAAAGATATTTTAATCATTATTATTAGCCTTCGTACTCTGTTTCTCAATGATGCATAAGCGGAACTTACAGTTTACAAAAACGTTTATTTTTACATTCCTTACATTTTATGAGGTGTGTTTTGCATTACCTTTACGGTAAAATATACGAACACTTTGCAACTGTGCCATAATGGCGATGCGTTAAACAAATACGACGAAAGTATTTTGTTACTGCATTTTTTGGAGAAAGATTTCACAGCTTAGCTGAGTGAAATCTATGCAAATATATGGTAATTCCAAATGCACCCCGATATAAGTGATAGTTTTAAACGCGAGCATCCGTTTTCTTTCAAAAATGTCTCTTAATGCCTGAAAAGTTATAGCGTTATAAACTAAATTAAATATACCCTCGGATTACTCAAAATTCCATAGACAGTGCCTGTTGGGTACGCTTGAAGCAACTGTCAGTAGCCTTCACAAACCAATGCTGGGCACGCAAAAGATCTTCATTACGGCTACGCAGTTATCATCACCGAAAGTCGGTAATCCAACCACCCAAAGTGTGTTAACGGCCTCGGCTACCAACCCCCTCACGCGGTTAGGATTCTTGACTCTTAATTCTCCCCACCTCCTGGAATGTGCAGTGCCTATTCAACTAACCAGCAAAATTTATTTAGTTTAGTATGATAAAACGTACAGGCCTGAAGAAAATTTATCAGATGAAAGCTGTGTCGCAAATTTATCTATTGAATTTTACAATTTTTAGTCTTATCGTACACATTTGATAACTTTAAATCTATTTTGAATTCTCTAGCACTCAATCACCTATTCTCTGCTTATCTTACTTATTTTGTTGGTAGAATGTAAACGTTAGAGTTTAAGGGCAAGACTAACTGCGGTTAGTACCAACTTGTTCGAGTACATCTGCCCTTTCTCTCCTATAGTTTACTTAAAAATGACAGTCAATCGGCATGTAATGCACCTGAAGGGTTTCGTTTTCGACATCCACCAAAGAAGAGGAAGAAGGTGCGAGGACATGAATGGTTTTATTTTGAGACTGACGTTTTGAAACCTCTCTCAGTTCCATCGTCAGAGTAACTGGGTGATTGTTCCTGTTCGACGGGACTGTTGCAGCCTTGCCGCGTGCCTGTTATTGCATCCGCGCTCGACGCACGACCTTTGACCTGCCTGCTAGATTTTGACAAACCACGAGTTTTGTTTGCTAGTGAACTAGTGTGACCTCTGCTTATTTTTCGCAAGTCAGCGTACTGGCTGACGTGCTCCTTATCGACTGACGAGTAATCAGTTGAATCTGTCTGCTTGAGTTGATCTCAACCTCGAAAGTGCGGCGGTCATTTGGTACCTCGCCTGCTTCTCCCCTATTTACTTCTGAAGCTGGTTCCATTCCATTTGTTTTGCTTTCCTGTTGGTCTTGTTCGAAATGACTCGAGCCTTTAGCGCAACGCCCGGAAGGTTGGATGGAGATATGTGGCTCTGTTGAGTGTGGCAGTCGAAGACCAACTTTCCAGCAGCAATCTATCCATTTTCTCATTGGCTCGGGCAAGGACACTTGCTTTGTCAAAAAAGAAAACACAAGGCTGTAAACACAAGATTCAAAAGGCTAACCATATGGTCACGGACCGTGATATTGCAAGTATCTCCCAACGTAGCCATTTGGTGGAGGCACTTTGTTGCTTAATCGAAATTCACCATCCCCTCCCCTTTCTACCCAGAGAGCCGTAGCAGTTCACGTCGTACCCCCTACCCATCTAAAGTTCTACCATAATCATACGTCCATAGCCCCTACCTCGTCAAACATTGTTTGCCTGCCACTTAATGCCTTTAATGTCACGCCAACTGGTCGCAGCTGACCATTTAACATTCTTCTCTGTTAATTTCCCCTGACTTTGCATGAGTGTTACCGACTTGAAAATTCACGAGTACACTTCGATTCTTCGAACCAGCCTCTCTTCTTCATGAGCCAAAATGTTTAGCTGACGCCTAATCGGTGGTCGCTTCTCAGGACTCTTCGCGACAGATGCACTGAAAAGAAGCAGGAGACAGATCGGGCTGTGGGAAAGCGTATCCATAACAAAAATCGCAAAAGAGGTCTGTGCTGGCACACCTAGGAACAGGCTTTTGAGGTTCCAGCTACTTGCATTCTCCTCTACCTTCGTCTCGGCATTCAGTCATGGTAATTGGGGAAGACATTAATAAGGTAAATGCTACGCATTTCTGCCACTACTGTAAACTAATTCGCATGCCGGTACGTGCCCATGCGCTCATCTTGTTTTACTTAACCCCCTGGAAAAAGTGTTAACTGTCACTGGCCGTTGTCGATATCCGAGGCTTGACTGGAGCCAGAATAGATGAAGAGCTTCGAAGCGCACAAAGTTGTTAGTATCCGCTTACGTAAGAATTTGGATTAAGGGCGGCATTTTGTGGGCTACTCGAAATATTTGTTTGACCTCTCCACGGTAGGCACTGTCAACGAGGGGAGTCACAAGTGCCCCAAAGGGGTACTGCTCTACGTGTCAGTCTGGCCGAGTATGATGTTGTTCTCGTATCCGTTTGCACAGCAACTTACTTGTTTACCGGGTAAAACTTGCTGCACAGGAGCCAGCGGAGGCGTGAATGCACACCGAAAAGGTCTAAATAAGGCGGGAAAAGAAATTATTGATGACATATGCTGATGTTGATCAACCTGTCTGTGAGTCCAATATCGGACTCCATGTGTGTTATAAGCTTATTAAAAGCCTAGATCTTCGACTTTCAATAACACTTTGATAGAATCTCCCAAAGAAGAACACAACAGGAATGGCACAAAAAAGAAATTATCTTGCAATGCAATAAAAGCTTACTTCAGAAAGGCAAGCATGACATTTACGGTCATGTTGATTGTAGGCCTTCATAATCCACTCACACCCAATGGCAATGGTAAAGCTCCATAGATTCGAACCGAGGATCGTTTGTTATTCAGTTGAATACAAGAAGAGCATACCATGATCTCATCAGCATATGCTACTTTATTATATTCATACTTTCTCGCGGTTTAGTTGAGGTTAGTTCGCCCGCATTATGTCGCGCTTATTGCAGTTCACATTTGACCACCCTACCGGGGCACGTTATTACTCCAATGCTCGGGATGTCCACTTCACTCTAATTCGCCTTTATCGATGGTAAATTACCACTCTGTAAGGACTACGTGTGATGGCTAGTTGATCCTGTCCCAATAGGTAGAAGAAACCATAGATCAAAATAACCCAAAAAGGACAGAACCACTAACGAAATTTACACCTGGTACCAGGTGGTTGGTTCGGAGCGTGGTAACCGCCTAGAGACGTGGGCTACACATAACGGCTCCAACTGGATTGACGAACTACGCACGCAAATGAAAGTTTAGGCATATGGCGATAGCCAGGAGCCGCAATCATCACTCTGTGAAAATGGATAGACGAGACAATTATCCGGAACTTCAGATTAAAAATAAACCCCTCCAGGTGAAAACCTTCCCTTTTCTGACTTACCATCTGGGAATGGAATTTTTGCTACTATTACAATGACCATTGTTTCCCTAATCCTGATGCAGATGACCGCAGATCTTTAAGAAGAAAAACTAGTTACTTCCAGAAGGAGAATATCTTTCTAGCGGTTTTACAACACTGCAAATAAAGTGCCTTGATTACAAGAAGAAACAAGTAAATATGTGAACAAAGAATGTTGCTCTCTAGAACAGAGGAGGTTTTGTAGTGAGATTTTCGGCACGCAATAATTTTTTTTCCGAGGAGAAGCAAACAGTGCGCAGATTTCCACCCCAATTTATCAAACTTTAACCCTGTGAGCAGTCTCAATAAATTAAAAATGTGTTTTGTATGCATTTCCATTCGGCGCCGTAGGCTTGGCCGTCAGCGCTGACTAGACTAATTCCATCATCTTTCGCGCTGGGAGAGCCACAAATCCTACTATCGAAACCTTAAAAAACGTACCGATGGGCTGGCAGCGACGGCGGCATATGAACGACAGCCGTCCGTTTCATAAAGACACACAAATCATCCAGAACAACCGAGGAAAACCGAAGAGTCCTGAATTTGTTTTGTGAACATGTAGAGGGAGGAGGACGAACAATATGACCAAGAGACAGAATGAATGAAGTAGGGGAATATCAAATAAGGATTGAGGGTAGAAAGGGGGGTGATAAAGGATGCTTTTCTAGGGTAAAAACTAGTTATGGGATTGCGCTCGATCAAGGACACGACAGAGTCCGATTTTGTCGTTCCCTAGGGCATCAAGTTGGGCCGTCAACCGGGAAAGAGGAAACATAAACAAAAGATTGGAACGCGGCTGGTGGGGAGTTATTAGGGCAAGGGTTCAACCAGAAAATATTTAGTTGGTTAACCGGAGAAGCTAGCAGTGCACTTCAGGTTGCCGATAAAATATGTTGGTCTAGGCAATTTTGACAATTAGCTATATTTGCAATTTTGACGAGGATTGAAGAACGCGACTTAGTCTTAACAGGTGAAGGTACTAATTCGATTTATTCTCACGTACAAATGGAGCAATGCCAAAAGTGAGGCAGCAGCTATGGCAACGGCGATCCAGGGGAACACTCTGTTGCGTACGGCAAAATTTTGACACGCATTAAAGTGAGACTCAATCAGCATTGGTAACTGCGTCCAGGCTAGTATCCGGCCAGAGAGATCACTGACACAAACACCAGAGAAGGAGTGAGGACATACCTACTGGAATCCAGTGTTTATTTTCCTTTTTACAACAGGCGAGGGCAATATAAATTACGTGGCATCTGAGACTGTGCTATTAATGAATATGTTGAGAAGTAGTGGGGTAGTACTAGTAGAAGTGATACTAGTGGTAGTACTAGTATGAGTATTAATGGTAGTGCTGTTAGAAGTACTACTAGCAATAACAGGGCGTGTTTTATTCTGATAGACCTACCTATAGTCAACTCAACCGGTGCGCTTGTGTTCCGTAGTCTGGACAGTCCCTTTAAAGGGGACTGATACACTGAACTTCTGCTCCACTAAAAAGCACATCCATTCTTTATTCATCACAGCACTGCTAGCTGCAACGACTTACAGGGAACGCACTAGGTTGGTGGAAATTATTGCGGTGGCGTTGGTGAAACAGTAGAATAAGCGTTTGCCAGCATTTCATGCTCGGTGATAGTACTTGAGGACAATCGGAACAAAAAGAGGCTTTCCGATTGAAAAGACAAAAAGGTCAGGTTTGCTCGAAATTCTGGTACAAACCGCCCAAAAAAAGTGTACATATGCTGAAGGAGGGCAGGAGCAGCGGAATTATGCAAAGCGTATCTGGACTTTAAAAATGTTTTGCAGTCCACTGGATCTACTAAATTTTCCATACACTTTGATATCGCGAGGCAGTTATTCCATCCTTTATCTGTATGCCTCTTTTGGCTACCAACGGGGCCTGCGTTGTTCCCGCTCCACTCACAATTTACACCTGCGAGTGTTGGTATAAGAAAACGAGGAGGAAAGAGGCTCAGCAGTTTCGGGGAGAGGCAGCGAGTGTTGGATGGGGCGGCTGTCAAGATAACCATCTCTTACATCTCTAATGCGAGTGGGAAATGGAGGTAGACAGCGGGGGGGGGTGAGGGGGGTATTCGGCTAGGGTATGGAGGAGTGAGCATGAGCGGTGCGGGAAGCAAATATGTTGAACCCTTTAGCAGGTGGTCGCACGCGCATATAGATGTCCGCATTAAAAAGGCGAAGGAGAGAGAGAGAAGTCAGATAGAGTAAGCAAGGGTTTTAGACACGTATATAGATGGACGCGCGATGTGTTGTATAAAAATCAAAAAAGCGGGTACTTCTCAGAAGTGTCTGACGTACACATTGGTTAGTGCCAGTGTGAGTTTGATACTGCAGCAAGAAGAATGATCATAGTGGCAGTAGTGACGATGGTGGTAACAATAGTGTTCATTATCAGCATTCTTATGACTATATGGACGAAGATGAAGACCTGTTGAGCACCAGATCAATTGATTTATTGTTCTGTGCTTTCGAATTCTTACAAGATTCCACCTTCAGAGAGGAGAAAGCAACCAAAAAGAAGGTAATTTTAGTGGCCATAGGCCAATCAACTGTCAGAGATCATGAGATTGAAAAGGGGTTAGGAACAGCAATCGAAAAGAGGGGGAGGAGGGCAATTAGCTGTCAGTGGGGTCAGGGGGAGGTAATTATAGTGGTATACGCTAATTAGCTGTCATTGGAGCTGGAGGTCATGAGCAGCAATTAGTGTGCCGCCTTTTCACCCGTAGAGGGTCATGGTTCCTTGCCTCCTCTTCCGGACGGTCTGTTGTGGGGTCCTTTTTGTTTGCCATTCTTTTTTTTTTCCTTCTTTTTTTTTCACAATATGGCGCAAGCTTTGTAGGCCAGACTGGTCATGAATTCCATCTTCAAGGAGCAGCTATCGTAGCCGAGGAACCTCAAATGCCGAAACGTTGACGCTCGAGGCATGGTACTCAGATGCTAACTCGGTCAACAGGCATCTAGACCTGCCAGCGGCCTACAAAATCTTGCGCCGCTGTGTGAAAAAAATACGGAACGAAGACAAACCAAACGTAAGAATGGCAAACGAAGTAAAACCCACAACGAACCGGCCAGAAAAGGAAGCAGGGTTACCATGACTCTCTACCGGGTGACAAGGCGGCACACTAATTGCTGCTTATGACCTCCAGCTCCACTGATAGCTACTTAGCGTATGTAACCATAATTGTCTCCCCCGACCCCAAAGACAGCTAATTGCCCTCCTCCCCCGTTCTTTTTGATTGCCGTTCATAACCCTTTTACAACCTCATGATTTCTGACAGTTGATTGGCCTATGGCCACTATAATTACCCTCTTTTTTGGTTGTTTTCTCATCTCTGATGATGGACTCCTGTAAGAGTTCTAAAGCTCAAAACAATAAATTAACTGATCTGTTGCTCAACACGCCTTCTTCCTCGTCCATTTAAATGCCTGCATCGCGGACCTTTTCATTTCTTATGACTATCTTTATTAATCGTCGACGAATGCTCACCGATTGCCAAAGGAATTCACTCTTTTTCCGCCTGGGTGCCCCACCAGCCACCACACACCAGCAGATAAACATTGCTGGCAAAGACAAGGGAGATCAGAATGGCCTTTTGTGGACTACTAGCCGGTCAAAACGAACTCGAAGTTGTGACCTACCCACGGCCCGAACGCACGAACTGTTGATTTAAGAAGTCCAACGATCCAACCAAAGTAGACTATCGGTCGGCCTACACACGAGCGAACGCATCGTGCAGGACAATCAATAAGTAATTTCAATTTCAAGCTACATTCAGTCACTGAGTCACCAGCCAATCATGCCGGCCCTTACGTCAGAAGAGAAGCTGATTGGCTCGATATGCATCGTGTTACACGCGTTTTTTTTGTCATTAATATGTTGTGCCCATTACACTCAAGGACTTCTGCTGTTGCACACTTCTTGTCGTGTTTCTTCTTTGGTGACTCATACAAGACATTATTGATCGGTGCTATCTGGGCATGGGCATCCGTTACAACAATATACGCAATAACAGATAGGTAGTCACCGGTCATTTACAGGACTCACTCCCGAACTCCCAGAGCAGCCGCATAGTGGCCGGTAGTCTAAGCAGATGATTATTGTTATCATAAAGACATTTTTTCAGTACCAAAAATTATTTGAGGCCGGTATGTCTTTGCAAAGAGGACATCACAAAGTAGTTCCGAAGGTGGGTATTGGAGGCTGTCTCCTGCTAATTTTTTTGGAAGAGGCGCCGGTACTCAAATAGCCACATCTGCTTTGACAATCAAAATCAGGATGACAGAGAAGATGCATAACCACTCTGGGCCTCTAGAAACTGCAGACGTTAAACACCGGTGAAAAAAATTAATGCAATGAAAATAGACGCGAAAAACGCCGATTTGCACGCAGATTCTGTCAGATGTCAGATGCTACAGGCTATTCGGCACAAAATGTGGTGGTTTCTCGTAGAGCGGAAGCAAGTTATAAAGCAGGACAGAGTTATTGTTCAGGCACTTCAAGCGAAGAAAAGTTGACAGCAAACATACTCACGTAATCACTTAAGCGATAATGGCTTTTCCCAGCGTAGAAGCGGTGACTAGCTTAACTGCACTGACATGCAGAGAAAAAAAAGAAGATAGGGGTTGATAGGGCAAAAGTCTCCTAGGAAAACCTTTTTCTAGAGTACAAGTTTAACAACGAGCCCAGACTTCGCTTGAGGTGTCAGCGAACAAAGCCTTGACTGCTCCAAAATCATCCTAATTATACATGTTGATGTCATTTTGAACAAATGAAAATTTGGCTCAATTTTGGTGAAATCACTCACCTAAAAGATATAAGCCTATCTGGCCGACACAGCTTTTGCCGCTAAAGTCACTCCTGAAAAAGTGCTTAACACATTAACTCCTTAACTCAATCTGGGCGTGGAATAGCCCTCTCAGTGGAGGCGAAATCCCAGAAAAAGATTGTCTGTTGTCCGATGCTTCAGAGTCAAAACCTGATTATGTACTTAAAAATGGCTTCTGATGCGTTTCATGAAAAATAGATTCCAGTGGGAAACTGCAGGTAGATAAACATGTTTTTTCACCGATCACAACTTCATCTCTTCAATTACTGCAACGTAGATCAATTGGCTAGAACGACAGCTTGCTAACATGCGTTCGAATCCCAAGGCGTTTTCACAAGTGACTCAAGTTAAAACTCCATAAAATTCTTACTTTGGTTTATACCGACATTTGAAAGACATGTATTATCTTAACTTTAACTTTCTAAGTGCCGGTTTGAAAAAAAATTCGATATACGGTAGTTCGCAGATTTCGTAACAGCAGCTGAGAAAGAAAGAAATGAGTTTTCTTAGATTATATTATGAATGAACTAAACTGCACACTACCCATACTATTATGAATATCTTGATATGGACCAGAGTACAGTCTCAAGACAGAGGGACGCAGTAAAGTGCAAACTGTACCTGTTCTAGTTTATGCCTGTGGAATCTATTTACAAAAACGAAACAGTTTCAGAAACCCCTTCTTTTCTCTTAGCGTTGCTAAGATGCATTACTATTTAATAAATTAATACCCATTGCGTGCACAAAATAAAACTTTGTCAGTTGTGGCCGCTCATGTAAGTGAACGTTAGCATGTGATAAAAGGGGCACACCAGATCCGGGCTAAACCAGTCTCCACAAGCAAAAGTCGTCACATCCTTTAATGAAGCTCTGATAATTCCCGCATTTACCGGGTTTCATTGACTGTCCTTGACAAAGAAGCGCAAGTATTGGGAAATAGGTAGACACCCGCTTCATACAAGCACACAAACACACACACACACATAGAAACACAAATGTCGGCAAACCAACAAACTTAGAAAGAATTTTCAGATTTGGGGAAAGTGGATTTATTGAAGGAAAATGCGTCCAGTGTCGTGTAGTAAAAATATACTTATAAACGGAATCTACAGACCGCTTACTAGTCCAAGAGAGCGAGAGAGAGATAATAGAGTGTCGATTATTTAACGTACTGTGAGCAGTCAGTACCCTGTTAAAGTAAACAGAGGAGATGCGGGAAGGGGACAGAGCATGATAGAAATTATCCCCTCCAAAGCTTCATCCTCAAAATAAAGGTTCCCTTCGCTTGGTCAACGAGCCGTGACGATAAGCATTTATAACAGGGTAATTGCCTTTGTCCAGCTGGTTCTTCCCTTCGCTTGTTTAGCAAGAATAGAGAGGCTAGGTAGTTGATCATTGGAAATTGAGTGAGAAGAGTGCGATAGATACCATTAAGTAAAACTAATCACCTCGCAAGTCACCGCGTTTGCCTTCAGAGTGCTAAAGCACGTGGTAAACATCGTTAAAACCAACGTTTGAATAATAATTTCTCGATCCCTAACCGCACACATATTCCTTCGTGCACTCATTTGGCAATAAATTGCATCTACGAATATTCTGCCAATCAAGGCTACTTTTCGATGTCAATTAAGTCTGTTATTAAGAGGGGATTAAAGACCGCGAATGGTCAGTTCCAACAGTGCAGCGCCTGAAAGTTTATTCAGGCTTCTCTCAAAGGGTACAACATCGTTTCGCAGTCATTGTGATATTTTCAGATGGCACCTTTTAATAGCTTAGCCAGTAGTAGGATTTTCCTTAATGAAACTGCACAGTTTGGAGTTGAGGACACATGTACGCAAGTGAAACAGCACATCCAGCTTAGGACAGTTTTGGCAATTGGAAAACTGTTTTTGAAACCTCAAGATACACTTTTTGGGTAGACATAATCCCTCAAAAAACCAGTACAAAATGTGTTTAAATATGTATGAGGGCTGCAAAATCAATGAAAAAATTGACACTTACAGCTGGACCCATTTTACCCGACTAATCTAAAAGGCGCTCATAAAAATTCGGCTTTGTTATTATGCTGCACGATACTCAATATAACAGCCCAGCAAAAGTAATTTATGTAGGCCCACTCATATACCCCTAGTCCCAGCATTTTGTCCCATACAAATGGTTATTATGGCGTTTTGGGGGATGATGATATATGATAGGTAGAGTAGGACATTTTTTTAAGTAAGTGTAAAGTTAAAAAATTTACATGCGGCCGCTGGGAGTAAGTTGTTCCGCATGTAAATTGAAGGTGTGTATGGAGCTTTGCGGTGCAGAATATGCTAATATAACTGCAGAAGGGTAAGTTGAACCTCAGGTAAGCGGAAGTTGACAACCTCCTAACCACCATTTCAATTTTTTGAAAAATTCAAAAAACCCACAATTTGATAAACAGGTTTTTCCCGCCATAAGTTAAATCATTATACAGATTAAGATAATCTTCAGATATAAATCAAGAAGACTTCTAAATACAGTAAAATAAAAATGCGTTTATAATTTATTAAAGTATATCCCCCTGCAGGTCCTACTTCCCTACCCATAAAACCCTATAACCACCGTTTTTGTAGGAAAACAGGCAGGGAGTAGGGATTCATGAGTGGGCCTACATAAGCTACTGTTGCCAGGAAGCCCCTTCTAACTTAATATATCAAGCTGAAACTAAATATCTCACCAAGCGTTTCCTGAGCCACGCCAGCCACTGTATGCTTAGAAGTTATGTGGTCTCCTATGTTTTCCTAAATCTCACTCCATTTATGCGTTTCGTGATGGAGTCGGAGGTGAATCCAAAACTGTAGATCAATAAAGTTCTTGTTTGAGAGATGCGGTAAGTACCTTCTAACGACAGTAGCCAACACCTCGACAAGCTGCACAAACCTTCAACTTCTGAAAGTCTGAGGCACTCATTGTATGAAATCAAAAACCGCAGCAAGCACGAGTTGTATTCATTGTTCACTAAGGAGACTGAAACCAATTTTGTTGTTCAGCTTTCGAGCACATAAAACACACTTTTGACAAGTAAAAGTTGAGGCCGTTTCATTTGTTCAGTTTTTTTGATATACTGGTAGATTCATACATGCGGTCTACGAATGTACGCTGCACAGTGAAATATCGGTAAGAATGACTTGTATGGAACAACCAAAATCGGATAGGAGCAGAGGAACCATACACGATTCACATGGTTTTGGCCAAATTCCGGGTTGGGGATTTAGATGAGGGTAAAGATTAAGTTGCGAGTTAGGTTAAGGTTTACTGTTCCCATATTTCGTACTGTGAATTTGTTTGAGCAGGGGAATCAGGCATGTGAAGAGGGCGTGGACCAGCAACAATTACGATGGTGATGAGCATAATTGTGGCATGATTATCACTCCAACCTCCACCACAAATGATGAAATAGTGGGAATAACTGACTCGGAGGCAGCCTGCCAAGCTAAGATCACACCAGTTACAGCCTAAAGCGATGATTACAGGAGCTGCTCATTTTAGTACCGGTGTGTTCTCATGACCAATACGGACTAATAATACTCTGTAAAGAGTGCAGTTTTCATCCTTTTCTGCGGTTTCTCTCTGATGACGGATTCAAATCAGAATCTGAAACGTCGAGAAAATAAAGGTTAACGTTCAGTTTTACGTACGAGCTAACATAACGGTTGAGACGCGTGAATTTTTACCCTTCCTGACGTTCATCGTAAAGCCAACAATCAAGAGTGAGCGGGCGATTCCTTTTTTACCGTTTAGGCGGCCGTTGAAGTCTTCCTTATCGAAATATCCTAAAATAAGGGAACAAGGAAATTTTATATGCATTGCTTAAACATTTTTTCCTAGCGCTCTCAAAAAAGGCCCAGCGGCTGACAAGGTCGGCGCGCCATCGAGGACAAAAGCAACTGCGCCTGTCCTGCTCGAGCAAAGAAAATCTCGAAAACGCCTGCTGCCTCCCGTTGCGGCAATTTTAAAAAACGATACTTCCTTGTCAAGTTAGAAATCTTGCACGCCGTAGGGAAAATGTTGATACCCTAAAACGAGCGCAGACCACACGGTTTGCCCGAGTGTATAGGCACTCGCCTCACTTTATGACGCTGTTTCGTAAGAAGTAAGGTAGGGTTAGGTGTGTCGGCGGCACCTGAGAGAAGTGGCGGTCTTACATAACCTGCACACTTACCTTTGTTTAACTCAGTTTTAGCAACTTTGTCGACGTTAAACGTCAGGGTTTTAAAGGTTTTCTGTCAAAGAATATCCGGACCGAGTTTTAGGTTTCAATGGAAGTTTCTTAATATGGCGAATTCGAGCGGATGCGGCAACCACTTTGACGAACGTCGGTTAGGTTGTGCTGTGAGGTCAGCGTGCGTGTGGCAAGCGTACACTGGAATGGTGTCACCCGAAGTAGCTGCGAGGTAGACGAGCTGATCCAACATATGGGCAAAATAAGGGTACGGTAGGCGTTAGTCAGTTTGCGCTGCCACGGCAGTGACGAACGTGTAAGGTTGGGGTGGTACGCATGGGGCGGCATCGGCTGCGCCAGTCACTTGCGTCCGGTTCTCCCCCCCCCGTTCTTCTTTACTCTACATTGACACCGGGCACAGGTGAGTGCGGGAACAGAAAGTGCTGTAATCGTAGCGCAAGAGAACCATCACCTAAATCTAATCCATGCGCACGTCACCGTTCCTGCACCATACTGTTGTTAAGCATACGGTGGATATCATCTAAAATGATGGCCAAATGATCAGGCAGAGTCAAAGGCCTGATCAGCGGTTGCGTGCACACAAATCATTAGTGATTACGTTAAATTAAAAGTGCAGCTGGATGGTGGTTGACATAGCGGGATGGATGGCACATCATTTCACCTCACAGCATTCGCATTAGCGCTCAATTCCTGGTCATGTTCCTAAGAGGAGAGTACTGCTTTTTTTTAGGAACAAGAAATATAAAAAAATATTCAATGTTGTCAATATTCTCACCCTAAATCGGCAGAAAAAGAACTCGTAGCCGAAGGATTAGAGCGATAGACTTCTGTTCAAAAGTTACTTGTTTTTACCCTCGGGTGGTGCACAACTTGGGTTTAGTTTTGACAAGCTGGCGTCGGTTACTTGGTCAGAAATGAAGATTTTAGTCTCCCTAGTTTTGCCGGCTCATCTGCCTAAACTATCGGCCACTTCACGACTGCTGGCGGTGCTCTAAAATGAGCCTCAAAGCAGAGCACACCAAGCGAGTTCCATTAGCGATCGCTGAACGCCTATTAACGAATGATAAGTCTACTTAAGTATATAATCCTCTAAGTTGGTCATAAAGGGAAAACCGTTGTTTGGTGGCCATCTGCTTTCAGTAGCACTGTGTTAACGGATCTGCTTGCAGTGCTTACACTAAAAGTCCACATCCTCATCCCGGGAAGGCCGGATATGCTGTACTTCAAGTTTTGTTTGACTTTTATATTATTTTAATCAAATGATAGGGTATTTGCGACAATGGATAGAGGATAAATGTTTGCCGAAATTTCCACATCACAAACCAGTCAGTGTACTGCAACTCATCCAGAAGTTCACTGTTCATAAAATGTCGTCTCTTCGTGTTTACAATACAAATCTCCAGATATTGTGTGGATGTTAGCAACTGTAAGGAACAAGTAAATCAATGTCGACGTTGAGGAAAAGGATAGACTGTAAAACTATCGGTTGTTCTGAAAAGCACCTCAACATCACTAATCAAAGCAACTGCACTGCCAGAAATACAATTGCTATTAACCTGTCTGTCTTGCAGAAGAACAAAATACTTAACATATTGTCTGGCATTCCCCACGTATTATGCCTTCCATTACAATAAAGAAATACAAGGATAGTGAACTATGGCCTTCTGCTCTTCAGATCAGTGCCCAGTTCCGATGTTTCCACTTGCATCGCTGGTTAGGAAATGGGCGATCCTTATTTTCCTTACTGGCGAACGAGGCAGGTTAATTCATCGATAAAACTCTCCGAGTTATCAGCTCATAAAGAAGAGCTTCCTCATATAAATGTTGTAATTCTTAAAGTTAGCTGCTTGCAACGTCACTTCTCAGCATTAACTTTAATCTTAGGCGTTCGGAAGACTTGTTAGAATTTTTTTCGAAATCAAAACGTTTTGAAGTCAAAGACCCATTAAAGTGATCTTTTAGGCAGATGTGATCAAAAACTATGTGGTCGTCCCTCAATTCAAAAGGAACGGGCTCCTTTATGGGGTAAGACTTGTTTCTGCGAACCTGTACAGGACAACTATAAAAAGAGCGCATTTAAACAGGATAGACCAAAGTGCATAAGATACTCTGGTAAAAACAACCAGTACCACAACCATAAAATGTGTCAGCAAATGGCATCAGCAGTCGCTCAAAGTGGACTTATTCACAATAACCGACGTTCATAAACACAACATATTGGCTGTCGGTTTCGACTATTCCTCGGGGTGCGCTTCACACTTTCCCCAGCCAACCCCACGACACAATCCTACCAAGTTTTTTTATTAAGCATAGTAATAATATAAGACTTGTGTTACTGATGTTCATTTTGCTCAATAATGTGCTTTGCTGTTTGGAGGAATTTCTCATAATAGCCTACATGACCATCTTCATAGGAATTAATTTATAAAAATTAGTTATTTTCGGTAAATGCTTTTAACAGATACCTATTTGAAATTTTTGACACAAATATCGAACGGCAGTGGATTTATGGACGAATGCTTGAGGACACGTCAAACGCTCGAAAGTATACCAGAAATTTAAGGTTTATTTATAAGTAACGGTGATTCACTTCTTTACTTAAGGAAACTTAGTTGGTATAAAGAAAGTGATCTCGCCAACTTTTAAAGTGACGATAAGGTTGGAATGTACTGTTCTAATTTATAACTATTACTCATTTCTTGACAAATGTTTATTTTTACTAACAAATTTGTCTGAGGTTATTAACTTTTACCTCTAAGCTTTCGTACATGCATTAATGCCAGTTTGCAAGTGCTTATCACTATTTTGCAAAAGTTGGCCTGTTTCGCGTATTCTGAGCCCTGCTGCATTGTTGAACTGGGGTACGTACTCTGATAGTGATAAAAACAAATTTTTTTCACTTCGCCAAATGTATTACAGTAGAGCCTTGAGTTAAGAGCGACAACATTTCAGGTAACGAGCGAGCCACTGACAGAATATTTGATTCGACTAACGAGCCTCCGCTCTGTTAAAGAATCGTCAGTGCGTGTGCTTGTAGAGGAGGTTGTGCAAGGGAAGAGGAAAAGGGAGAGGAGCAGGCGGAAGGAGGGATCAAATGAGGAAGAAGGAAACAGAGAGTGAAGGTAGTATCGAGGAAAGGAAGGAAAGAGAAGGAGAGAGAGAAAGTAAAAAAGAACAAACGGAAAATCAGAAAAAAAGACGGAAAAACTAAAGCGAAAAGCAAGAACTCATCTCCGATCCGTTGTCCTTTTCAGCGCTGCACCCATCCCACATCAGGTGGCCGATAGCTAGGCGATGACGTGTTGCTGGCGGTAGGGGAGAGCTTGAGGTCAACCCTTGGACACTGCAGACAGTACAGTGTGCTTTCTTGTGTGCAGTGACTGTCTGCAGGCTAAGTCAGATGTGGCCCGTATGGCACGCCCTGTGTGGAGCCCACCTAGCGAGACGTGCTGTTGGCACGCGTGATACATTATTTGTCCCGCCAGCCGTCTGCGCCCTTCCGTATTTCAAGCCTTCTTAGTTTTGCCTTGACAACCGAAACCTGGTGTGGGAGTGGTCATAGAGTGAGGTAGATGCTCGGCAATTCTGCATCGCTGTATATCTTGTGGAAGTCACCACGATCTTCAACTCATCGAAGCTGTAGTGCAGATCATTGAAATTGACGGTCGAACTATGGTGCGTGCTTGTGGAGTCTTGCTCCCAGAACGAGGGTCCTCGGTTACATTCAGCCAATCAGTGTATTAATGCTGATTGTGGTTGGCAAGACGAGCGTTTCGTATGATGAGCTTGGTGCCGGAACGGATTAAACCCCTTAACGGACGGTCCACTGCACTCTGCAAATAGAGCTCAGAGTTAGTGCAAAGAACTTCCAACAACGAAATTGTCTTGTCAACTTGTTGCCCTTAATTAAGGCAAAAAGGACGTTTCGAAAGTTCGCAGTCCTCGCGTCGGTTACACTCCGGTTAAATACCTTTGTATGATAGCAGTAGGAGGACTTGGATAAAACAGGTCAAGAAGAGAAACTTTCAGGAAAGTTCGAATGTACCCAAAAATAATTGCGACTTAAGTACAGACAACCTCCACAGAAAGCAAGTATTTCGTTGTCCTAATAACGGGCTATTCTTTTTGTGGCAACTTTATTAACGTCTTTGTGTAGGTCCCCTTCTTGACGGCTCTTTCCTTTAACACATTCTTATAACCCATCTCGAACCGTTGTACTAAAACGAGTACTGAACAATGTGGGATGTATGTATGCCCCCCAAAATTCTACTCCAATTGTAAGTGACGTTCTTAAGAAATTCGCGAATGTGACAGTTACGATAAGTCACTGTATATTAATCGATTTCTAAAAAACGTGGGCGTAAAAACATGCCTTGCGACACTTTTACCCCAAAACATCCAGCCATTTTGGACTTCCATAAATAGTCTCATCCCTATGCTCTCGTATACTTCAAACATCTTCTGATCTTTTACGATTGAACAGCATTGGTAAGTTAAGATGTCCGGTATCTGATGTTCTTTTGAAATTGTAGTGTCCAAACTGAGAGAATTTTTGTCCCCTTTCCTTACATTCCTAGGGAGTCGAAAGGCACTCATTTACTAATTAAGCTTATGTGCCGCCTGCTGGAAGGCAAATTCCCAAAAATTAACGTTGTTGCCAAAATAAAAACACTTTTTGGTTTGCTCGTTTTTCCTCCCTTTTCACATCTTAAATTTTATCATTATTTTCTAAATGGTAGGAAAAATTGTAAACACCTCAGTGACTAACGAACTACTTTTTCATAGTATAAAGATTTTTCACCACTAGCAAGTACCCTCTGTGTCGATAAACATCTTCTAAAGGTCGATTGCCAGATTGGATGCTGTATCACTATGTCTCACTAGTCTTGTTCTCCTCAGACTGTACCTTCTCAGCTCATTTTCCTATTATATCTATTATGGAGACTTAAATAACTCTTTGCTTCAGGAAAATAGTTCATATGGCTGGCCACAAGGCCGTTGTCTATAGTGGCATGATCCTCGATTTTTGCCATGATGCTCGAAGAGTATTTGAGGGCGGCGATTACCGGTTAGTTAATCGGAGAGGCTACTGCCGTTATGCTTTGGGTCTCAGTCTAAATACTGTGCGGGCAATCGTACAATGACTACTGGTTACCAACAGAGAGGAGGACCGCAATGGCCACCTATAGCCGTCCGCAGTCAGGCCAAGCTCCACGTTTTTTGGCATCTGACGTTTAAAAACGCGTTATTTGATCGACTGCTTTTACCAACGTATACAGAAGAATGTTTCAGCATCGAGCCTGTACAATTTCACATAGGATTAAAATAGAGGATTTTAGCAGGCCCTGCAAATATCCTATGATTAGAACTAGTCGTTTTAACAATCTCCGCAAGGTGAGGTAGGCATTCGTTGATTATTGTGCTGGGAGATGGTTGAAAACGGGATAGGATGCGACTATTGGTCATGAGTCGAATACGCGGAGTGACAATAAGTGTTGCGTGAACAACTGTCGGCCACGCGGTGTCGGCGTCAGCCACGGTAGAACGCCTTTTCCATTGTCTTATGACGGAACAGCTGTGGATTTGTAGCGGTTTCACAGCCCACTCCCTGCAAACGTTGGACGCCGCCGCCGCCGTGGGCTCGCAGTGACAATCTTGTTCGCCCATTCGCGCTTGACCCAGCGTGATTGCCGATGGCGATTGCGACCTTTGCCCTCACACGACCGGGAACATAGAGGCGCCCAAAACTGGTCGACCTCTCAGCGTCCCGAAATGCCCGTGGAAAATCAACTCTGGCAAAGCGTTCTGCGGCCCTCTGGTCAATTAATGCACCGACGGACACTAAGGATTCCGACTGGGCGCGTCGCGGTCGGCGACGCCGCCATCTCCCATTGGCTTCACGGTCGGACGCCCTGCAAGACCTTTTGGCAACTTTCCCCCTAACTATTCTGTAAACAATAAATAGTTCCTTCGACTCTGGCTTTCCCGAGACGTCTCCCATCTCCTAAGGAACCGGGCCTGGAAGATTGTTGCTGTTAGGGTTAAGCGTCTTAGCCATAACTCCTATAGATTTGCTAGCTTACATTATTTACCTCCCCCCCTCCCTAGCCCAATGATCCTAACATGCCGACCCCGACAAGCAAGCGGTGTGAGAACGATGACTTTAAAGTCCAAGGCACTTTATTATGTCTCTGATGGTGAATCCGCGACGGAAGTTGAAACGTCAGGCAAATAAAGTATCTGCCAGAGATGGAGTCACCTTCTTCTCAATTACTTCCTGGGACTCGCATGTTCGCTTGCATAGCCCGTTTCTGCTAACGTCTCTGGTAATGAATCCGAGACGGATGTCGAAATGTCAGGAGAATCAAAGTATTGTCCCTGCGAAAGACTCGTCTTCTTAGCATCTATTAATCCTGTTCAATTCTTTTATTTTCATTATCAATGCAGTCGAGCAGACCCAATGATGAATTGCTTAAAGCATATCCTTGCTGATCTGACTTTTCAAGTTAAGCATGGGCATATTCGCGTAATGTGAAGGTCTTCTTTGCAAATGCCGAAACCTGGCTAGCCAGATAAGAGACTTTGAACATCCACAGCGTCCCCATATAAAGGACGGGCGTGAACACACGCAAACGCCCGTGACGAAACTGATAAAACTGAGGGGAGGACGAATAATTTAACCTGATTAATCTCTCACGTTGATTAGAACGGAGTTAGATCCGAAAACGAGAGAGGAACAGTTGGACTGCGCACAAATAACCACACTAGGTATGGGAAAGGCAGGTTAGGGATGGACGCTTCCCATCCCCGTTACCAATAAAACACTGCGTAGAATAGGAGCAACTTAATGAGATTCAAGATGCTCCTCCCCTCTTAGCTTTTCACAGCCGCATGGCCAGCTAGGCCAGGATTTGGAGGCTACTCGAATGCTGAAAGGGTAAAGTTGCGTGATTGAGTACGGTTTGTTTCTCACGTCTAGGTGGGGTGGAGGAAGAGCGGCACAATGGTTGACGGAATGCAAAAGCACACACAGTTTACTAAAAAGGCGTTTGTGAACGCAAACAAATGCCCAGGGATTGAATGTTACAGAAGAGGCATAGTGTGAATTGGTAGAGTGCAAGACAGTCGGGAAGCCGCATCGACAAAAAACATTACTTAGGGTGTTAAGTGGAACGGGCTAGAAAGTATGACTTGCAATAACGTCATCTGGCGTACGGGTGAGGGCGTAACACGCGATAACAAATGGGGTGGAATAATAAAGTCTGTTAAAAGAGACCCAGAAAGCCGCCTCCCTTCATGTTGGAGGTCAACTTCACTAGCCACTTGCGCAATGAAGACAAATTGGAGACGCTTCTTCAGTATATGGATAGTGATTTGAGACGGTTGGTTGTCCCGTGAGTTTACTCAAGGTCAGGAACGTGAAATAAAAGCGTACAGCTGCACTTCCTTGACTGCATTGTCAAACGCAGACCTAATGATGAACTAAGTACCCACCAAGAGGGCCCAGTTCTCTATAGCGGACGCCAAAACACAAGCAAAAACAACGTGAATTCAGTACTTTTAAGGGGGCACATCATCTTCTTCCTCCCTTCTTCTACCCTGGAATGTCAATTTTCTTGTCCCTTGTATTTTAATTATCTCTGTAAGTGGGCACGAAAAAAATGTCCCATTTAGAGTTTTAAACGGTACGCAACAAGCATATTCCTCTGTAGTAAGAGTTAAATAGGTAGGGCATAGCACGATAGAAAAATTCTCAATAAATAAGCAGTGCCCGTAAACGGAAAAAATAATCGGAATAGTTATTCAAATAACTATATATTTGCGCGCGATTGGACACAATTATCGACTCTCTATCAACTCTACGTCACCTCTACAGAGATGACATACCGGTGGTATAAAGATTATGCATAGATGACGAAGAGAGTCGACGATTCTGTCCTATTTGAAACAACAGGGATAGTTTGCTGATCGCGCGCATATGCAGTATGGCGAGTGCAGCAAGCAAAAGTCATGACAAAATTTGCCTTGGTTGTTGAGCCCATATTTTTTCGCCCACATCCGCTAGATCGATGTTATCCTGCAAAAGCCTTATAGTTAAGTTTCGGAATGTTAGAGGCCATTTATTTTGGCAAAATTGGGAGTGGTTGTAATATCGAAGTTATACCTTATGTTACTAAGAATGACAAAACTAATTTTTTTAATATGCATTGCCCCATAGAAGAATTAGAAAGCAAGTATGGCAAGTTAAAAGCATTTCCCTTCCAGAATCGGAAAATGTTATCCAAAATTGTTCAGATGCCAATATTTAAGAATAATTAAAGTTGCCAATAGAGAAGAATATCCGAGTTCCAGGAAGCAGTTCGAAGAACAAGAAGAATTTTTGAATTTTTTCCACAAAGTGCAGTAGCAAAAACGTTTTGATCACCTTTTTTTTACTGAATCACTTGGATGGCACATAAGCAAAGGTGTCCATATATGTTATCGCGAATTTAATGAAAAACGGATTGTTTTAAATGCAAGCTATAAAGAAATATATCTTTCGCCTACTTAGTATTAAGAAATGGACCAGGAAGAATAATTAAAATCGTTAGATATTTTTTTCTGCATATGGCCAAACTTTTCTGCGTTCGCAAGCTTAGATCAGGGCCTAGACCTAACCCACTATGGCGGAAAATCATCCAATATGAGGAGGAAAGTGAAGTTTTTCATTTTCAGCAAATCTAAATCATTTATCTTCAGGAAAATTTAAAAAAGCACGCCTGTAAAAAAATCTTTATTTTGATTGAGGCATTACGCTGGGCAACGGGAATATACTTTAATTTCTAAGGTGAGTATCTTGTTAAAATGCTTTATATGGCGGGACTTTTTATGTATCTTAGGAATAAGAATATAATACCTCTGTTGCAAATGTTATTTTTCCTCGAAAATGTGTTCTGCTTTTTGGGACATTTTTTATATGATACACATGGACATCTTCAAATATAGTAATCTGCAAAACGTATTTTTCCCATAAATGCTCTTTATGTGTAATTCTTATTTTGAAGGTTTTTTTAAAAATTCGAAGGGAAACTCGATTGATGGACGAATTTATGTGGACACTGAAAACGCTACAAAATATGCCGGAATTTAAAGGCCGATATTCAATTAATAAGTATCCATTATTGATAATATATCTAAAAATTTTAACCAAAGAAAAAATTTTATGTTAAAAAGTGGTTTAGTTATGTATTCATATTATATAAAATTTATTGTTCGATATAATATATAATGTTACGTCTCACGAACTTTGTGATTTTCAAGAATGTTTTATTTTTTTTATTTTTCGTACATTTTCAGTGCTTAATTTGCTTAAAGTTGGTCATTAATATTTCTCAATTTTCCTTTATTTGTTCGCGCTTGTATGCGAGTAATTAGCAAACTTTAACAAACTTTGGCATTTTTCCTGCAGCAGCTGCCATTCTGTATTCGGTTATTCTGATAAGCTGTAGTATGCCCCGCATTAAATTTTTCCCGCGGGCTCCTGCTTGACTATGAAATCTCCAATTATTGCAACTGCCGTTCTGTGCTCACATCTTCTACCGACACAACTGGTTGGATTTAAATGGAATTTGTCTGAAGGCGCTTAATGATATGGGATAATGATATATCCGGGAGGAGACAGCCAGTTCATTGACTTTCTGATTGTCAATGGTCACAGAGCCTAGTAGAACGCAAATATATTGATGTTGGTTAGTAACGTTGTCAGGAGGGACATATTTTATAACCACTTATTAAAAACACTTGATGGCTGGTCAAAATAGATTGCAGGTGACACCAAAGTAAGTTTAGACGCGAGATTGTTTGCGAACCGGGGTTTTTAAATGAATGTTTTTCTTACGAATGGTGATATAGTATATTAGAAGAAAGAGCGATCTCGGGAACCATAATTGTAATTTTCCTGACGTTTCAAAAACAGACAATTATCCGTCATCCTAGGTAAGTGTCATACCGCGCCTCACAGTACCGCGCCTCCCGCATTTTGCGGAAGAGGTGGATAGGAGAGCGGTGACGGTTAGGGCCATCAATCTTAGTGCCCCTTGGTCAGAGGATGAAGGTGACAGGTTAAAGCCGACAGTCGGGTGTTTTTTTCCGTCCATTTGCAGCTGTCATCAGTCCAGGGGACCTGGGGTGGGGGTAACTCATTCGAACTACTGCCTTAGGATGTCCGAGATGACGCTACGGTCTGTCCGTCGGGTTTGTTTTTCGGCTTCAGCTGTCGATCCAGGTTGGTGTTCTTTTTAGCCGTGTCATTTACCGTCCCCCACCTTAGCTGTCCCTCCAGGCTAAGGTTCTTACCTGCATTGTTAGCTGCAAGTAAAGGAGATGATACTAGTGTTCATATGTCGGGCTTGTTCTTCGGGAGGTTGCAGCTGTCAATCCTATCCGTATCGGCCTAAGCTGTCGCCCCAGGTTCGTGTTCTTGTTCAGCTGTGTCCATTATCCTCCCAATCGATTTATATAGTATATGTAGCATATCCATGGAACAATGTACTTCAACTGGAAACAAACGCTTCAACTAATGAAAGGCTTAATTATCATTGTTTTCCTTCATTGTTGAGTAAATGTTCATTTTCATTTGCTCTCAATGCATGCCACATAACCTTTTGTGCACCACACATGTTTGGGATTATGCGATACTTTATGGATTCTAATAACGAATGCAGTTGTTTGCGTTGATACGCCTTTAGCCTCTCTGTGTTGTACACTGATGGAACTCGACTTGAGTGAAGCCTGTTGACAGCTGGGAGCGGGCCCCCACAAGAGCTGCGGTGGGGCAAACCATTTGACATTGTTGTTCAACGCAAGTGTAGGTCACTCAGTCCATGCGGAGGCCGTGCCAGTTCCCCATGCTGCCTACTTGTGAGAGGTCATTGACAGGCCTCCGGCATAAGCCTCTATTTCATGTCGACCAACGCCCCACACCACAGTATACCAGTTGGTTGACATGCCCTAGTAGTTGACTGATGCATCTGGGGTGGAGGAGATTAGCCGATAGATGAGCCCATTGCTCGCACTACAACAAATCTGAGCTGGTTGAATGTAGCATGTGGCACTAACAGTCCTGACTGCCCATCCGACCAGTTAATTTGCCGTTCTCAAGACTGTGATTCAAGATGCTGTGGTTTCTTCCTACAGCAGGTTCCATGGCACTCTATCACCCTCTCTCCCTGTAACACCTAAGCCGGCCTTACAGAATTCTGGTAGAAACAATGGGAAGCACATGCACGGGTGGTTCAGTCTTTTCAATTACATTGGCCTGCTTTCGGAGCAAATTGGTTTAGGAAAGAGAGAGAGATGGCAATCGATCTTGAGCAAGTCCACCGTGCAAAAATCGTCCTACGGTCGTGACTAGTGTCGTTTCTTATTGTGGAAAGGTCAGTAGCTATAACCTCTGCATCCTCAGGTCAGCCACAAACGAAATGGATATGTTATAAATTACGGGAATTACTTTTCATTAGGCACAAGCGTCACCGTATCGAACCCACATCAACAGGCTCTAGTACAACTAACGTCCTAGCTAGCTGGGCTACGAGGACCTCCAGATGTAACCGTGAATGTAATCAAGGGATGGATTCCATTTGTTGCGACCGCACCGCCTAAGGTAGTGCACGCCTTGTGCTCCATGGGGGCCGCTACGCTTTCGTAAGAATGCAATTAAGACTTAAAAATTGATGAAGGGAATTAAACAGTGTCCACTCGCTTCATTTTCACACACACCCACACGAGGAAGGCACCTAGAAAAAAACGCAATCTTAGGGTGTTAACAGGAATTAGCTAGGGGAATGACGCACCCAAACGTCCTTCGGCCGTGAGGGCGTAACACGTGAGAAAAAAGGGGGTGGGTTGGTATATTGACGTTTATTTATAGAGACCCAGGCCTCCAGCAGGTCTCATCCTGTCTAATTGCCGGCCAAATTAATTATTCGCCTGTCAAATTGGACACTTTTGTTCAGTGTATGGGTAGTGATTTGAGTAATAGTTGGTTGCCTTTTGAGCTGACTCAACGGCTGCTCAACGGCAGAGATCGTCGCTGCATGAGAGGGATATTCGAGCTTCCAGATCGAGCAGTGAACCAAGCACCACAGAGAGCAAAAAAAGGCAACCTACAATAGATGTGCTAGCTCACGCAAGCTAATGATCAACGTTAGACATGGTTGTTAATTCAATGAATCGATTTAATCATGATAAACTTTCTTAGTAAGGTAAACTGCCTTTTAAGTTAAGTACCTTCAAAAGTAACAGGCAGACTTTTGGCGAAATCGGAGATTGTTTGATATCGAAAAACTTTCCTATGCTATCTAGTACGGCAGCATCAAACTTTCATCTTTGTACATTGTGCTATGGGAGGTCACCAATGTAAGAAAGAAAATTTAAAAATGCATTCCTTATATGACCGAAAAATGTAGTCCGTTATTGGTGCAAATGAGATGAAGGCATCTTTAGGAAATCGCATGTTCTTTCAATAATACTGAAGATTTTAGCTTTCTATATTATTGAGGAGTACGTCTGATCACTGAGCCAAGCATATTATTCGTCTGACTTTTCTAAATCCACCGACGATCCTACAACAGAAACAATCAGAAAAAACGATGCAAACCTGCTATCAATGCATTCAATCTAACCAATTTGTTTAGTGAACTATCACTGACGTGGCTACAAGGTGAGATTTCAAAAGATTCATCGAGTTTCAACATGCAGGTTTCAAGCGTACCAGTAGGTATAGGCACGCGTACTGCATTCCTGTAAATAAGTTAACTCTGGCACGACTGAGAAATGAACCGGCTGAGAAAAGCCCAAGTAGATAGGGGTCCAAAATACGTTCTATCCGATGGCGGTAGGGAGAGGCAGTGTAACAATCACGTTATGCCAAATGTCCACTCCCCGTACACTGAGTTCTAACGCGCAACTATTTTTCTCTCGCTTTCTTGCGGTGGTCTTTTGAGCCTAAGGGTTGGAGACGCTTCCCCTACTATGAAAAAAACAGAGAAAAGACAAAGGCTTGACAAGCTTTGTTGGGCAAATTGGTTGAAATATCGCACAGAGCTCGCCCATCATTCCTCTCCGACCTTTAATCACCTGTCCAAAGTTAAACAAAAGGTTCTTCTTGTTGTTGCAAGAAGGTTCGCAAAAAGGGGCTGGGGGAGCTAAGGTAGTCGCACTGTGTTGCATGGTCTACATCAAAGCACTCACTGCACCATTTACAGGACAGTAAACGAGGTGTAAGCGTATGTCTGTCATTCTGCATTCAGGGAGGTTACGTGGGTGGAGCCACCATGAAGTTAACATTTTTTACGGAAAGGTACATGGGGGAGAGCTAAATAACTCCTCGAGAAGACATACTCAGCATAATGATTTCTCCGAAAGATAAAACAGAAAAGACGTTTGTGGCGCGCCGGAGCGCGGTGACTTTTTTTTTTAGAGTGGAGGGATGGTGGGGTGGGGCAAAGGGAATAACATGTTAAGAAGACAATTCATGTGTTGCCAACAGGCACGTGGAAAAAAGACAGGCAGTCCGCCCTATAGCAAAATTTCCACAAACGGTGAACTTGAAAATAGGCAGGTGGAAGGGTTTTAGAAGGGCTTTCCAGCGAAAGCCTGTCGTCCCGCTAAAACGCTTAAACTGTTGTGCTAAAAGTAGTCAATGCCTCTGACACTAATTCAATAACCTGCATTCTTCACAAACCGCATCGGTAAGGCGAGAACGAAAATGGACCAGACGGGGCTGATTCTGAGACACCGGAATAAAGAAGCATGAGAGAGTCAGTGATTATGGATAACCCTGGGCCTCGGGACATTACCCCAGCCCAATTTGTCGAAAAAATGCCTGACAGGGTACGACGCCTTCCATTTTCAAGGCCATGACACACAAGGAATTTCGTAGGCTAATAAACACTGCGGGAAAACTTCCTTGCCTTTGTGTGTTGTACTATAAACGAACATTAATAAAAATATAAGAAGCTCATTAATTATATGTTTTAAGAGAACAGACAATTTTGTTTTTCATCCATGAAATTGCGCTTACTGCTACTATGAAAGCGAAAGATATTTTAAAAATTCTATTTTGCAAATCTGCCAAGTTCTATACCATAAAATTGATGAATAAACTTATAGAGGAGTAAGATGTGCTGATCGACCGAAAAATATTGACCGCAAACAAGGATTTATACAAACATCCGAGCTAAAATGTCAATTTGCTATATCAACCCGTGTACGAGGGATGTTCTGACATTTTTTATGTATAGACCAGAATCAATTAATAGAAAAACTTGAAACGGAACGGACAGAAGCTTATCATCTTTCTCAAAATCGTCGTTGGTATTCTGCCAGTCTGATCCTCATTCATTGTCCTAGAAGTAAGCCAAAAGTAAAACACACAGACTAAAAGCTGCTCCGATATACACAGAAAATTTGGTTCTTTTACGTTCAGCAGACAATATTTACTTATTTTTTAGAGAATTTACCTTAATCGACTTAATCTTCAAAACGGAAAAAGAACACAGACATTCAAACCAAAATATGTAACGTAACTGCTTTTTAACGAGGTATTTTTCATAGAAAGCTTTTAAATTAATCGTAAGAACATTCTTTTTGCAACCTTTTTCGGGTACGTTCAATTTTCGTGGCAACCATTTCAACAGAGAGCTGCATAAAGAGGGTAGTTTAAATGCATACCATTCAGTTAAATGCCGTTAAGGGATATCTTAGGTTGAAGGTTCTGGTAAACACATGGCATATAATTATGAAATTAGTTTGATCAAATACATTCTGCTGTAATTTCTTGTTACAAATTGTCAATTGTTAATTACAATTTCAAGAAACATCTTAACCTTGTGAAAAATCTAAATAACAAAATGATGCCAAAGAAATGTGGTGCAGGGAAATTTATTTTATTGTTCAAAATGTGGAACGTTTACAATTGCACCCAGCAATTATATTTTAATTTATTAATCACTGACCGACATGACCACCGAAGAGCTTGCAAAAATTCTTAATCCTGTGACCTCACAATGGGCAAACTCAAGCAAAAGTCTCGTTGCCTTTGTCTTACAAAAATCAAGCATTACACAAACGCAAGAAGCAACTAGCGATTCTCTTGAAACTGTGTTGGAATGCATACTCGAAATTTTAGCTGTTCGGTAACCACCGCGCATTACATTGCATCTGATATGGAAGCATATGTATCCGAAACCTTTCCGACATAATTACCCTAATTCGGCATTATTAATTCAGATTTTCTGCATGCACAGGCTTTCTCTGAATTTAAGACTTAACCGTACCTAGTATGCCCAATATTCGCCTTTTCGGAAACTTGGTATATCTCAAGACTGTGATATTCCTTACTAAACGGCAACATGCCATATTGTGAAGAATGACTATAGGAGTTAAGGCTAACCGTAACAGCTACAATCTTCCAGGCCCGGTTCCTTAGGAGATGGGAGAAGTCTTGGGAAGGCCAAATTAGAAGGAATAGTTTACTGTGTACACAAAATAACGAAGAATAGATGGAAAGAAGTTGGACTTCGGAGCACATGTCATTGGAGGCTGAGACCACTACGTGACCATTACTTAATTGCTGTAAGGCTTTGGGGTCCGTAGCTTGGGTTGCAATTGAGCATCAGGGAGATACTCGTAAAAATCCTTTGATTTATTGATAAAGACCATCCTTTGTATAACGAAGGAAGAGATGATGGATCTGGACCAATCGTTGGCTTTGCAGTGACTACTGCTTACTCAATGGGCATAACCAATCGACTACTGGCAACTAGCATGACCACAATAACAAAAACGCATACGACTGTTGATGAAAATGTCGATCTTTCCACAATCAATGGAATCCATTGCACCGTAAATATAAAAAGGGCATATAATATGGGGTGCCTATTGTAGGTGCCACCAACAAAGCAAAAAGTCCAAAAATCTGTAGTCCAGGATTGGTGGTAATGGTACTTTTCCTTTATGTTTTACTTATTATTTTGTCAATAATCAATCCCCCTTTCGCAAACAGATATTGACTAAGGAGGAGGAAGGACGTTAACCGGGAGAGGTTTATTCGTGATCTGACGTTTCGGATAGTTATCTCGTCTATCCATCTTCAGAGAGTAAGTAATCTGGCTTCTGGCTCTCGTTATATGCCGATTCTTTCGTCTGCGGGCGTAGTCAGTTTGAGCCGCTCTGCAAAGGTCTCTAGGTGGTAACGGTTCACCGCCTGGTAACCGCTCATCGCGCATTGCTCGGCGTTGTGACTGTCTGCACCTAATGTGTCAGTGTTTGTTTGGTTTCCCCCCCCCCCCACCTCGTCGTAGCTCGTCCCCTGGTAACCTTTGGCCGCACCCGCAGACCGGTAACCATCCCCCGCTATGTGTGTCAAAATTGAAGACGTGTCCCATCTCTGCAGCATGGGTGGCTACCTCCGACATTGGGTATAGCCTTCTTACCACCAGCTGATTCTCGTGCATTCGCGTTTGAAGCTGCCAGCCTGTTTCTCCAACGTAGTTGCACCTCGCGCAACTACATTGACGTCGGTATATAACGCTCAATTTTTCTTGCTTCGGTATAGGTTCTTTTCGCCGCATTACTTGTTGCCGAAGTGTAGCGGCGGGCCTGTGGGCTACCCTATTCCGAGAGGTGCGAGGGATCTAGCCACGGTTTCAGAGACCCCATTCATGTGCAAAATACTCCGCCATGACTTCGGTGGGAAACGCTCCTCGGTCCGTGGTTTTGCTGGCATACGACTCCGTTCAGTGAACGCTCGTTGAGAGCCGTTAGTTCTGAAAAGCTCCTGGAGCAGCTTTGCCTCGCTTTGTTTGGCAGTGGGTTTCGATCCGGCGGTATAGCATTCGTATGCAACTTTGCTTGTGTTGCAATGCGTGATTGCTATTGGAAGCCCATATTTTCGAAGTTTTTTTCGGTTTACGGTAGGAAGAAGTCACCATTTTGCCGTCAAGGTGGCGGCAGACTAGGACGTCTAAGAACGGAAGTCTGCCTTCCACTACTTCTTCAATCGTGAAATGTAGGAGTGGCATATAACGAGAGCCAGGAGCCAGAGTATTTACTCTCTGAAGATGGATAGACGAGATAACTATCCACAACGTCAGATCACAAATAAACCTCTCCCGGTGAACGCCCTTCCTCCTTCTGACTTGCCACCTGGAAATCGAATTTTGCTACTATTACATGTTAAGTTTTTATAATAACGTAATCTACTATGTCTTGATTTGCTTGAAAATTTAATTATCTCTAGCGCACTGCCGTAATGCACCACTCGTATAACCCCAATTACCACCGCTTACCTATGAGAACATTCTGAAAATTTTCGTTGCCGTGGTGGTACCTACAATAATTATTACCAAAGTTAGAAATGGCGCTTCCGAGCGCTCTTCCCCATTGTAATAGGTGCCAGTCAACAGCACATAATTTGCATAGATTTTCCGGCTATGAAGATGCAATTTATGCTTAAGGAAATTCTCGTCGTTAATTAAAAGCGTCGATCTAAGCAGTATGGTCAAATAACCGTGTATTTCCTCCAACGTGGTTTCGCGGACATTCCCGCGGGAGGTATTTGCACGATACACAATTGGCATTGGGTAAAAATTCAAAGAAGACCGCCAAAGATGACCAAGGGCCGACTGAGGTAGACTCGATGCAAGACAAATTCAAAGCTACACGACTTGAATAACAAAAACAAGCGCAGTCATAGAGACAACACTGACACAACTTCTTCCTGTTGCAAAATTCTCAATACCAGTTGGTCAGGTGTATGAATTATCAACATCGTATTCAGAAAACGGGAGTAGTTTTCAGCAGAAGCAGCAAACTTAGAGAGTTTTTCACGTGCCCTCCTCCACCAGCACAGTGTTTTGTCAGGACTGATCAAAGGATTCGGCGGTAGCTGCTATCCTGCGTGATTATCCCGAGGTGGGTCTATTGCCTACGCTTAATTATCAAAAGAGATATTTTTACATTGCTCAAAGTGTGCTACTTTTCTGCAAATAGTAGATGTAAATTGAAGAAATTACCTTCATTTCTTGGGATACCTTAATTCCTATTTATAGGAGTAGATGTAGTTTTTAAATATCAAACCAGTCATTAAGGTGCCACTAACAATCTCTGTTATTTTCAGATAATTCATGATCGAAAATGCACTTTATAGTCTATAATAGATGTGGTCACCTTATTTTGATGTAATGGCTTGATTTAATACGGAGAATTTATTCTAGGGAGAAAAAATCTCTGGTAGTTCAGTATATTGAGGGTAATAAGCAGTTATTGTGGCAAAATTGGCGGTTACCTGATATCGAAGAAATTGTACATGGTATTAAGCTGAGCAGAGCCAAGCCTCTCATTTATATGCCTTATGCTAGGGCAGAAACTTTTTATATGCAAGTATAGTATGTTTATTTCCACAACCGCAAAATTTAGTCTAAGTTTAACAAAAAAAGGTTGAGCAAAGTTTGATAATTTAACTGTTTTTGACGAATAAGCAGCGGCAGAAAACTGCCAAAACACGTGGAAGTGCTTTAAACTAGTATATGTGCGGGCAAAAGTATGTATGCTGCAACCTCTTTTAACATTAAATTGCTGCCCGTTGGCAGTTTACCTAATATTAAGTGGTTATCCCTCTAGGCCTGATGGATTTCGGCCTACACCACCAGCATTTGATCGCTGTCTTAAAATCATAGTCCAGACCGACTTCTTCCAACTTAAAAGGGCTTACCGCCTACATTCATTATAAAGGAGATGAAGTACCATAGCTAATTTAAGAAGACGATGAATTTCAGGATAAACTTGAAATTGTGCCCATTGGCCAATTATTTAAAGTAATAAAGCGAGCAAATCCCACTCACTGTAATTGCATATCTAGTTGAATTCAAATGGAATTCAGAGATTATAGATGATTTACAGAAGATACTATTGTTGTTGCTGTGCCCTCTAAAAACAAGGGAACATGCATGGCGCGTTTATGCACAGCAACACTCCTAGTCAAAGAGCGTTGCTTGAGGTGCTGGTGTAGTTACCTATGGAGAGCAGAAAAGCAGCCGTGTCGATTTTATAAGAATTCATAAAGAAGAAATTGGCAAACTCTGCGAGCTCGGAAGAGTTTGATCGAAATTTTAGAGAAACTTAACCAAAACATCAAAATCGTAGTACATATTTGGCCACTCTTTTTGCATTCACAGGCTTAGAGCGGAGCAATAATGGATAAAATAACTCCAGTATAAAGGAGAAAGTGAGTTCTTCAACTTTCAGCCAAATTATATCATTTATTATCCGATGAATTTGAAAAATGTCCATATTATTTCCATATTTACAAGGAAAGGGATAAAATACAAAAATATGTGGCAGATATTCGTCAAGATTTTAATAGGACAGCTATTTGGGTGGTAACCTGTTATAGAAGGTTTGTTAATTATTCCTAGCTTAAACATATCGAACTTTTCTGCAGATGTCCTTTTGTTCGACGTGTACCGGCCTCCCGAAGAATATCTAAATGTGGCTCCAATATATATTTTCATCAAAGTGTTCGTACTTCAAATTCCTTGTCGTTAACGTCAAGGAGTATCTTACGTTGTCGTAATCTAGTAAAAAAAGCAATCTTCATTTTTTCATCATTTTTTTTACGAGCTGACAAGTAATACTTGAACAAAATACGCAGTTCCTCGGCGCCTAGGTTTTCCTTTGTAGACCATGAAATTGAATACTGAACATTAATTGTGATAAACAGGTTAAAATTCCGAAGTGCGTTAAAAAAAACAGTGTTCCTTCAGTATATCCTATACTGTGTTCATCGTCTTACCTACTCTACCGCTCAAACATTCAGGGGCTTTTCCAAACCGGCTTAGAAAGTGGGACAACATAAAGCCAAGCAGTTGGAAATCGCTATAATCTTCCGGAATTTTGAACGCATCACATCATTGGAAATCACTCAACCTTGTCACGATGGGTCAGTCAGGCGAATAGCCGTTGATGATTGCTTAACCGAAAGTAAACTACTGTAGAATCATCCAGAAGGGAGGAAGATCCCAAACACTGAAATAAAATGTTGGAAGGAAGTCGCGTCTGTACATATGGGACGCACGTCTAGCGAAAAAGGAAGGCATTTATGAGGAGAAAATTGTGGAAAAAAGTCGCGAATGTTGGAAAAAATACTTTGTTGACCTCAAATTTTAAACATTTAGTTGAAAATATCATATAAGAAGCTGAAAGTACAGGTTACGGATTCATAGGCATTTCAATATTCAAGAGAGAGCTCTTCATGCCCCCACATATTGTGATATGAAGCTATAGATGACGACAGTCATGTCATTGGGTGAAAACTACACCCGACGTGCATTCGTCATCCTGATCTCTTTTTCTCCCTAATAAGGAGTTCGATTGAGATAAAAAATGTCCAAACTAACCAATTTTGGGTTCCAACGATTGCGTCTTATTTTTGAAATGCTGAAAGTTCTCATTTAGCCTAGTGTTAGCATGTTGATATTTGTATACCCATTTTAGAAAACTTCCGATGCCACCACGCATACGGCGGAAACAGCGCTCACAGATGAAGCAGCCATCGGGATACAAGGGATGCAAGGTGCTTCTGTTCTGCTAATACTTTTGCTCACATTGACTCATTTGCCAGCAAAACAAAATTGATAGGGGCCATAAGCAAATTTGCCTGTTTTTGAATTTATCGATAATAACATTACACGGTCCTGAAGACGGGAGACGAGTACATTATTGTCTGCTGCAAATTGTTGTCAAAGTGAACTTTTTAATGTTTGACAATTTTAGGGGCTTTTTATAAACCTCACCGTAGTTTACTATAAATATTCACTTTTTTCATTATATATTTTATGAGCATTATATTCAGTGAACTTTCTAAAAGGGACTTCCTGTTTTCCCTGCTTTATAAATTAATGCATTTTCTTGCATTCCGTCGGTACACTCTGTTTTTTTCGCTACAAATCGAGCGATCATATAGGCTCACGGCTACCACCGTGCAATTCAAAATCAGTCAAATAGTGTTAGGCGGATTGTTGGCAATATTTGTACAGTTCTGGTTTTCTATTAATTGTATTTCCCAAAGGCTCTGACTTTCCTAATTTCTGTGGCGCTGGTATGTATAATTGACTCCTTATACTAACTTGTTCTTAACTTTGATTAGCTATTGCAGGTTTTTTTCGTTGTCATATATTAGGTCTGTAAAAAAAATTCTGCATATTATTTTCCCCTTTTATACGCTGATATCGTTTGCTTACTTCCTGTCACCTCATATGCCCCACTTATTGCTACTTTGGTGTAGTCAATAGGAATTATTTACCTGATAATTAAATAAACATTCTTAGCAACAAAGTAAACTTATCGTTTCATTGTGCCTCTGGAAACTCCCACTTATTGACCCTGGAAACTGAAAAGCATTGGGATAGTGATTTGTCGAATATAAGTCAAAGTCATCTAATTGTCCATGTAAAGGTCAAGTGAACAGATCAGTCGTGGAGGTATATGCTTCAATACACGTACTATCTCGTGAGATAAAAACTGGAATTCAAAAAAGCATTTTCAATTTAAACTTATTATATCTACAGTATAGATGAACAACAAAGTGAAACAGACTAAGTAGCTGCAGAATTCTGCAGTATTCGATTGAGATATCGCACGTGGCACGTTTAGTAGTCGTGAAGGCAAAACTTCAAGTATGCGGTGTAAGCTGAACGTAGAAAAAGAAAAAAACGGCACGAAGACACTAAAGTTACCTATGTTAACTTAAGGGTAAACGCAGCGCTAAAAACAGACAAGGAATATTCTGAAAAAATAAATTATTAAACACACCGTACAAAACATCTACTCAGAAAGAAAGTCCACGTTGACTGCTTACGAAGATGCGCCCCTGAAAATGAAAAAGAAATATTTTGTGTTTTTTTTCTGTTCTTTGAACGAGACTGAATGGGAATATGAACATAACGCACGCTTAAAAGGAGAACAAATGCGTCACTAAGCTCATTTACGAATCTCATATATGATGACGTTACTATTTTAAAGCAAAAGTACGCCTTTCTTTCAAGTTACTCATTTTTGAAGAATAATGTTTGGTAAAAGACAGCTGCGTAAAGCATTATGTCAATCCAGGCCTGTAAAACGTTTGAGGTTATTAATGAATAGTGTATGTTAAATAAGCTGGGAAAACTGATTACAAATGTCAATCTTATCCACTTGCCTACATGCTCCAATTAGAACGGATGACGGGACAGCTTAACGAGCAGAGCAAAATGTCAAAAAAAATGAAAGAGGATATCCGCAAAAGTAGTGAGGTGCATTGTATGGCTGTTTGCATAAGTTTTCCAGATGATGTGTGTGCAAACGAGACTAGCGACACAATAAAACTTTGGCAAACATATGGCGTTGGTTGATGACCTGTGACTACGAAAAGAAACATATTGAGGCGTTTATGGGATTTGATGTAGTGGCGGGAGCGAACTGCCGACCATGCAGCAGCAGTGCGGGTACATTTGGTCAATTCTCAAGTTGTGATACAGTCGAGGGTCGCCAAATAAACATTTCTTTCCTATGAGACTAAAATTCCCGCGAGAGATGACAATGGCGTTGGCCACCTTGCCTCGAGACATAACTTGAGGACGGCCACACTATTGACAAGTGCAATAACTGCCCAACTGATATTCGATGCTTAGATTTAGTTTGTCCAAAGCAATCAGCCATTTGTAAAACGTGTGACAGAAAGTACTTTCCAAGCCCCATGCCAGTGAGTCAGGTGACCGAGCAAACATCACGCGAACCGCCAATGTGGGTGATGAAATGTCAGCAATCAACCACGCGCACGCCAGTCATCTGGCTAGTAGCGTAAATGTGCGCAAACTTCCTCGATAAAGGTGGGACCGTAAATGGTTTTGGGTATAGCATATTGACTGCGACTCCTTGTGGATACACTGTTTGCATATGATGCTGTCCTTCATTATGGACTTGAATGGTAATCCAGAACGTCAGGTGAGTAAAATTATTGTCCCAGCGATCGCGTCCACTGCGCCTTAACTACTTTCTGGAACTCACAATTTTGCTTGTATCAGTAATGCAAACTATATATTACGGTGAGGTTTTCAGCAGGCTGTTATAAACAATTTATTTTTATTTTGGTAACGTCCTGAAAAGTATTATTGACTGTTATTCTGCGGGCTTAAATTATGGTTTAATATGCATATATAGCATGCCGTACTACAATACGCAACTATTAGTCCCTGTGATTATTATTGTACTTATGTGGTGACTGAATTGAAGGAACGACTGTCACTGAAACTAGGTTACCAAAAATAACTGAGCAAAATAAGCAGCTTTTGACATAATACGTTCTGCTACTGTTCCCTGCTAATTTCTCTGATGATGAATATGCGACGGATGTCAAAAGGTCAGGCGACTAAAAGTATGGTCCCAGAGATCGAGTTGTTTTCTTCTCAATTATACGCTCTTACAGCCGAAAAACGCCCCAATAGCAAATCAATGACTGTAACCAACAATGGAGTTAAAGTCACGTTTAGGAGCAAAAAGAACTGTGGTGTCCCGTCTATAGTCCTGTTAAGCTCTGTGGCCATCGAGATTATATTTAACCTTAGGCAATGCGGATTTCAATTAATTGGTCTGTCTGTACACTATTTGCATGAACCCGCAGCCTTAAATCAATCCTAAGGTACCAGTGGGCACAGTCTCCTGCTTGTACTAAAAAAGGTTTTGCAGTCTAATGGTTGTTATCCCTTCAAGATGGTTTTTACTAAATCCTATATTTTAATAGCAGATTACCAAGCAAAAAACCCAATTAAAAGAGTTTAGGCACAAAAGTTATCCAAAAAGCGGCAGAGCTTAAAAGCTTCACACTATTTCACTACGAACAAATGGTTTTCGTATGAAAGCTTCAAGTGAGGTTTTTTAAACTTTACGGAACTGTATCGTATTCGTTTATTGATTGATACTTTTAGCTAATTTCTGTAATTTTTACGTGAGTAAGTGACTATGTATCATAAGAATGAAAAAAAAACTGTCACTTAGATTTATTTATGCTTTTAAGATAAAAAATATCCAAATGTTTGTGTTATGTGTGCTACAAACCGTTGAGAACAGTCCAAAAAAGGATGGAAACTCATCAGAAGAAATGATTTTCTGACTTGTAGCTATAAAATTATAACAGGATGCGCAAACCAACCCATTTTTTCACCAAAATAAAGTATTATAGGTAATAGTTCACGACGCAATAATTTTAACATGATTTAACATCCCTCTTTGAGATTTTATTACTCCTAACACAAGTGCTGATTAACACGTTAAGTTTTACTATGAATTTATGTTCCCAACCATTAATATTTCTACAATATTCTTCAATTTGAAAAATCACTTCTGTGATTTTATGACAGCATATATATATATATATCACACACACGAAGGCCCGTTAATTGCTTCTACTCTATTTTGTTCATGGCTTTGTCATGGTCCATTATGCCACAGCTACCATGTGTTAAGTAAAAACCCTCATACACTGCAAGCCATTAGCATACCTAATAGCGTCATAGCATATGTCGACCGGCGATGGTTCTGCTGACAATGTATGTTTTCAATCAAGAATGAAAGTGTCTTACTCCGCTTATATTGTAGTCTTACAGATAAACATTAACAGGAGTATGTGCTTTGTGTGAACCGCGAGAGTTTCCCATTATCATGACTATGCGACCTACTAGGTCTTTTTTTGCTGATAAGGCTAAAATTCTCTTGCATTCACTGGCATCGGGCTCTTTTATGCTTATGTCATTATGTTATGGCTATAACGTTACGTTTTCTGGAAAAAATTAATAGCAGTTCATGTGCCCCGGTGATTGGTTATTATAAATTAGATTGTTCCTGGCACTTCTGCGCTTTTTATGCCCTTTGATGCATGCCGACATCAATGGGAATTTGGCTGCCCTTTGTCTGCCCTGCCCATACCTGTGTGGAAACTAACGAAACCCTTAATAACTGGTGACTAAGTGTTGGATGCCCCACGGACCTGAACATTTCCTTAGCAGTCCGTACTATAAACGTTATAAACATTCGGTTTAGCATCGAAACTTACAGCAAAATGGTAATCCATTTTTTTTCCTTTGGAAAACAGTTGTACAGAGATGACCTTTTTAAATTTTTTCTATAGGCGAGAGACTAGCAGTCGTTCGAACAGGAACTAGGCAATTCCAATGATCGCAAAATAATTTTGGCAGTTATCGACCTAAATATCAATTTATATTTGTCTAGTTTTTCAACTGTTTTCAAACAACTACAGTTAAATTCCATATTTTGTACTGTTCCACTGACCGCTGTTATTAAATGGGAAACCGTGAGTGTGCCTAAGATATCAAATAAGTCAGTACATGGTTTTCAAACATGCTCAACACTCGATATTCAAATATAAGTAATTATGGAGAGCTGAAAACTCAAATTCGCGAGAAAACCTTAATATAATAGGAATAGAAAGCTCAATATATAGTTCAGTATAGTTCAGTGACAGTCGTGTCACTTAAGCTAACCCGGAAGGCGAAGCGACTGACAAGATTATGCAGTAGGTTCCAATTGAAGTACCGCAATTCCAATTTATCGCGTTCTTTTTAAATCTCGAAAATGCCCTACCACTTTACACGCTAAGTAAAGGGTATTTGCTAACTGTCTCCATAACCAAAACTTATTGCAAAATTTAATATGGGGAAAACGCAAACAATTCTATATACTCAAAATGTGAAATCATAAAGTTCCCTATACTTGATTGGTTTTGGCCCTATTTTGTCATATGGGTAGGATAAAAAGTATGATTTTTGCCCGTTAATCCAAAATAATGACACTTTGAAGTAAATTGACGTTGTAACTTAACATACTAACAGGCTAAATACTTGCTAAAAGGCCCAGACACGTGTTTCGCCGGTATTTTGCCGCTGCTTGACACAGCTGTGAGGGCTCCGGCTGATCAGTGGGTCGCCCAGCTTTCCCTATCTGCTTTCTGGTTGATATACCGGTTTTGAAAGTTCAGCTTTTTAATCTTTAGAGAAATTAATTTCTAATCACAGTTTATATCAGTATATTTAAGGTCTATAGGCGTAGACCGAAATTGTAAGTGTATATTCGTGTTGAAAGCCGTCAACCCCTGTGAAATATACACATGCTGCCATCAGACAGTCGTTAGTACATTTTACAGGGGTTGACGGCTTTCAACATGAATATACACTTACAATTTCGGTCTACGCCTATAAACCTTGAATATACTGATAAATACCGCGATCAGAAATTAATTTCTCTGGAGATTAAAAAGCTGAACTTCGAAGATACTCGAAAAACACATATGATTTTGGCCTAGAATTAACATACGCCACTGAATATTACCGAGGTTGGTCTTCTTATTTTCACTTTAAAATGCAGCCTCAGGAGCAGGCAAGACTGCGGCCGTGCAGCTTGAACTAAACATTAGTATTGGAACGAACTTTACATAAAATTATCAGTTGCACCGATAACGCTCAAGGGCTTACAGTTTTATGCAAATCTTTGCATGCATTAAATTTCCACTATTGTAGTTATTGAATATCAACCTCCGACGGGCTGCATTGAAGGCTGACTGAAACTTCTCTCTGAACAATTGTTTTATCTTATTAACGAGAATTGTATTAACTTGGAACAATGTGAGGGATCTGCAATGGAGCTTATGACGCGCCGGTAAGAATTTTTCTAAACTGATCAGTGAATTTGCGTAAATGCTCATTGAAAAGTTCAAAAGATAAATTGGTGAACATACGTTTGTTTTTGATGATGTCTCGTGAGGTCTTTATATTGATATGATAATTAACTAAATAAAATATGCGGGTTGGTAGACAAAATAGTGCGGTTGTCAGGACAGGTGAGAAAAAGGGAAGCGGGGACTGGTAGCCGAGAAAGATGATTAGCTGCAGGCTGTTGGATTAGTGACTTTCGGTCATGGTATCTGCGGCACCGTGACAAAGTTATCTTGGACGCACAGGGCCGGTCGGCGTAGTCTAATGGCGGCCGCTTCTGCCCTACCAAACGGAGGTAGTCCAAGGAATTTTGAATATCTTAAGGCACCTTTTTGATCATTCGCAAGGCCCTACTGCCATGCACGCGGTGGCCTCAGTTAACTAGTTGTGCTAGAATAGAACTGCTTTTAACTTTTATTTGGTCCACCATTAAACAGGCAGAAATAGGTTTTCGTACTCTGTTGGATCAACACCGGCTCGTACGATCAATATATTCTGACCAGGTAAATGAGTAAATGCGCATGGAGGTTGTCTGGGCTGACAGTTTAACCTTCATCTCTCTGCATAAGTTGGTAGTACTCGAGAACAGTATAGAGGCGTTAGCTGCTGAAAAGATAATTGCTACAGCTTGACTCAATCTCTTCTATAGGAGTTTGCGTGGTCCGTTCCCTTGAAAAACGACCGTAAATATATTAATTTCTCTTCTTTTGTTAACACTGAGGGTTTTGGCAGTTTTTCAGCCAGGGTCTAAGCGATAAATCGACTAGGATTCCCATTTTATCGCAACACGCTCCCAACAATTTTCAGCTTCTCTCCTTCTATTCCTGCTCACATGGTAGGCTCAGATCGTCGCGTGGACGGCAGTGTGGCCTTCTGAGTACCCTACAAGGTGCCTCAAGTTATTCAAAATTCCTTGAAGAACGTCTGCTCGCTACTGCAGAGGCAGCCACCATTAGGCTATCCGGCCAGTCCTTTAAGTCCAAAAGAAGTTCTCCGTGACGCCGCAGTTACCATCACCACATTTCGCTAATCCAACAGCCCGCAGCTTATCACTTTTCTCGGCTACCAGTCCCCCCAAACGGTGATGAAATGTATGACCCCGCGTTCCCCCCCGTCCCACCTGCCCTGACAAATACCCTATTTTTTCTACCAACCCACAAATATAAATGTAAATGTGTAGACCCCATGAGAATTGATCGAACTTGAACCTATTTTAATTAATTTATCTTGTGACTAGTTAATATTATTCCAACAAATGGCTATTCGATTAATAAATGTTTACACAAAATTCTTTACCCCTTTTCTGTGGTTTAAAGTTCGCCCCATAATGTGATTCGATAGTACTTATTTTGTCAAGTATATAGTGCTGAATGTAATCGACCGAACAACTGATCTGAGAAATCGCAAGGAAATTCATACAATTGTTACCAAAACGTTGATTTTCATTTGAAACCGCGAGTCTCTCAAGCTTGGTGCACAGTTGAGAATATAATGGAAACCCTTTATCTCTGTATCTTTTGCAAAAGTTCACAATTTCCTATCATTTATTTTAAATAATTATGGTGATATTAATTTGTGTTTAGCCACCAAAACTATTCGTTATTGCGTTCCCTGAATCAGATTTAAAATGTATCACATTCGTGCAGATGGGTCCTTATTGGCCGGAAATAAATCACTGTAGAAGGCTTGAAAATGCAAAGGTTTCCCACAAAACCTTCCCCAATTACCGATTTCGTGAAACATTTAAGAGCTTTGAAGGCACACAGTCCAATTCCCAGTTTGCTACCTATTCTTTGTAAAATGCCAACCCCTTATCGTAATTAAGTGGATGAAAAAGAACTTTGAAACTGAAAATTTAAAATTTGGCAGCATGGCATTCAGTTGATGCCTACGCACTAGCGACAGTAAATGCTAAAATCCATCAGCAGTGGTACTCATGGCAGTTCCAGGGGTAAAGTGCAGCTTGAGGAAGTTTGACGTAGTTGTATACAGGAAAGGTTGCAACGAGGGCATCTGTGATTGGAGAAGGAGGGCGAAATGTGTGGATCAGCCTACACGAACACATAAAAGTAGCTCGGAGACTAGACCCAAAATTGCAGCTTGCAACATGCATCACATGGACTTGCTACAATATCGATATTCAAATAGAGACCATTGTAGGCTGAGAAAACTCGAAAGTAGAAAGATTATACTTAAGGCATGGTATGTAGATGACATCTCCATCAGACGGCATCTAGGCTTTCCCGCGGCTACAGAGGTTTACGCCATTTCATGAGTAAAGGGCCGGACAAGATCAGACCGAAATTGAGGCGATGACGACCCCACGGCGAACCTTTCTGAAAAGAAAATAGGATGACAGGAATCCATTATCGTGGAGACACGGCGATACACCAATTGCTTACCCCACAGGACCTCTGACTATTGATGTTTAGTAAGAGTTTACCATTATAATTGTCCGCTTTGCCTCCTCCATTTGGTAGCTGTTTCTTACACCTTGATGACCTGATGATCACTGGCAGTGGATTAGCGTATGCCTACTACAGCTACCTCTTTTTGGTTGCCGGTTCTTTTCTCTGAATATGGACTCCGGCATACGTCTGTAAGCTCAGGACAATAAACATATTGCTCTGGTGCTCGACAAATTGTCCTTCCTATAAACATTCTATATCCAAAGGTAAGTGGTCGGCGACCGATCCACGTAGTCAGGAGTACTAGGAAGTTTCTTATCGATTCGATGGATTGGTCAGCTATAGTGTATCGTCCCCCCGTGTCTAAACGCCGCTACTACTTACACATGGGTCTTCAAAGGCATTGCCTACTACCCTACATATACTGAACTATGTCACGCTGAATGCGACAGTGAATCGCACATACACGATGAAGGGAGAATAATTACAAGTGGCCCCAAACGCATTGGAAGCGGGTATTGTGTTAAATTTCGCAGTGGCCACAATAGGGAAGCATTCTGTACGAAGATCTGAACCTCAGTTGATATCTTCGCACATGTATCTAGATATCTGACGCCCGAAATCCGAGCCCATGCCGTTACCACCAAGCTTGCAGCACCGTCGCTTAACCTTTTATTGTTCTTATATGTGAAGATGGTCTCAGGCGTGTTCTCAAACTTTCAGAACTGATTATGGTTGGATTAATAGATCCAAATGCTCAAAAAACACATTTATTGTGATACAGAGTTGCCACCTCTGGTGAATATAGGAGTTTGTATGATATTGGCTCATCAGACAAAATATTTGTAGGATAGTTACGGTGAGTTTAATAAAATGCTATACATACATTGCTGTTCAAACGAGCGGTTGTTTTATACATAAAAAAATTATTTGCTGCATACGAGTGGGGCAAACTTTTTTTCACACAACCCAAACAAGACATTATTCAAGATGTGTACCTAAACATAATAAGACTTTAAATTATGAGAATATTCCATGCCCTATAGCTTACTAATTCAGTACAAAAGTGAAAAATTACCAAAATGGGTGGTAGAATAACAGTTTGATGTCAGTTTTAGTCCTTAACTCCCTGGCTTGCATAAAACGTGTTTATTTTAGTACATTAACACTTGTCCCAAAAATACTTGTGCATACTCCAACGACCAACTCTGTGGTACAGCTATAATTATGCAATGACTGAAGTTAAATCATTCAAAAATGGAATGTCTAAAAATTAAAAAAGGACGAGGAATCGTTTTTCAGAAATTCTTACAAGGAAATAACCGCAGGTTTTTGTGTAAGGTTCGAAGCTGTAAAGGATATAGAGCGAATACGGAAAACGTTACGAATTATTACAACAGAGAAACCATCTTATTTAGCTGAGCAAACTCGATCTCAAATCAATTGCGCTTATAGGAAATCTAATGAATAAAGCATCAGATCACAGGTATAACGTTCTACCTGTTACAGTGCCTTTTTAGGTAGAATACGTTCCCAGTAAGTTGAATTGATTCTTGTTATATCAAAGACAGCATACCCGTTTATGTGCTCCTTTTCTGATTTTGTGCATAATTCAGTAATATTCATCCAGTGACTAGGTTCGCTCAATACAAATATAGTTGACAGTAGCAGAGTCTCGTAGACACGCAATTTACCAGTACTTACTGCACATCTAAAGCACAACCGTAATAGCAATTAAAAAAGGAAAGGCTACTTTATTACTGCTGAAACGTAAGCTAGAGAAGGGTTGAATTTTAATGAAATTTTTTCGGATTTTTGAAAGCCTGGGCAAAAAGCCAACCATTCGCTACGAGATGTGCTTTTATTTGTAAGGATACCCAACATGTACACATAGATGTAAAGGCAGCTGTCAATAGCATTAAAATTAAACCTGAATTATAAAATATGCCTTCGCATAGGGGGAAAATTTTATGTTGGATTGTTTAATATATTCCCTTGGGGCGAAAATCTAAAATATTTCTGTCTTCTTCATAAATTCAAAAATATTTCATAGTATTCTTTATTAGCCCTATTCCTTAATGTACCTTTTGATTAAAAAGTATATTTTTTTCAATTAAGTTAATAACCAAAGAAAAATTAATCCAGGTCTTCAGAGTTCAATCCGATGCCTGAGTCAGTTTTAGGTAAACTTGCCAGTTCATTTGCGTTAGGGTTTCTATTTGATTTAGGTGAACCAAGTAATAAACATTCGTCTGTACGATCAAGGTCTTATAAACTACCCATAATTCTTTTCAGTTAAGTTTGAATAGATTGTATCCTTTTGATAAAGCAATTATAAAAAATGGATGTAATTTCATCTTAACGAGCATTGCAGCTCACTAGCCGTCGTCAGCCAGTCAGCGCAAGCCCCGAGTGGTGCAACACTCGCGACTCGAACGCGCGACGTTTACTTCGGACGACTAACGCTTTTACCATTTAGCCTTGAGCATGAAGTCCTGTCTTAGGAACTCGTTGATGAATGCTCACCGATCGCTAACGGAACCCACTTGTCCCGTTCTGCCTTGCGGCTCATTCTCGAGTTCAGCAAGCAGCCGCAGAGCGGCTAGTAATCTAGACATATCGCATTTCCGGCGAAAAATGCCAATATCTTCGGATGGAAACAGGGAAGATTTTGAGCTCGTGGCTCAATGGTTACTGTTGGACTACTATTTACTTCGTGCCTCTCTGTTGAGAGTGAATAATTCCATTAGAATCCACTTTTATGGAGCCATAAGTTCCCTCACCAGATTGATTGCTCCTCATTGTTTGCAAGTTAAACTAAGGTTGAGCCGTTCAATTCTCTCCCTCAGACTGTGGACAGGAGAAAGTTATACGAAATTAGGTAAGATGGTTCTTCTGGTTGGCAAAGAAAGGTCGTAAATAAAATAGCGCTCAAAGACCTTTAATGCGTGATGTTCAACACCAGATTTCCGAATGCTTTTCTCAAATTTCTATGTTCAATCTTACATCATTTTATAGGCCGCAGGGTTCGTGAAAAAAAATTTTTCCTCCAGTTGTTTCAGCATTGAATGACATTCAGTTAACACAAGCGACACATTTTCTATCAACATACATGTAAGCTGAGAGTTACCACCAGCTTTCTATACGATAACCATTCATATAGAACCTATCCATTTTCCTATGGCGTCGTAGATTGATGGGCAAAAAACCTGCACCACAGTCGTATTTCTTTTAAAATTTACTTTTGGGAGGTTTTCATGATAAAAGGTTTTAAATGTGTCCAAACCGCGAAGCGGTTTACTTAGGATGCATACATTGCAACCAATATTTGATGAATAATTGACTAAATGTCTTCGTGGCGACTGTTCCTGTTTACAAAATGTGACGATTAATCGACCTGAGCAATTGACAAATCCTCAAAAACGCATTTACCTGCCCAGTGTCTAGGAAAGTCATTAGCGTGCGGCTTAATGCATTTCCAAGGAAACCACTTCCTATCCGCAACAACGGCTTCTAAATTTTGATTTTGTTTAGCCGCAGCTTTCGGGGTTGGGTTTATGTGCGTGGTCTAACTTCCACCAAGTGTTTACGTCGCATCAATTGGCGTCTCGGATTTCCTTTGCAATTTGCCGGAGTAATGTCACGCGTTGATACACATTGAACAACTGCCCGAGGAAATTTGTCAGTTCGTATGAGTGTTTGCTAATATGAATTCATTTTTGTGATACCAGAAACGACATTTCGTGTGCTACGTAAACTTCTTTTTGGTAATTGTTTGTGGTGAATTGGGTGACTGCTGTGGCTTTTTAGCGCAAACCTATTCTCTCGAAAAGTCTGGAGAACGTGGAAAGTATGCCATGTACACCCATGCAATGCAATCTCTACTCCGTATTGTCTCCTCAAGGTAGATTCTAAAGTAAACAATTTCGTGGGCGTTGCCCAACCTTGCTGATAACAAACAGTCTCATCTGCATTTTCTCATTCGCTGAATGTGTGATCAAATCAAATGGTAAGCTAAGAAGCGGATAATTTTTTTTTAAATATGTTAGATTTACACGATATGCTAGCAGCTCAATCAATGCTATAATTCTGATCAATTTACTAACGTCATTTAGGTTTTTTAGTGGTTTTGCATCTTCCATGCATTTTAATGATCACCTTTAGCAAAATTTTTCTCTTGGATCATCGGGCTTTTCATTCAGAACATGCACTTATATTGGAATAGGCCTTTAAGAGGTCAGCGTCACGAATATGTTGGATAGAATTGGTCTAGAACCATACTTCAAAATGCACCTTGTTAGTATTTTATATGCATTTTTTCAAAAACTCAGCATAGCGCTAACGGTTAAAATTTCCGAAAGAAAAAATAGAATTGACATATTTTCTTCTTCACTCAATATATGTCAGTCAATTAAAGCACCGAAGTGATAGAATATGTAAACAGACTTGTCTCCCAAAGATACTATACGTGATTTGTTTAGCAGGTTTTCAGGCACAAGTGGCCAAACACTTAGAGATTTTAAATTGCTGTTTATGCAGCTTGGTTTTAAAGTTGAATATAGCAATTATTCTGCATATAGACGTGCCAATAAATTTGTGTGCAGCATTTGATTGACTTTTGATGCGCATAGCGTTGCCAACGTCGTTTTGCGAATGGGCATATCAGTTGAGTGAAACTCATTCCCTCTATAGATTCCGTGCATTATATCACAATTCTACAAGTGCATAGAAAACGCAATAGAGATATGGCCATGTCAGTGTGTGTGGGACGGTCGGCTCGGCCTTTGCATTTTTCACATGCAAAAAATGGTCAGCTGAAGTCAATTCACCTAGCTTTAATCAAAGCGGTATCTTGTATTAGACTAAGGCCGGAGCGCGTGGGAGCAAATGCAAACAGCTTAAGGCTAGAGAGCCGATAGGTGAGAATTTCAGCCGCACCTAGTTTGGCGTCACACCTTGAAAGTAATTGAACTGGCGAATTGAATGCATTTGCAACCAGTGCTCAATTTTAAAAGTACTACACGGCCAATATGCAGTATAAAAGTCAAAAAAGGAGGAAAAATGCCAGCAATAAAGTCGTTTGCATACTTTAGCGTACCCAGTGAACAATGTATGGTACAATGTATTCGTGCCTATTACTGCCATTCGTCTCGGAATATGATAAGAGGTGCAGATATGGATAGTACAAATTGCTATTTTGATTAAATTTTCTTTCATTTTGAATTCTATTGGCCAGTATACAAACTTGTTGTTTTTGCGATTTTACTAAATCAACAGATGGCACTTAAAATGAATAGGTATTAAACATTTTCCTTATCTTCGATTTGAACTCCTCCAATGTTCATCCCTCGCATTCACAGTTGATGGGTGCAAAAGTCAATTAACACTTCAGTTTCGGATAAAGTTACAGGGATTAAAATCAGTTCTGGACACAACTGGGCTCATTCTTATTCACTATCTTTGTATTTGAGTCGGTTCCTTTGTGTTAATTGGTTTTTTGGCAAGCATATCCTACTATCCCGGGGCAATTGGTGATTTTGCGTTTGAATTCTATGCCACTTTTCCGTTGCACCCTTTCTTGTGATATTTCCCTCATAGCTAATGTTTTCTTTTAACCTGCTCCCAATTTCGGGCCTTACATTAGATAGCGTGTGCTTCGAGTAATCCACATAAGCAAAATACCCTTTTCTGTCTGTCATCTGTAATGAATCCCAAAGAGTAGTTTTCACTGCCTGTTCTTTTTCTCCTTTGTCCCACCTCAAGGCATCATGTGATTCAGCCTCGCCGATAAGCTGATATGCTATTTTATATATCTCGACACCCATGTACAAATAGTGAGTTCAAAAGAGCATATCTAAATACCCCTCAAATATGCTGATTAGTAGAAAAAGAAGTGATTACTAGAACAAGATTTTCATTGTCCTGACGTTTTGGATTCCGTCGTGAATCCTTGATCATAGGTAATGGTATCATAGTTGTAGTCTTGCGCAGCTGGGGTTCTCTATTGGCAATATGCTGATATTGATCCACTTCCATCTTATCGCGCCTTACTTCTTCATGACACTCTCCTTACACGGGGCTCGGTTACTGAGAAAGAAGACACCGCAGTGACTGCTGCGTAAGTGCATAAACTAATCCAGGCGAAAGGAAATGTATCCGTGCCAGCCTTTTATTAGTCACACAGTGCACCTCGTCGATAACGGTAGTCCAACTGTAACCTCTAGTATTTTGGCGGAGTAGCATACAGAACTTTTGGATTAACTTGAGTGGTTTTCGTCCGGTACTATGCAAAAAACTAATGGTGGATCTAGTTTGAATAGCACTTATTCTGGATAAGTGAAGTAAGTTGCATTCCGAGTTGATATGATGAAAAGAAAGAAGATCTTCGGAAAATCGAGTTGTACTCGTGAATTTTCGAACAAGTATCACGTGTTCGTCGTCAGACTAAATTAAAAGTGAGGGCTGGGAATGTCGCACTAGATGTTTTGGAGGCAGAGGTTACAACGGACGGGGGAGGGAAAAGGGGGGATTGGGTGGAAGGGTTATGGTGACGTGACACCCGCGGCGATAGGTTGTGCTAGTGAAGGGAGGGGAGGTGTTAGCGTTTGGACTATGGGCCGCGTGTTCGGGGGAAGGGGGGGCTGGTTAAGAGTCAGAGAAATTCCACTTGACCGGGCACAGAGAGCCAGTTGTTGTTTCAGGCTGTGTCCAGATTAGTAGACCATGCACGAAACCCGGTATAGTGTGAGTCAATCTCTACGTGCCTGTTTATACTAGCCGGATTCGAGTGCCAAGCTTCAAGGAATTCTCTCGCTTGTCGCGTATTAGCCATTGCGATCACGTCGGTGGCATCCCAATTGAAGCGGTGATCACACTCAATGGAGTGAGCAAATACGAGTGATAAATGGTTCCGTAGGCGAACGGCTGACTTGTGTTCGTTGATGCGAGTCTCAAGGTGTCGGCCCGTTTGGCCAATATAAACGCAAGGGCAACCAGCACACGGTATACGATAAACGACGTTACTTCGTTGTCTCACGGGTAGAACGTCCTTTACTCGACATACGCTGGCGCGCAGTGAGTTTGCCGGCTTGTGGGCAACGGAGATTCCAAAGTTACTTAGTTGCCGAGAGATGGTTTCAAAAACCCATCCATGTAGGGTAGAGAATAAAATTTCCGTGGCAATGTAACATCGTTGGGAGGGAGGTTTTGTGCTTGACCCCGACGTCTAAGAAAATTTTTGACAAAGCTTGTCGGATATCCATTGGCCCGGAAAAATTTGTACAAGTACGTTAGTTCTCTCTTGAGCAAATCATCGGTACTGCAATAACGGTGGGCCCATTGGAAAAGAGTGCGAACACAGCTTCTTTTATGGGCCGCAGGGTGGTTAATCCTATAGTTAAGGATGATTTCTGCAGTGGAGTCCTTTCGGTAGACGCTTGTTGCGAGTTTGCCATCTGCGAGTCTTTGTATCCTCACGTCAAGGAATGGGAGGGTGTCTCCTGTTGCCTCTTCGCGGGTAAATTGTATTTCTGAGAAGACCCCATTTAGACTCTGGTGCAGCCGTTCGACATCGCAAGTCTTTATGGTGACGAATGTGTCGTCTACGTAGCGGAGCCACAACTTTGGTTCTACAGCTCGAAAAACCTCCTCTTCTAGTCTCTGTAAGACTAGCTCGGACAGTAGCCCCGATATTGGCGAGCCCATTGGGGCACTTATTCTAATTTGGATGTGGGTTTTCGTGGGAAAGTTTGCGGCCAGCAAATGCAGTATTACTCTTTTAAAGAAATCGAGTGCTGCTTAATAGATGGAAAACGAAACGTTTTCGTGACAGCTAGTCAGCTGCCGCCTGTTGCTGCGTGGTTTAGGAACGAATAAGGAAGTACAAATATTACAATTCGTACAGGAAACATTTGTCTTAAAACGACAGTGTCATGGTGAATTGCCTAGTTGGCTTATCAATATAGTTAGCAGCTTAAAAAATACCTTGAAAGGATAAGCAGAATAAAAAAATTCAAACAAAATGGGAGATTTAGTTATTTCGATTCACTTTACTGGGAAAAAATTGTGGCCTTGGTGGGATTCGAACCCACGTCAGCATGAAAGGTTTTCGTACGGCCAATGCTGTACCAACTGAGCTACGAACGCATTACCTAATAGGTAAGTATACCTGGTAGTCGTTCAGGTGGATTCTAGATGATTGCTTATGAAATCATGCCTGGAACGTGCGCTTACTGCATTAGTATCGGTAGATTCTATACGCGCAGTAGGATGGATGGTTAAATCGATCCAACTGTCATTAAATTTAGGACTTTTGGCCTGCCGTCATAGCCCAATTGGTAGAGCGTCGCTCTACAAAAGCCCTCCCAGCTGATGTGGATTCGAATCTAACCGAGGCCATCCATTTTTCACAGTCGCGCCTTTTGAATTATTCAAATATTCCAAAATCCTCCCCCCTTATAAGAGATATATAAATCTAGGAGCCGGATGTTACCTATGCAAACTTAGTTTAACCACGTGATCCACCCGTTTCTATAGGTCATGTTTAACCACCCTATATAGGCCCCCTCCAGGTAGCGCAATGTACGACCTATTCGTGCCTGAACAAGAAACTGGAAGGGTTTTTTGGGATTTATAGAATGACCCGTATCAGCCGAGTGTTGAGTGATGGATGAGCACCGAAAACTGTTTTCTTGTTTTAACGACCATCTAGCCAGCTGCTCTATAAATCTAGCTGCCAATTTCTGTCACGCTCATTTTATGTACTGGATTCCGCAAGTACATCAATGCAGCTTGAAGTGACGTGATCTGGCGAGATATCCTTTGCGAGTGGAATTGATTGAGGCTTTGCATGACAGCAGCAGCTGACGAGCATTCTCGAAACTGTTTGGTTCCAGTAACTTCTGCAGTAATTGCTTGCTGTTTATTTGCACAAATGAAAAAAAATTTTCAAAGAAATATTGCTCGTAGATTACATCAGCACACATTCACTGGCAAAACGTTAGCTCTGTTACGATAACTATCAGCAAGGCCAAACTATAAGCGCCCTGCTTTAGTATTCATGGTTCACATCGGATGGAATACTGCTATCTATATGAAAATTTATACTTTTGGTAGTATTTTTGACCTAATTCGTATGTTTGAACTTTTATGGTGCAGCCGAAGGTTAAAAACTTGGCACATTTAGACACGAAAAGAAGAAGCTAAAAAATACGCGACCACCGAGGCAAGACTTTTACTCGCCCGAGGTTTCAAGGTTCGTAACGGCTTCTTTAACAAAGGCCTCAGCATAAACAATAGCAGAAAAGTTTCTGTTGTAAATGTTTACCCCATGGTATTTTCACATGGCTTGTGCGTTTTCTGGTAGAGGACACCACAAAACCGCAGGAAAGGACTGAGTTTTAACAATGCCCTATAGCATAGCAGAAACGAAGTTTGCAAATAAAGGCGTTCAATAGGATCACTTTATTTGCGACCTGACGTTTCAAGTAGTTTTCTTCCTCGAAGCCCACTGTCCGCACAAAGTTGGCAGAGCAAACTATGTCACCTCCGGCTAAAAAATAGGCACGTAGCGGTAAGAGTTTCAGGGGCTCTGCAACATTCTGCTACGACGAGCCAACTGCCAACGAAAGGCAGAAGACTTTTACCTACCTGAGACACAAAACGCATGTGAAAAGTAATGACGATTTTTCGATGGTGTGCATAGTACGGTAGACCATTCAAACGCAAATTTTATTTGGAATGTCTTAATAAATGTTTAAAGAAACGTTCTACATTGTGGGTTGGATTTCCATAAAACTGGCTCTTGTCTGGTCATCGTTACTGCTTCCTTCGAGTTGGCGTGGTCATGTATCCCAGTTGAAATTAACGCTACTCGCTGCTTACATCGTTCCTTTAAACCCATTTAGAGAGAAGTTAATGACGCCAAGGCAAACATTGAAGGGATTATTCCTTTTGCCAGCAAAGACCGTTATCTTGTCCCCAAGGTAATCTAAAGAAAAACATTTTACATGTTCATCAACTCTATAGAGCCGTAAAAAATCTGTAAAACCGCCAGTCTGACGGCCCAAACTGAGAATGTCAACAGAACACTTCCTCAACTAAATAGGTAATTGATTCACAACATCAACACTTGTTTATTAAAAAGACCACAAAAACAGCTATGTCGTTATTCTACGTTCTAAAAATGTGCGCGAGCGAGATTTTACTCTCCGCAAAATGTTGTACTCTGCGGCACGCCACTATATGAAACAGTATACTAATTTAAGAAGTCAAGTAAGGCGACCGATTGTTTTCTATTATTCATTGTCCGGCCTGTAATATAATATAAGGGAGGGTAGAGTTAAGAAAAGAGTTAGCAAGCAATCACAAATAATTATGGGAAAGGGAAAGACGTGTTAAGGAATCAAAGGATCAGACTCTAATCATAATTTATGAGGAGGAAGATGGGCTCAAACAAGTAATTTATTTCGCTTTGTCGTTCTTCTCTCCTAAGCTGCAGGACTGACGTTTCGGATGGTAGTGTCGTGCACCCATCTCCAGCGATAGAACATTCAAACCCGTGGCTTCCGTTATATGCTGCGTTCTCCCATGGGCATAGACTGCTAATCTCGGCTGAACCGCTGCATATGGCTCGCATATCACTGACACTTTGTCGTCCGCTGACCGCTCGTGGTGCTGCATCTGTCCGTATGTTACCATTGTTCGTCTCGCCCCCATGTGCGTTGACCGCGTGTTGCAACGCGCCCTTATATGTTGAAATAGCTGGCGTCTCGATTGGCTTACGCCGTGTCTGATAAGAGGGCTCGTAAAAGCATATGAAGTGAGGCGAATTGATGAGATGGTTTTCTGACGATTCGGCTGACCTCAAGATTTCTTTGATCTGCCTTGACGTGGGATTGCCCCCTTGACCAATAATTTCAATTACGTCAAAGTTGAAGACGTGCCTCATCTTTTCAGCACAGGATTTTACCTCCGATAGGACATCAAGGAGCTCATTAATTATTAGATCAAGACCTTCTTCATTTCCACATATGAGCAAATCAAGAGCACTCTTAGAGAGACGATTAATTGCTGAGAAGGAACCCACATTATAGGTACACCACATTAACGGCACTTTTTAGTCATCGACCAGAATAGAATTAACCAAAAAAAGGCCGATTAAAATCGATTTGGCCCATCTACAGTTCACAATAGAATAAGGAGTGGACGACAGACTTCCGTTGTTGGGCATTCTAATCTGCTGCCAACTAGACGGTAAAATGGCG
>JAYGXS010000002.1:72520983-72614866 GCA_036362985.1 Ligula intestinalis | reverse complement strand
CATTAATATGTCCAAAAGAGTACGAGAACCCCTTCCGGCATGGTTGAAGAAGAGGCAAGTAAAGGCCATTAATAAATTCTATTTTAGTGCACATGGTAGATTCAAACCATTGTGTGGATGACAGAGGATTTCCAAGTGAGCTAAAACGTGCTATCCAACCATTCAAAACTACTTGGACAGCGTCTTTTGGCTACAGCAGAAGCAGCTGCTATCGGACTACGCAGACCAGGACTGTGCGCTCAAAAGAACTTTGTAGCAGCGCTGTAGTTACTATGGGTAAAAGTTGCTGACACAAGCGCACGCAGGTTATCACTGGCCTCCGAAATGGGTCACCCCAGAGACGGAAAAGTCCCCAATTCAACCACGCAACCTTATCACCTGTCTTGGCCGCCAGTCCGCCTAGACACTAACGTTTTGACATGAGTTACCCCACCCCCCCCCCCTACCACCCCTGACAACAACAGCACTACATCGTTCCACCAACCAGCATAGTTTATTTATTTAATTACCATATAAAAGTACAGACCTGAAAAGCACTTATCGAAAGCAAACGTATGGTCGCCAATGTATCTTCTGATCTATATTTCGTAAAAACATGTATGCTGAAGTGAATTCTAAAGAGGTTGTATAGTCCTTATGGACTAACCCTTTTAGCACTGGCAAAAATGTGGGTCAGTGAGTTTCGATTCGGCCAGAGTGTTGACCTCCTGCTACACTGCACTACAGCCATTATCGTGCAGCAGACATTCGCCATTTGCAAAATCCTCCAAAATATTTGAATTTCAGTTGTTTCGCAACCATAAATGCAACTGCTGATAAGGCAGCATGTGTTTGGCAGTGAAAGGCCGTAAAAATCTGATCTTGTTTTACTCCTATCTCTTCCCCCTCATCTCGCCGAATTCAATACAGCGAACAGGGGGAGGAGAGGACCACAGAGGGCTTAGCACCTGGGCGTTTACCTCAAACATTTCTAATTCACCGTGGGGGAGTGTGACGAACGTGCGGGGGGTGGTGCGCTTTTGGAGACAGTCGCTCGAAGCCACACATGTGTATTCAAGAGACTACCAGTGGACGTTTCACATAAGAGTGACGGAAAAGAACAGTCCTAGGTAATCATGAAAGGTGTTTAAGGAAAGCAAGCTAGGCCATATGGGGTCGACCCGAACGTGAAAAACTCGGGGCGGGCTTCAATACAGTCAACACGCTAAATACCTAAGCTAAGAGGCACATTTAGCCACCGTAATTTCAAACACACGTGATGCAAGTTGTACACCTAGCCTGCTGTGATGTGTGAATTCCACCAATTCTGGTTCAGTAAACTGACAACCCGAGCAAAATTTTTAATCAATTAATATAAAACCAGGGTAACATAAGTAATGAAGGCTTACGCAGATTTAAAAAACACACGTTGATGAACATTAAATGGTCGTTAACGTGAAAGACTGATTGGGAGTAAACAAGCAGACTGGTCGAGCGATGAAACAACTTCTTTATTATTTTGAGCTTTCAACCTCATACAGATGTTCGTCGTCAGAGCTAGCAGTAGCAACAGTAGCAAAAACGCGAAAATTATGGAGGATGCAAGCCACCCAATCATCAGTGACGCAAGTTCGGAAGTGACTGTTTAGGGCTCTGCACACCGACGCCACATCGGTTCCCAATCACTAGATAAAATAAAGTATGGCAAACTGGCGGGTTTTTTCTATCGCGACTAACGACGAATGAAGGAGAAAAGTTCGTCGATCGTGCTCACAAGAAAACCCGCTATGAACGTGAAAGCAGCATCTTAGTCTTTTTACGCTTTTATATAGACAGGAGGACAATTAATTTTTTTCTTTGCTATCTCTATTCTAGAATCATTCCAAAGTACTTTTTGAGTTAGACAGAAATCAAATTCAGAAGGGCAGTTAGCGAGCATACGCAAGTTTGTCATTTCATGCAAATGAGTCATTGGAGTAGGGGGGGGGGTTTAGTGTGGATAACAGAAGGCTCGTTACACGGCAGTGGAGGTTTTTTTAAAGCCGGTCCAGGGGGACGAAGAGAGAGCGCGCTGAAATATGCATTCCGTTAAGTGACCTTTGGACATGTCAACCGCGAAGCTTGCGGAAATCTATTTCGTGCACAGAAGCCTAACTTCCTCAACCTGATAGCCGTTGATTCGGCTGTTGCTAAAAGACGCCGAACCAGGGTAGTCTGGTTCAACCTTATAAATCATATGGAAGGCCTCGCTGAGGTCCACACGACGTCCAGAACCAACTTTATGCGCCAGAAGTGCGCTTTTATGCTCCTGTCGGAAGGTCTACCTTACTCTTTTGGGTAGACGCCGACTCCTGCAACCAATATAACCTGCTCCACAGGAACAAGTAAATGAGATGCACGTGGGGGTGGTCTGAGCTGGCCACCTAGCCTTACCTTCTTTGCCCAAGCCCGGGTTGGTGAAGAATAATACCCGAACTCACACTGCTGGGAAGTTTCGTGTGACGGCTTGGTCACGGCGCCATTTTAGCTTACTTGCCGCATCCCCTTTGAAGGAGACTTAGAGGAATAGCGTTTTCTTTCCCGCAGTAAGTGTAGTGGGTCGATCGCGATGATTGCTCGGCCATCTGGTCCTCCGATGTTGGCGTAGGATGACGCGTTGGTTTGTCCGTTCCCCAAGTGGTGACTTGTTTTGGCCAAATGGACTCTTAGCACCGAATATGGATTTGGCAAATCTTTGCGTTTGTTGATGGATTGGGGGTCCATGAATCATGACTCACAGTTACACACATTCAAATTTGATGAGGCCGAAATTCTCGCAAGAGGTGACGATCGGATGAGTCGAGAATTACTTGAGTCATGGTTCACGGGCCTTCAGTCCATCAACAAATGCAACGGTTTGCCCAATCCATATTCGGCGCTGAGACTCAATTTGGTCAAAGCAAATCGCCACCTTTGGAACCGACAGCCTACCACGTTATCGTACGCCAACACCGGAGGATCCAATGGCCGAGCAACCATCGCGCCCGAATCCACCAGGCGTGATGAAAGTGCAGCAGGTCTGAACCCGGATGCTGTTCAACCAACTATCAGCACGCAAGAAGGCAATTAGCGTCAATAGTCATCGTATTTTTTCTGTAATGACTGTATCGTCTAAATACTGCAAACTCGTGTGCATACGTTACGCATTCCTGCTACTGCTCTCTGACTATGTCTATTATGACGAATATAAGCATTGCCTATGCGATCGGGTCATCTTTTTCTCAATACCCTAACTCTCACTGCTGGGAAGGTTCGTTTCACGGCTTGGTCAAGACGTCCTTTTTAGGAGTTTACCTGTTATACCCCTCTGGAGGGAAACCTTGAGGAATAGCGTCTTCTTTCCCGCAGTAAGTGTAGTGGGTGTTATTTGTCTCGCAACCATATTAATTGTAATGAATGTTTCAGGATACCCGCTCTCGCGATGCAAACCTTGGATTTTCTCAAGCTCCTTCTCAATACTGTCTGTCGAACAAATAGTTCCAACCCTTTGTACAAAACAGCGGTCTAGGTCGCGCTTCCGTAGGATGAGTACAAAACTGTCTAAGTTCATATACTCTCAAGGTAAGGCTTTCTTTCGATAAACGTTCCTTCGGACGCTACCATCTGGTCTTCGCCTCAGGAGGACTTTTAAGAAAGGAAGCGAATTTGCCGCCAACGTGAACCCAATGGACAAGTGTGCTTCTTTAATTGTACTGAAAACAAGCACAAATAGATGCTGAAGTGCTTTATCCGTAACCTGTTCGGTGAACGCACTACGAACATAATTTATATTCCCTTGACGCCACCAGCACGACGACAGGCCAGTGGAGTTAGTAAAGTCAAAGACCAAGTAAACCAGTTTCGAATTCAGAGCCACCTGGACCACGAACGGCTTACGGTTAGCTGCTGATGGTTAAGCCAGAAATGGTAATACCAGTCATTCTGGTCATTTTTAGTATTCCTCTTTTTTGTATACTTTCTTAGCACTATGCGACTACCTCTGTGATAGCCCATATTGAGTCACACGGCGCAGTTGGATGAGTATGTCCCGGGGTCAGCTCGGTGAACGCAATCCTCACGACAATAAACACACACGGTACGGACTGAAGCTATACAAAAATCCCGGGAGTTGCGAAAGATTGGTAATCAGGCAGCGTTGAAAGAGCACTGAAATCTGACATTGTTTGGTCATGGTTTTTTCGTGATAGCAAAGTCAAAAAATACAGAATTAAGAAACAGCCCTGGGACGAGAGAAAATCGTGCGATTTGACAAGTTATGTTTTCAAGAACCACAGGACAACAGTTATCAGACCAAACGGTAAATCCTACCCACTCTTTATGAAGCTATAAATGAACTCCAGTGTATTCAGCAATGGAGGTAATAGTTTTTTTGGAAGAACAGTGGTTAAAAAGGGCGAGGGGTATAATGATGATGGACTGACGAAGTCTAGGTTAACAACAATCCGAAGATGAGAGCATTAGGTGGGTAGGAAAGACGACCAGACTGCAACTTAGTGGGACTGGGCTTCGCTGGCTGCCTTTTTGGTTGCGGCCGAACGGTTGATACGGTGGAGGTTGCAAATTTTCGGCATCTTATCGAACTTTGCTCGAAGTTCATCAAGAGTTTCAGGGTCACCTGGAGACAGGTCGACCTAGAGAAAAATACAGCAACCTTAAAAAATGCAGATATTCTAAAAACACGTGGCACAGTCGAATGGAGGGATAATCGTACGGCTAAGTCGGTCAAGAAGAATTTGAGCCCTAGGGAGAAGGTATAAATTCATTTTGGAGGGAAATTAACTATGGGCCCAGGCAGATTAGCCCGCAAAAGATAGCAGTTTAGCCGAAGCGTATATGGCGTACGAAGTCCTGATCATGATCACGAAGAAATAACTTGAAAATACACAGTTCGTCGTGGGGTCCAGTTTATAAAATTGTCCATGTAGACTAAAATAACTGGAAACAACAGAATTGAATATGCGTCACGCAATACACACATAAACAGAAATTGCACTGAAATAAAAACAGGTTTGTCAGGTAGATCGGATCTCCCACAAAGGCAACATGCGTCAAAGTTTTCGAAAAGCAGACCTTATTGTCGTGATGGCTTTTAATGGATGAATTGTGTTGCGTTAGGTCGAGGCCGACGTCAGACTGGTTACCATTCTGAATTTCTTCTACACATGATCGGACTTAAAATGTCTACTGGCCTATTAAGAAATGCGCATATCTATATAGGCGAAAGCACATTATCAATAAAAACAAGGGGGGGGGGCGGAATAACTATTTCTGGCTAAGTAGCCGTTATCAGTCAACCATACCCAACTCCAGGGGTAACAACCCCCAAGGCCGTAACCCGCGACCCTATCAGTTAGGAATCTAACGCTCTAACCATTGCTCCACGGGCTTTTTGTTTTCGATGGAGAATATGCACCATAGTAGACAGGCGCTCACCGATCGCTGCGGAACTCCCTAGTCCGGTTGTGCTTTCGAGCTCGCTTTCGAGCCCCGCCGACAGCCACTCAACGCCCAGCACATATTATAGGCAGAAATACGCTACCGACAAAGAAGAGCAAGACTAAAATGGCCAGCTCTGACTTAAAAGCCGTCATCAGCCAGCCACAGCCGATCCATCCATGCTGTACACAAGCATAAGATGGCAAATTTGAACACACCTCTATTTACGGGAAAGGGTGGGGGTGGATGCGTTTTTTATAACTAACCCCAGTCTGCTCGTAGATGCTCAACCGCTGGGCCTCATGATTGCGCTCCAAGTACTGCGGAAAGTTGGACATAGTGAGGACACTCAACGGAATGGCCAAATACAGGCCCACTTTGATCACCTCCATTCTCCAGCCACCCATGATGAAGCTAAAGTAAGGAAAGTAAAGACAATAGTGAAGTGAAAACGGTGAAGATTGAAGCATTTAATTAAAAAATCATTCTGTCTGGATAGCGCATACTGATGACATTTAACGGCTCCCTCTTCCCCCCCCCCCCCTATCGAGGATATTTTCTCGCTTGTGCTTTAAATGCTTGATGGCCGGTGTGCGGGTCGTGACCTGCTGAACTTTAATCACGCGTGGTTGACTTGGGCGTAAGGATTGTTCAGCGATTTGACCCCCTGGCACTGGTGTTAGAGGATGTTTTCACCTGTTGTATAACGCGGGCGTCACGTAGCCGAGAAATCCTGAGGCACAAGTTAACCAGGTATGGTTATAGCTCAGTAGGTCACGACTCGTATATCGACCATCAAGCAATTGGCACACAACCGGACAACTATCGTCAATAGGGGAGGAGCCGTTAACAACTGGCACAGTAGCATAGTGACTGTATCCTATAAATACTGAAACTCCCTGTGTACGAATTACCCGTTTCTGTTATTGTCTCTACTGATGGATGCGCCACGGATCTCAAAACCTAAGACGAATGAAACCCTTGTTCCAGTAATCACATCTGCTTCTTCATTAATACTTCCTGGGACTGGCATGTTCACCTGTACTAGCAAGGGTAGATCGACTAACGGCATTCCCCAATTTGTTGTAAATGTGGCCAAGGCTGCGATATCACCGTCTAATTACGCCCTGTGTGAGCCCCCAAGGAAGAACACGACAAGAAGAGCGCCAAGGTAGTAGTCTTAGAGCAAACCTAGTACATCGTACTTAAGGCAAGCTATAACGTACAAGGTTGGACCAATGAGATTGTGGTATCAACTAAGGAGCGACTTCATTGGCTTTGTGACTCATGCATTTGGCGTGATAGAGTCCTGCGCTTGGCCGCAGCTGTGGTCTCATCACGTGCACTCTGTGTGGGCGGACCGGTGCCCTGGCGTGCGAACGACTCGTCAGGGTGGCGTGCACTCGCAGTTAAGCCGGGCCCTGACACAATTGACCGCTTATCAATTAACTACCATTGCTAAGATAATAATGAGGAGGGCGACTAAGGGTGTTTAAGGCAAAAATTCGTTATGAACTTCTTACTCGGGGTTGAACAGCAAGTAAAAGAAAGTCTCCTGATTGCAAGCAACCCAGTGAACATCTGAGAACAGATAAGGTTGCTCACCAGAACAGCTTTTGTTTCATGCCGACGTTTAGGGGAGAGCTTGGCAAGAAACAACAGCTGCTCACGTGAACAACATTATTTTCTTAGATTTCCAGCCCGAAGATTCTCACTTTTTTTCGAAGTTGAACCCAGTGAACAATTTTAGCGAATACCAGTTGTGCGTCTGTGTGCGCATTTTCGTTGGGCGTCTGATGCCTGACAGCTAGCACTGACAAGACTTATCCCATCATCTTCCGCGCTGGCACAACAACAAATCCTACCGACATGACCCGGTGCCGCGGGGAAGGATGGCGGTAATATGAATGACAACCATCCAGCTTACGAAGACACGGGAATGACCGGGAAAACCCATAGAGCCCGGAATCTGTTATTTGAACATGGAGAAGGGGAGCGAGCGAAAAATAGGACCAAGAGGCAAAACGAATGAGGACGGGGGAGGAATATCGAATAAGAGTTTAGGAGGTGGGGGTGATAAGGGATGATTTTCTGGAGAAAAACTGGTTATGGGATTGCGCTGGATCAAGGACACGGCCGAGTTTGATTGTGGTGTTCCCCAAAGCATCAAGATGCGCCGTCAGCCGAGAGAGAGGAAAGATAAACAAAAGATCGGACTGCGCCCGGCGATGTGGGGTGGTGAAGTACTAGGGCAAGAGTCTAACGAGAAAATATGCAGCTGGTTAACCGGAGTGGCTATCAGTATCTATTCAGTGCACTTCGGGCTGCAAATAAACTATACTAGTTGGTTTCATGCGAGGACGGGCAATAGGTTAACGCAACAATTATACATTTTTGCAATGATGGCGGGAATTGAACAAAACGCTAGCTCATTAAACTGATTCGTATAGCAGCCCTACCGAGGAGCAAACACATCTTGACATATAAAGAGACAATGTCCTATTTTTTCACGTATAAATGTGGCGTTAACGTGACAGATGGCGGCAACGGCAACCCAGGCAGAATGCACCCCGTTGCACTGAACCATGTATGAGTGGTGTTGGAAAGGTACTGCGTGGTCTCCTTGCCGGCGTACTGCAAGGTTGTGACGTGCATTAGACGGATACTTAATCCAAATTTACGACCGCAGCTAGACAGACTACTGACAAAACTGACCAAGGAAATAATTAGGGTATCTCTACTCCGATCCCGAGTCTGTTTTCCCCAACACAAACGGTCTTGGACTGCCACGATGCAATAGCCAATAGTAAAACTACCTATGACAGCAGGCCAGGTCGCAATTGCTATTTCGTCTTGTTGTCCTTAAGGGAATCTTACATAGGTGACATCTGAAACCGTGCTAGTAACGACTCTTTATTTTAGTGATGTTTCTGATCGTGGTCGTAGTAGTAGCGCTGACCCAAACCAAAACTGTACTCCAACGTGAGATGGGGCGGGAACGATAGATGGAAGAGGCACCGATTGCTCGGAGGCATACGCATAAGATTTAGCGGTGACTTGAGTCATGCGACAGTATGGGTCACTAAAATTTCCATGCTTCACTTTCGGTATGTCTGTAACTACGTGTGTAAACTTGTAAGCTCAATAAGTTAAGTCTATACGCCTGCCCCTCAGCTTCTTCCGCATGAGACTTCTATACAACACCTTCGACCCGAGCCTGAGACTATCACAGTTTACGGCAGCTCGAACTGACACTTGCAGTAGACCACACAATCAGCCCAGTGTGTGTTGTGTATAGTGAACTGGGAGTCAGAAGGTGACGGCTCCTTCTAGTCTCCTGGTTATGGGGACCTGGGCGTGCTCTTACGCGCCACTGCACCCAGACAACTAACCACTTTGTACGGGTGCCTGATACTGGAGGCGGGAAAGAGAGTGAAGTCGACGGCTCAGCGCATTTTCTGCACTACAGACTAGTAGACAGGCTTGAAGCTATGACGGTGCGCTAATAGCCATGGCTTCGAAGGTTGCCAACCGACAGGATAACTCGGGCCGTGCGATCGCCTTAGTGCGTATTAAGTTGTATGTAGTGGCTGACTGGTGGACTAAGAGTTAGGCTTCAATGGCTCATTCTTAATGCGGCCTCTATGACACTCCCACTCAGCTGGGATCCGAGCCACCCACCCCCCCCCCTCTACTTGGTTGTGTTATTCTAGTTTTTTGCCCACAGTGCACCCTCTCCCATCTCGTCTTCTTGATTTTTGTTTGACACTGTCGAGAATGAAGTAGATAAACCGAAAATCTACTTTTACTATATTCCATCGCAAGTCACCAGCCCTGTTTTAGAGCTCATGGTGGAGAGCATCGGCACGACTGTCGAACTATTAGTAGCAGTCGCAGCGTGTCGTGCCGTACCGACAGACCAACCTTTAGTCCAGTCTAGTATTTCAAGGGGAACAGATGCACTGAAAGTCTGCTTCACTAAATATGATATCCCTTCTATAATAACAACAGCTTCGCTGACCACCATCGCTTACGGGAAACGAACTACTCAGACGGTTGGTAATACTTCTGGCGGTTGCGGTGGTGAAACGGTAGAACGAGTATGGGCCATACTGCGTAATAATACTTTAAGAGGGTCGGAATAAAAAGACGCAGCCCAATTGAAAAGCCAAAAACTGAGCAGAAAGCTAGGTCAGATTTGCTCGAAAGTCAGGTTTAGCGTACAGCAGTCCGTCCAAAAAAAATCTAAGAAGGGACGGTATGAGCACTAGAATTACGCAAAACGTATCCGGCCTAAAAATGCCTCGCAGACCGCTCGGTCTGCATAATCTCCCGCACGCTTTGATACTTCAAGGCCGCTGCTGAATCCTCAGTCTCTCCGCATGCTCCCTTCGGCTGACAACCTGCGTGCGGGGCCTGTGCAGTCCTTCGGCAGAGCTCCGCTGCGACTGTCGGTGTGAGAAGACGAGAAAACAGACTGAATAGATGCGGGAGGAGGGAGTTGGATGGGGCCTAGGGTAAGTTGGGCGGCTGTCAAGATTAGCGTCTCCTACATCTCTAATGCGAGGGCAAAATGAAGGCAGACAAGGGGGTGGGTGGTATTCGGTAAGGGTATGAAGAAGTGAGTGTCAGACAAACTCTGGCGGTGCAGGAAGCAAAGATGGTTAGTCCTAAAACAGGTAACAGCGCACGCAAGTACGCATTAAAAAGGTGCGGGAGGAGAGAGGGAAAAGCCAGACAGTCAGATTGCGTAAGGGTGTGAGGACGCGTATATAGGTGAACGCCCAAGCGCCTACGTGTTGCTTTAGAAACAACAGACCGACTCCATTCTCAGAAGTGTCTGGGTTAACGCAAGAGAAGTTTGGAGATAAAATTCGCAGGATAAAACAAGTCTAAAAGACAGGGTTGGATAGTGACGACCATGATGGCGGTGGCGACTTTTCCCAGGGTAGAAGCGGTGGCTGGCTAGCTAGCCAAAGCTACAATGCGCAGCAGAGGGGTGAAAATAAAAGACCGGCTTACGCAGAATGAAAAATCTGGTGTAGTATATTGCATCCCATGCCTAAACTGTCCCTGTAATTATAGAGGTCAAACGGAACGCATGCTCGGATCGCGTATACGTGAACACAAGGAGGCTGTGCGACTAGGCGACGAATCATCACATGTTGCAACTCACACCTACGAAACAGGCCAGGAGTTCAACTTCGCTGCCGTCAAGGTACTCGCCCGCGCGGGAAACAAGACGAGCATATAATTTATCTAAGCCTGGTCCACGGATGAGAATTCGGTCAACAGATGTGTCGAATTTGCGCCAGCGTACAGGACCTTACGCTATTGCAAACGATCACATCCAGACGCCCGCCGTAATCAATTGGCCCAAAATCCTCCATAATCATCCCACTTTCGATGCTGACGTTGTCATTTGGCGCCCAAGCCTACATAATCCCTCGCTTCTCATCCTCCTTCCCTTCTCCTATGACTTTTTAATTGCTCATCCCTCCCACCATAATTATTACTTGTTTTGTTGACGATTCTATTTCTGTAAATATTTCCACACAACTTGTCGATCTTGCCTACTGGCACTTGCTAGCACAGCCCTCAGTGGCAAGTCAGCAGCACACACAATTATCGATTTTCTGCACGTTCAAAATTTTAGTTATTGTACACACGCCCCAAGTAGCTTCCACATTTGTTGCTGTTTCTCCACCTCTGACGATGGGCTCTTGTAAGAGCTCAAAAGCTCAGGAAAAAATAAATTTTGTTCCAGTGATCGACCATATGTCTCCTTTACCTTCTTCCTTCAAATTATCGCTGATCATCCCAGTCGTCGTGGATTGGCGGTGGCATATATGAGTAAGCATTGCGAAAACTAGCAGACGCCCCACTTCACTGCCGCACGCGTACGCAAATTAACACACAAAAATGCAACAGACAGGCGCATTAAGAAGGCATATCCGTAAGTAGGGAAAGCGGTTTTATTGAATACAATTGCGCTCAGGGACGTGTAGTAAAAACAAACTCAAAAAGGGCATTTACAAACTGCTTGCTGGGCCGAGAGAGAGATAATATGGCGTCGATTATAAAACGTACTCTGAGCAGTCAGTACCCTATTGAGACACGAAGAAAAGATGTGGGAAGCGGACAGAGGATGACGGAAATTATCTCCCCCCTCCCCCCTCCTCCTACCCTCATCCTCAAAGTAAGGGCTCAGGTCGCTTAGTCAGTGAGCCTTTGGAGTTAGCATATTTGACAGGATAATTGCACATGTGCCTTCTCCTAGGGGGTTCTTCTGGTTCGTTTTTTGGGAAGAACAGAGAGACAAGACAGAAATCAGTCGGGAGCATTTGAGGTGGTTTTGTCAGTCGCTAGAAGCGGGCGCTTCGGCACCGGGCCAGCGGGACTATTGAATGGTGGAAATGCCCGTGTTAACTCTTCGTTACTCAAGAGTCCGTCGGTAAATGCAATAAGGTCGGACTTGATCAGCTGAAAATGTACATAAAAACGGATTAGTGTCCATATAGAAGATAAATCAAAGTAAAATACACAAACGCTCCACACTTTTCGAATGTTAAATAGTATATTCTGTATATTCCTAATCTTCGTCTCTGAACCTCCTGTAAGAGTACACTCTAAATGCAAAAGTCCATTAAATTCAGGTCATGGCTCTTGGATGGCCATTGCTTGGGTGTGATGAAATCTGGAGTGTTTACTCGGAGCCAGGCGACAGTGTCATTGGCAGTGTGTGGCTTTGCACCATCTTGCTGCCACGTCTAGGGTTCTCCCTACATTACTTGATCAATATCTGTAAACATCTGCGGGCACATCTCCTCTCTGTAAACAACTTGATTTACAGTTTTTCGTTCTCCGACTCGGTGCAACACCTTCCTGCCCAGCAGCATCTCCTTCAATAAAATAGAGGTCAGTTTTGCCTTGCCAGGAAACAGCACCATAGCACATGATAGATTTTTGCTGCTTGTCTATCTCCACCAGCAAATATTCATCAGGAATATCAGTTTTGACTTCCACTGCACGATATATGCGTTCATTTTGCCTATTCAGTGGTGCAGACAAGCAGAATGATGATTCATCTGAGAACCACACTTGTTTCCATTTTTCTCCTTCACCGAAGCGCTGAAGCATGGCATCACACTTTGTCTTTCGAGCTTGCTGGTGTGCTTCAGTTAAAAGATGGCATTGAATACGTCGAAAACATTTTAAATTGGATTTTGTAATTGTTCTGTGCACATACCCTTTTGATAATCCTAGTTCTTTACAAAGTTCACGTTGACTTGAATGTCTTCTGTGATGATCTGGTGGAGTTACGGTAAGTTCCAAGACTGCTCGCCTTGTTGGGGAATCGTGCCTGCAAGAAGTGCCACTACCAGGCTTACGCACCTTTGCTACAGGTGATCCACCTTGTTTGAATGCAGCCGCGACACCTCTAAACTGGTCAGTTGTAATGGCACCAAAAAATTTAGGCAAAATGTTCCAACATTTCTGCAACCCCCATGTTGGATGTTCTTTCCGGAATAGGACGATGACCTCGCGCTGGAAATTGCTTAGCTGTGACATGGGTCTACGCGTCTTTCCAGAATATTCCTGGGATATGGTGCGCAGGTGGGCATTTCAGAACCTTGTCCTCTGCGATCACCACACACGTTGTGTGGGTGCTCCTCACCACTGAGCGGAACATGGCGTGGGCGACATGAATGTGGGTGCGAACCAACGGGGGCAGCTTCACTTCGGATGTGGCCCAGGTGTTCTGTTTTCTCCGCCATCGATCGTGACGTCATGGACGGTCCGGCCGCCGTAACAATCACCGACTTAGGGGTTTTTTGTGGGGCACCCTGTATTATCCACGCTAAAATATGTAATGATTGAGGACGCTCAGACCCAGTCAGATTAATTTTTTCTCATCATGTTGCTAACCTCACGTACCAAGCCGAGCGTATTAGCTGAGCCGTTTTATGAGTTTTTGTATGATAAAACGTAAGGTTACATGTGGATACTAGGAACGCCAGTAAAAAAATGGCAAGCACTTGTTTGAGATCAGGACGCTCAACTGGGAGAAAATATCCCTGAATAAAAAGTATGGGTCGGGTTGAGAATAATCTAGCCACCGATGATACATAAAAAATAATCTCCTTTCCAAAAGACGGGGATAAGGTTAAATTCACAGGGGAAAAAGAGCTCTACCGTCCTCACCTCTAATTCCTGATCTCGGGCAGATGGCGGCAGGGAAGTGGTGGCCGCAATTCTTGCCTCAAAGTCTGCCCGACGCTTTCGTGCAGTTTTGCATATTTCGAAGATCCGGTTGTACAGACTGGTTCTATCCGTGCCGGAGACCTCCGGTAGGCCAAGAAGCGGATATGTCGTTGATCGAACAGCGTCCGTAACTGCCTGCGGTTTACTGGAAAAGAAAGAAGAATGTCAATAACAGAACTACGTGCATCTTAGAACTTGTGGCCGTGCAAACAATGCCATTCGGGAAACATTTTCAGGGAACCAATGAAGTTAGAGGGATTTTTCACATGGGCGAAAGTATGTGTGATCAATATCAAAACCTTACCGTTAAAACGGCAATTAAATACCTGAATCTCAATAACTGTTTCATGAGGTGCGTCACCTACCATATGTTAGAAGAACTTTGATATCCTACTGGTTTCTAAATACTCACTTTACCTATTTGTCCGTTGATGGATTCGGATATATACCCAAAACGTTAGGTTAGTAAATATGTTGTTCGAGCGATACGGTAAGTACTTTCTAAAGACCACAGGCAACTCCTCTAAAACGCGCACAAACGTTTCATTTGTGAACGCCTGAGACAACCACAGAATGAAAAAATAACTGAAGAAAACACGAGTTCCAGTCATTGTGTATTGAGCAGACCCGAGCCAAATCTGTCGCTGAGGTTGAGACAGTTTCAAAGATGGAAGTTTTATGTTCTTTTCGGTACACTGGTAGACTTATGAATTTATGTAGCAGGTTGAAATAACTGAAAGGATGACTTGAATGGAATCGCTCAAACCGGACAGGGGAACGGGAACCACGCATATTGCAAGTGGTTTCCCGCCAAATTCCGGGTTAAGGATCTGGTTGAGAGTTAGGTTTAGGGTTGGTATTACGGTTAGAGATAAAGTTAGGGTTAGGATAATGTTAGGGCTTAAGATATGGGTTTGTGTTAGCTGAAGGGATCTGGTGCACTTGCGGACAAAGCAACAATGTCGGAGAAACTGGCAGGCTTCCCAAGATGTGAATTGCCGAACACGCGGCGGCATTGCGGCAAAATGATGCCAATTCTCAAATTGCGGCTCATTCGACGAGACCCGACCACACATTCAAATTTGATGAGGCCGAAATTCTCGCAAGATGAAACAATCGAGTGAGCCGAGAATTACTTGAGATGTGGTTCACGAGCCCCCAATCCATCAAAAAGTGCAAGGTGCTGAGACTAAATTTGGTCAAAGCAAGTCGCCGTTCGGGGAACAAAGGGGCCACCACATCATCTTATGCTAACACCGCAAGACCAGATGGTCATGGCTGACACAACGAATCAGAAAACACTCAAGGCATTTATCGATTTTTCATGCACGTTTAAATTTGAGGGCGGAACCCTGTGCACAAATTGTTTCTGCTACTGTTCTGTGAGTAGGTCTCTGAAGATAATATCCACGACGGATTTCGAAACGTCAGGCGAATAAACATATGGTCCCAGCGATCGAGTCGTCTTCTACTTCTCGTTTACTTTTATGTTCGGGTCTTCGTGAAATTTAGCGCAAGGCCACTTATTTAAAGTGAGCGGAACGTGCCAATTGCTGCATCCTATCAACAAGTCATTCTTAATAAAGCGATGGAATTTCGCGCGCAATGATTCAAAATTGTTGTCTTAGCGTCTTAAAAGGCCGCACGGCGGCAGAAATAGTTCGGGCGCCAGCGAGGGCAAAAATAACTCTATCCGTTGCGCTCGACCAGAGAAAATCTCGAGGACTCCGGCTGCTGCTGTTGAGCCAGGCTGTAGCCTGCTTGGAGGCCTTAAGAACACGCTTTCTTGTCTATTCAGAGATCTTGAGTGCCGTGGGGAGACATCGCAAAAAAAAGCACAGACCACACGGTTTGCCTGCGTGCATAAGTACTCCCCTCACGTTATGGCGCTGTTGAGCTAGGATTAAAGGGAATAGCAAGAGTTGTCGGAGGCGTGGGTGGCGGTCTTACGCCGCGTTAGTCACAAAGCCCGAGGACTCCAATTGGTTTGGCGCAGCCTCACAAGCGCTTTCTGTTTTAAAGGTTGGAGCTTGGGTAAAGATTCCTTATATGGAACAGGGTGCAGTATACTATACATAACTACCTACTAAATTCATTATAGTAAGTATGTTCTGTTTCGTTTTTTCATAAAATACTGGACTGCAGTGCTTTTCTACGTTTTGTTTCTACGCTTTTCCTGCGTACGTTTTCATGAAGTTTTACTAATTTATGCTTATTTTTTAGGAAAATCATTTTACTTTAGGTTCCCTTTGGATTAGTTTTACTTTAGTTAACTATTTAGATCTATTAATATTTATTTATTTATTTATTCACTAGTATCTTTATCTTTAATAAACTTGCTTCGATTTTCATGTTACTTTTAGTTGTTTATTTAGTTCATTATTTAGGTTTAGTTTGGTTGAAATTACTTTCAATTTTAGTTGGCTCAGTTTACTTAAGTTAACATTAGTTAAGCTTATTTTTATCAACGACATGCAGTTGCATTTCGGCTTAAAAATGTGGAGGAAAACCTATCTTCAATGGTTTTATTTTAACCTTAAGAATCAGTTGTGTTGGCTTTACTTCTCATTGCAGTTATCACGCGCTTCTCGTTGCCAAAGGTTAGGTTATTTAACTAATTATTGCTACTATTTTCCACTTTTACTTGCTCAACTATTTTAGTTACTTTTTCTTTCGCCTGATATGCCCCAACCATAAAAACCCCTCTTACCAACGCTCCCGTAAGATAGAAACCTGGGGCTTCTTGATATTCAGCTGGTCTATATGAAGAATCTTTGCCGCAGCTTAGAGGGTAAACGGTTATTTGTCATCTGGGCTGACAGTTCGGTTGCAGTTGATGATTCTTAATACACTGGGACCTCGATAAACGAGTTTAGTCCGTTCTAGCACCGAGCTCGTCGTGTGAAGCGCTCGCCTTACGAAATATAGTCAATCAGATTGCACCATTTCACTGATTGACTGCATACGACCGAGGACCCACGCCCTAGGAGCTAGACTCAACGGCACACAAATGCATACACACGCACTGGCAACTCGTTGATTAAGTAATATGTCGTCAATCAAAACACATTATTTGCGAGTAGGTCGCTCGTTACCTTTAATGCTGGTACATGAAGTTGCTCGTCACCCGAGGCACCCTTGTATTGCAATTCTAACTGATGCACAGCAACCTTTGACGAAATTCGGTAAGTTTGAGCTGAGTAGATGAGGACCACGGCGTGATCAGTGCCAATTCGTCTACGTCATTCGTCGTTCACCACTTTAGCTTATAAAGGCAAAACGATGGTGTGGAAGGTAACACGATGGACGCCGCTTAAGAATACCTCACACCATTTGCATTAGCGTCCCACTTGTGGTCACATCCCTAGGGTGAGAGAAATGGTTTTCAGTATTCAATGAGTTCAATATTTCCGATATCAACCGGCCAGACAATGAGCTTGTGGCTCAACGGTTAGTGTTCAACTTCTGATCAAAAAGTCGTGGAGTCGAGCATCGGGTGGTACACAACTTAGGGTTCAATATGACTGGCTGACGACGGCTAATCAGCCAGAAATGTGCATTTCCGTTTCCAGTCAATAAATTATGAAACTATTTAAGCATATAACCCCGTTGTTTGTCGGTCATTGACCCACAATAACATCACGTAAATTGGTCCGCTTACCGAGCTCACACCAACAGTTCACATTCCCATCCGCGGTAGCACGGCTTCGCTGTACGTTTAGTCTCTTTATACTACTATATTGTTCAGTAGAAGATAAACAAATAGTTGGATGTTTGCGGTAATAAACAGATTATGAAGGCACATCTTACGTTTGGCATGATGAAATTGTCGGTATGCACCGCATGCAGAAGTTTATTCTTCAAGGACTGTTGCGTTCACACGTTTAAACATATTCAAATGGTTTGTGAGCGCAGTCAACTGCGAGAAGCAAGATATCCAATGTCGATTTCAAAGGACAGGGCAGATTGTCAAGCTAGGTTAGGTTCTGAAAAGCAGTCTACCTTCACTACTGAAAACACCTGCACCACCAGAAAGGCAGTTCGCCTTGAGATCGCACCTTCGCATCACAAATCGGGCTGGTTAGTCACGTTTGCGAATCCATCGCATCGTGACCGACGAACCAGTGTCACCAACTCTAGCATGCAGCCCTCACTCCTACCTCACTTGCCCACACTATCTGGGGAGACTATGCCATCTCATTGGCCTATTTCGGTCATGCGTGCATGCGCGAAGGTTTTCCAATTATATCACGTGGTCCATAACTATCATAACATCATTCCAACTCGCCGTTCAATAACCCAGCAGGAATACATGGATGTTACATAAGACATGTGTGGAGCAAATTAATTTTCGCTTCAAGCGAACCAAACAATCCGCTACTTGAACTTACAACCGACGGATGGACTGACATTAGATAATATTTTATCCTCTAGAAGTTTCAATTATCTGAAAGTAGGATACTGACAACAAACAGCGACATGGATGAAGCAATATGAACGGAAGGATAGTATATTTAGGCTAGCCTCTATGTCGGAAGTAAGGTATAACACATTAGGCTTCCCTAACCACAGACTTGATGACAGTCGGGTTGTACATATTTTTATTGACAGTGTACAGGTAGGGGAGTCAGGAAGCAATTTTTAAAGTAGGAATTGAGTCCAGTTAGACGGAAATGAACTCCAACGACTGGTGAATTGATTTACCCTTCGCCTATAAAGTCTTGCGACACCGATTCAATAACAGAAAGGTAATGCGCAAGGGCAGCATAGTTTGCGTAGTGCCTGGCATTCACCAATCGTGATGCCTATGAATACAATAAATAACAGAGAAACGAACTACAATTAGGAGACCAAATTTTTCTTAGGTTCGGTTCCCAGCTCTCATTTTGCCACTAACACCGCTGGCAAGGAATTGTTCGATCTTTAAGTAGCTGATCGGTAATCAAAGCAGTTCAAAGCATTGATAAATTTATTCGTGCTATCAGATAATAAAAACTGCTTCGTGATAGAGGAGTCCGTTTCTTAAACTAAGCTACTTACAATGACACTCTCAAGCGTTTATGTTAACCACAGACTTCCTGCACACTTAATGTTATGAGGTTGTTTTGAAATCTATACTGCATGAATTTGTAGACAAAGTAGCGTGATCTTATGCAAAGATTTGATCAAGTATGAACTTATCTTACATAGATTTGGAAGAAACGGGGTCCTTTGAAAGCGAAGACTTCTTGCTGCGATCCTGAACAGGAGAAGTGAAGGAAAGGGCGTAAGAAGATAGACAGAAGGAGATAAGGCAGTCAAAATAATAAAAGCACCTTCATAACCATACACCTCGCCAGCGAACGGTATCAGCAGTCGCTCAACATGGTCTTATTTACAGGAGCTGATTGTCATTTAGACGACAGTTCGACCATTAGTTTCGACGGTGTCCGCCGCGCGCCTCAGCAAACTGAAGGCAAACGCGGTGACTTGTGCGTGGATTAGGCCAAGTTCAATAACCTACACCTCACTCCCACTACTGCATGCGCCACTACAGCGCTAGCAGGCTTCCGCGTCGAGGCACTTGAGCAAAGGAGGGTGAGAGTAGCGCCGATAGCAGCCGGAACACAGGGGAGGGAACAGGGGGTTCTTTTTGTAAGTTGCCGATGGGTAACAATGCTAATCTGCATGACGCCGCCCTCAACACTACAAGCTTTGACTATTTGCGCCTGCACACCTGAGCTCACAGGCTTGTGTGTACCTGCATCAAGAACGACGCCTTTGTTGTGGAGCTAAAGGGTGATCATCTTACGGTCGCCTACTGCCAAAGCCACGGAAGCCAAAACACGCAAATTTATGTGAAGTCCAGGCTGTAGAAGAAAATGAGGGGTAAATTAAGCAGACGCGGTGCGACTATTCCTCAGTAGGATAAACCAAAAGCCGGTTTAAGGTGCTGCATTACGCAAAATGTTATGGACGAGGCACTTGTAGGCAGACGAGATACCAAGATCCATTGGTTAGTTCAAATGACTTCGCATAAAGTGTGGCAATTTTCGGCTACGCGAGATCAGAATTATTGAAATCCGGTTCGTTTAGACTAAGCAACCAGTACGTGTAGTCACAAACGAATTTCTAGTCATCTACCTCACCTACATTGACTTTGAAATACGACGGTTTGGGTTAACAACAAAGGTGTTTTACCACCTTTGATACCCCTAGCCCCTAGTCCTGTGGTTACTTTACCTTAGTTTTTAGTTTATTTGCAGTTCAATTTTAGTTTTCGTTCAGTTAGATACCGCCAAAAATAGATAAATATACTTAGAAGGACATTTCTGACAAAGACATGGGACACTAGGAAGGCTTCTTCTGGCTTATTTGCTGTCGTCAGCTAGTGATACCCAACTCAGATGTTGCCGCTGAAATTGCTGCCACACCCAAGCTCTTAATTCGTGATCTTTCCGGTCAGGGCAAACTCCTAACCACTGAGCTAAGAGCTCACAGTCTTGACGATATTTGATCGGGGATCTACAGTATACAGTATAATAACTAATATATACTCAAGTAAACTAATTAAAGTAAGCTAAACTTAACAAAGCTAAAAAACTACACTCAGACGAAAATCAATTAAAAACCTGAAATAAACCAATGCCGCCGGTCCTGTAAGACAGAATTTCGGGGTTAGGGTGGTAGACCAACTTTACTGTTACCCGAGTTGTTGACGAAGAAGCCGTCTTACGATAAGCTCAAGCAAAGGCAATTCCCAGGAGTTTGAGTTTTTATTCAAGCAGGATGAACAAAATACGACAGCATGTTCTAGTGTTAATCCGCTCAGTTAGTGCGATATACGGGGTACCAAACAGAGAATACAACAGACTCGGAGTATACAAATATACAAGCTCATGGGATGGCCTTGCACCGAGGCTATTGGCGTTCTCACTAGTGAGTTAACTGAATAACTAAAAATAACTGGTGCAAGAAGCTTGAGCATTGAAAAACATAGGCTTACACAACATCACTCACCCTTTTTTGTGGGATAGTAGAAAGTTTCCTTCTGTGCTTTTCTCGTACCGTCTCTTCAATCCCATTTTCCCAGGCACGGAAGCTAAATAAAAATAAAACAGGCAACGGGGGTTGGTTATTGTCAAGACTTTTAAGGAGGCTTTCGACTCGAAGCTCTCACTAACCGTTAAACCTGTTACTTCTGAGTACTCTGTACTTGAGTGGACACACTCCCAAGTCGCGGCTCAGTCGAGGAGACCCGGCCAGATGCTCGAATTTGACGAGGCCGAAATCCTTGTGAAAGGTGATAATCGTGTGAGCTGTGAGTTGCTTGAATCGCACAGGCGCAGTCTGGCCAAAGCAACTCGCACAGGTGAACACTAACGCCAGGGGGCCAGATGGCGGAGGAATTATCACGCCCAAGTCCAGCACGGGTGATGAGAGTACAGGTAACGCCCCGCACGCTGGCCATCGAGCGATTCCGCAACTAGCTGGCAACTATCTTCGATGGAGGGAGACGTTAAATGTCACGCGGCAGCAGCACAGTGACTGTATCCTATAAATACTGTAACTCCCTTGCATGAAATACCCGCTTCTGCCATTGCCTCCGGAGATGCATCCGCGACGGAACCCGAAACGTCAGGCGAATAATTGTCTTGTCCGAGCGGTCACATCCGCTTCTTCTCGAACAATTTTTTTTCAGTTTGCCAACTATACTACTTTCAGAAGGAAGCTTAAAATTAGCTCAATATACGTTCAGTATCGAGCGTGCCTCATCGACTTGTTGCCCCGTGAGTAAGGCAGAAAGGGCCGTATGCTTTCCTTACCTGCAAAGGATTAGCGCCCCTAAGTTCTTAGAAGCATTTCCACCCATCACCCCCCGAGTGCGCAGATGTGTCCTGCTCGTGACTTAGGAGCATTTCGGGGGAGGGGCGGGGGGAGGCTTTCGTTTCGTAATTCTACCTGAGAAGGGTCGTGATGAAGCTCAGATGAATGAGGAAGAAGCTTTCAAAATCATGCTAAATCCAGGTTATATGGCAGAATTAGCAGATTAGCACTGTCTGCCCATCAACAATAATGGCAACACTGTAAGTCCTTATTGCTACCCACTGAGAACCTGTCAACTGTAAACACAATATACGAAATACCTGTAAAGGCATCATATTTGTTAGCATTGATATTTGAAACGGAACCAACAAAGACAAGGGAGACTTAAATGGCCATTTCTGACCATTACCAGCCACTCATAGCCAATCCCAGATGTGGATCACCCGACGTTCGCAACGGCGACCTTTGGTCATTGAGTGCAACAATCTGGTATCGCACCAGGGCACAAAAGGACAGATCGGTGAGACCCCCATTACCATCAGTAGTGCTATTTCTTAGAAAAACTCTAAAAATACATATGTCCACTTTTCCAACTTCCTACGATAAAATTGATTTCATTTTCCATTGAACATCTCATTCTTTGATGTGGCGATTTTAATAACGTGTTTCTTTAGGCTTCCAATACCTCGTTCTTGGTGACGCTTTTCTTAACTACATTCTAATTACCCACCGCAAATCGTTGCATTGGAACAAGAGATTAACTGCCTAGTTCAGTTCATTTTATCTTATTATGGCTAAAAATTCTACTCCAATTCTGGGTGAGCATTCCTGACAAGTTCGCAAAGGTGCGAGTTGTTGTAAGCCACTGTTAATTCACAGACTCCCAGCAAAACCTGAGCGTAACAGTATGCTTTGCGACACTTTTCCCCCAAAACATTTGTCCGCTTTGGAGTCCCATAAATAGTCTCAACCCTATGCTTTCTAATTCCTTCGAACGTCTTTTTAAATTTCTACCCTTTTTATAACAGTCGTAATTTAAGATGTTTGGTGCTTGTTGCCTTTTCGAAAATAGATTGTCAGAATTTTAGCGCCTCCCGTTGAGTTCCTGAGGCAACGAAAACAACTCATTGACTAAATAAGCTTGCGTGACCGCCTGTTGGAAGGTAAATTCCCCAAAAAATAACGATGATTTCTGACTGAACCACTTTTTGTTTGCTCGTTTTCTTTCCCCTTTTTCGCATCTTAAGGTTCCCATTAGTTTGCTAGTAATTGGAAAAACAGTAAACACCTCGGTGAATTACAAACTGGTCCGTCATATCATAAGGATAACTGCGACTTTTCACCATTAACAGGGCCTTCTGTCTTGACAAAAATCTTCAAAAGGTCAGTTACTAGATTGGATGTTTCATCCCCACGTTTTCTCCAGTCTACTCAGATTATACCCTCCTTAACTCCTTTCGCTGCCATAGAGACTAAATAAATGCGGCCTAGCAGCTATCGAATTCTGCTTTCCATCTGCACTTCCGTTCACTGAACGAGGAGGCTGACATACGATAAAGATCAGTTAGACCATCCTTTGTATTATGGCTAACGTCATTGGAAATGCCCTGTAAGTGAAACTCGTGGTTCTCACACCACCCGCATGGCGGCATGCTGAGGTCATTGGGCTGAGCTTGGCTGTGAGTTTGGTCACGGGTCGAGTACGCAGAGGGAAAATCACTGCCACGTGCACTGGGTGACCCACTATCAGCAGGAACTGGTGCGACATGTGACCACCACCTAGCGTTGGCGTCGGCTAGGGTAGAAGGGGCGGCTGTATTAACATCTTCTGACAGCACAGCACTGCATCCCCTAGCCTATCTTATTCGGCTCCCTCCCCCAGCCCAACGACCTCAACATGCCGCCATGTAGGCGGTATGAAAACGAGTGATTTTAATTATAAGACATTTAAACACTCATTTAAACTCTTCTACTTTCATTAGCAATGCCCTTGTACAGGCCCGATTGCAAACTGCTGAAAATAAATGCTTGCCGAACTTACTTTTCAAGTTAAACATGGGATGTTCGTAGAAAGTAAGCATAAAAAGGGTCTCTTGGCGCAGGAGCATCGATAGCGTCGCTATAGATAGGGCGCGTGTGAACACACGCAAATGCCGATTAGGGCGCTGGCGGGACGACGACTAATTTAATCTGATTAGTCTCTCACGTTGATTGGGTGGGGTAAGATCGGAAAGAGGGCAGAAATGGGACTGCTCACTAACGGTCACACCGTGTATGAGAAAGGCAGGCTAGGAGGGTGGGGGGGAGAGGTTTCATGGAGGCTTCCCATCCCCGATGCGAGCGAAATCCGCCCTAATGGGACTCGAAAAGTCTACCTCCCCCCTCGCTCCCGCGCCCGCTCTTCATAGCCGCATCGCCAGGTGGACTGGAGTTTGGAGGCTACTCAAATACTGAAAGTTCCGTGATTTATTACGGCCTGTTGGTGATGTCTATGAATAGGGGAAGAAGGCAATGGTCAACAGAAAGCGAGGGCGTACACAGTCTACTAAAAGGCGCCTGGAAAAGCCGGCCAGGGAGTGATTGTTGTCGGGTACGGCTGAGACGTAGTATGATTTTCATAAGAGGGAGACAGTGAGGTTGATATAAGCAAAGGACTTAGGAGGACGGGGAAGCCGTACAACAGGGAAGGCACCTACAAAAATACGCATTCCGTAGGGTGTTAACGGGAATGGGCTGATGTGTGAAGGTGTGACACGCGATAACAAGGAATGGTATATTAACGTCTGCTTAGAAAGACCCAAGCCTCCAGGAGGTTTTATCCTATCTGATCGCCGGCCAGTACCATTATTCGCCTGTTAAATTCGACACTCTCCTCCAATATATGGGTAGTGACTTGAGTAATAGTGGATTTCCTCGTGACCTGAGTCAACGTCTGTTTGTCGGTAAATGAGAGGGTCCGTTGGGCCTGAAATATACAATTTATGGGAGGAAGAGACGGGCTCCACAGTGTATCAGACGGCGGCCAACGCAACCTGCAGTAGGCAGGCTATTTCACTCAAGCTCATGATCGAAACTAGACTTAGTAGTTCAGCATACATTTAGTCTCCTTATTTTGACCTAATGAATGGATTTAGTCAGGAGAAAGACTTTTAGTTCAGTATAGTCAATGGTAACAGGCGAGATTTTAGTAAAATTGGAAGTTGCCTGATATCGACTCCTTCATTTTTGCACATTGTGCCATGGGAAGTCAACAATATAAGCAAGAATAGTTTACAATAAATTCCTTCTACGACCGAAAATGTAATCTCTAGGAAATCGCATTCTTTTTCAGTACAGGGGAAAACTACAATTTAATTTTTTTTCTGAAAAAGTAGCTTTGATCGCTGGATCAAGGATTCGATTCCCCTGACGTTTCTAAATCCATCGCAGATCCTTCACCGGAGACATCATCAGAAAAAATGACCACCCTGTCGCAGAGCTTTCATTAATGCATCCAAGCAGACCCATTGGTTTAGTAAAGTATCAGTGATACTTTTCTTTGTGATATGGTTGAAAAGTGAGATTTCAAAATGTTCGTAGAGTTTCCCACACGCAGGTTTTAAGCGCACCAGTAGGTATGAGTGCGCGTACTACATTCCTGCAAATCAGTTTACTCAGGCACGACTGAGCTACAAAAGACCCAAGCAGATAGGAGTCCAAAATACGTTCTCCCGATGGCGGTAGGGAGAGGCAGTGTAACAATCACGTAATGCCAAATGTCCACTCCCCGTACACTGAGTTCTAACGCGCAACTATTTTTCTCTCGCTTTCTTGCGGTGGACTTTTGAGCCTTAGGGTCGGGGACGTTTCCCCTACTATGACAAAACAGCGAAGAGACAAAGGCTTGACAAGCTTTGTTGGGCAAATTGGTTGGAATATCGTACAGAGCTCGCCCATCATTCCTCCTCGACCTTTAATCACCTGTCCGAAGTTGAACAAAAGGTTTCTGTTGTTTTTGCAAGGAGGTTCGTGGGAGGTGGGGGGGAGCAGGGAGTTGCACTGTTTACGGTCTGCATCAAGGCACCCACAGCACCATTGACAGGACAGTAAAAGAGTTCTAAGCGTACGTCTGTCGTTCAGCATCGGTCAGAGAGGTTACGTGGGTGGAGCCACAATGTAGTTAACATCTTTTACAGACCCAGAGTACAAGAGGGACAGATAAATCACCACACCCGGGGAGAGACATACTCAAAATGAAGGTTGCCTCGGGGGAATAAACAGGGATGACGTATGAGGCGCTCTGGAGCAAAGGTATAGTTTTAGTAAAGGGTAGACCGATGGAGCAAGAGGAATGGCGGGGTGGATAGACAGTTTACGTGCTGCCGACAGACGCGTGTAAAATAGACAACCAGTTCACCCTACAGCCAAATGTCTCCAACACAGTGAACTAGGAAGCACGTGGGCGGAAGGGGATTTATAAGGGCGTTTGAGCAAAAGTCTGCCATCTAGCTACTCATATGAGGCCACGTAAACCTCCATGAGAAAAGTAATCGATGCAGACTGGAGGGGGGGGGGGACGATGGCACTAAGGTAAAAACCAGCAGTCTCTATAAACCGCATTTGTGAGGCGAGAATATGACCCACGCGGGGCGAATTCAGAGACACCAGGATAAAGTTGTACGAGGGAGTTAGCGAGTGCGAATCACGGTGTGTCACGCGATACTACCCGAGACCGCCCTGTTGGTCCTGTGCATCTACCGCGCGGCCTGTTTAGGGGGCGGGGGCGGGGGCGTGATGGCACGCGTAGGGGAGGCTTCGAACACGCCAGTTACCCGCACCCGATCCCACTTCCGTTCTTCTAAGCTGTATAACACCAGGCAGAGGTGAGTGAAGGAAGAGAGAGTGCGGCAGATGCAGCGCCGGTCAACGATCACTTAAAACTAATCCACGCGCAACTCACTGTCACTGCACCAACCCACTTTGGAGCATACGGTGGACATTTTCGAAATCGACGGTCGAACTGTCGTACCACCGCAGACTACTTGGCCAGAAAAAATGGTGTGGAGGGAAAAACGTACTGCAGCAGTAGGCTTGAAAGAGAATGTCGTGCGGCACGTGGCCTTGTATCAGAAGGAGAGGTGAACAGAAAAAAATGCACGTCACAAGCATAAAACACGCCGTGCACGCACTATACATAATGAAGGGAAGGAAGGTGACCAGAAATGAGCGCTACAGTGACTTCTGTTTACAGAATAGGCATAACCAGTCAAGTCGTTGCAGCTAACATGACTGCAATAACAAAAACGCAGGCGACTGCTGCCGACGACTTTGTTTTTCAACTGCATCCAACAAGCCATAAAGTAGGTTTCGCAGTAAAGATGAACCAGCATGTGAACGAACGGTGCATAAAGTAAAGAAGTTGAAAAGGGCGTCGCCAACTGCTTACCCATCAGTATAACACATCAGCCAACAGCACTTTATATGCTCCGAAATTCCAGATACCAGTTGTATTTGAAAAAATTCTACTGGATACGTCGGCTATAGGAATATGGCCAGATAATTATGCAGTTCCCTCGGCCAGTTCCTCTTGCACGATCGGCAATGGACTCGACAATCAAAGAAAGGCCGCGAAGAACATCTAGCCCCATCTCTACTCCTACTCAATGAAGGGGTGACCGAGGAAAACTCGATACGAGACAAATTCAAACCTGCGTAGGCTTAAAAACAAAAGAAAGCACATTCGTAAAGGCAACACATTGATACAAGTTTTCACTGTCGCAAACTTTTCTACAACAACTGGTCAACCGTGTGAATTATTAACAAAGTATTCAAAAAAACTGGAACAGTTTACAACAGAATCAGCAAACTTACTGAGTTTTTCGCGTACCCTCCTCTGCCCGTACAATGTTTTGTCGGAGCTGATCAAAGGATTCGGCGGTAGCTACCATCCGGATCTTCTGTGTGATTATCCCGAGGTGGGTCCATTTCCTTCGGGGAATTAAAGATAGAGTTATTCTTAAATTGTCTAACGTGTGCTACTGTTATGTAAATGGTAGATGTAATTGTTAACGTCAAACCAGCGAGTGGGTGCCAAAAACGAACTTTGCTAGCATTTTTTAACAGATTATTGAAGCAATTTCGAGGCAAAAAGGTTAAAAGGTTTGATAGACATGTAAGGTATGATATGGAAAGGTTGTTATTCAGAACGTAAAATTTCCAGACACTAAAGCAACAATCAAGGTGTATTCCTAACATGACTCGCTTATAAGTACGGATATCACGTGTCTGAGACTGTCGCGCAGGTCACATGGAGAAGTCACGCCAGACTGACTGCTAGTTCTAGACAAAGCCGAGTTATATACTCAGTCCAAAAAAATTTATGTGCGCTACATTCTCAATAGTGAGTTCCAGGAGGATTGATTCGCAAGGATCAGCATCACTTTGTACTTCCTCTACTATGCTCCAGCCACCTTTGCGAGCCTCTTAACCAGTCAAGACAAAGATCCGATTTGAATCCGGATATCTGTAATTACTACTTGTTACGGCGTAGATCATGACTGATCTAGCCAGGTTCGATGATGTCTCGCATGGTACTTCTCCACGCGCTACGATCCGTGGCAGCAGTTCAATCCATTCTCTTTATCAGCGCCGGAGACCAAATACCTAAGGTCCAGGAACTACTCCCATGTACTGACGGACTAATTTGAGCCAGGTTTTTAGATGAATACCCCCTCGACGTCCCAAAATGAGTGTCGGATTGAGCGCAGTTACACTGAGCTCGTGAGAGTCACGGCGAAAAACGTAGCCAAACCACCTCACTCGTCTTTTCTGGATGACCTGGGACATCCTCGCAATGTTGCCGCAGCAAATGCCGACTGTCTCATTTGGGACGAAGTAGGTGTAGTTCACTCGAAGGATGATCCTCAAACAGTAATCGTTAAATACCTCAAGTTTTCTTTCATCTTCCACGCTCATTGTCCAGCATTCATAGAGAAGTACAGACCGAGCAGATGCACACTACACGTGAATCTTCGTGACATGAGACATATCGCGTCGAGTTCATCGACACTTTAGAAGACTATGAGCTGCATCGATTAGGGAGACAATGATATCCTTACTCTGTCTTTTTGATAATTTCACTCCGAGGTATTTGAAGCTGTCTACTTCGTCAATTTGGCAGCCACTAAGCTCGAGAGCTGTCTTCTCTAGGACGGGAACGCAGCGTGAAAAAGTTGGTCTTTCCAGAGTTCATAGACAAATCGACCGATTTAGTAACCTTGTTCCCACGTGACACCATAGACTGTAGATTGCCAAAACTTGAAGCTAGTTAGAGGATATCACCAGCATAGTGGAGATCCGTCAACTGGCGTCCGATTCCAAGCTTAAAACCGTTCTCTTCACGTAGGGCCTTCCCGAGAATTCAGTCAATGGCGTAGTTGAACAGAATGGGAATAGGATATAGCATTGTCAAACGCCAGACAGGCGGCGTCGCTTAAAGGATGAGGGGGTCGGTACAGAGTGAGGCTGGCCCTACACCAAATCTGACGCTCTCAAACTTATGACGACGAGCTAAAATCTGTGGCTTGGAAGGTTGCCAAGTAACGAGATAACTTAATCATTCTCGAAAGTACGAGTCAGGCCGAAATAGTGCGTCCGTAATGTGGCCTTCATGGAACTCTCACAGAAATGTGAGATCTTAGCCACCTTATAAATGTTTGATAGGTGCAGTGGAAACCATTTCGCGTGTGTGGTTCGTGTAGACGGAGTCTTTAACTTCCTCCATCAACGCATCTGAGTTCACTGCAAATGGTCTTAACGTTTTTTGCCATCAAAGCATGGCTGGGGAAGGAGTGTGCCTGATTCTGCACAAGTCATGAATACTGCAGCCACATGGGGGACATGACTCAGACGCCACCGCTCTCGGCGGTCGCGCGTTTTGCATCAGCTTGTTAAAGTGGTCGGATTATATCTGAGTTTGCGAACGTTTTCAGGGTGACGAATGCGTCTATTATCCATCTAACACAAGAGCGGCAATCACGTGATTGCTAGTAGCATGCGCGCCAGGGCCGGACGGTTTGTGCGATTGAAGAACGGACAGGCTTTTTCAAGTGGCCCGCAACGATGAACAACCGAGAAACGGTAACTGATAATAAACACAAAGGGGGCCTGTGGGGCGACTATAAGTAGGAGAACCGTACTTGCACGTTAGTTTTTATAATTCCGAGCGCAGTCGATATACGTTGGGACGTGACCTGAATTAGTCACTGCAGCAAGATCAGAATCCCAGTTTCCATGCTATTGTGCTAGAGTATGGCCAGTTGACAGAATCAAGCAAGCAAGCTAAAAATGGAAGAATCAAACTTTTTGGTTTCTGCTGATACATCTGATGGAACTCATTCCTGAGCAAGTGTGTTCCATCAGCCACTTTAGGAAAGTGGTCGCAGTATTATGGGCGCTCAGACTGGGGCTATTACGTGACTTTTTAACCCTCGGGTGTGACGAAGCGTAGATATTTTGAAAACAACGGTGGCTAGAAATGCAGTACATGAGTAATAATTTACGGTGACAAAGAAGCTGGTTGGAGGCTGCTTAAATAACTGGCTGTGTTGTTCAATATTACCCTGACCAAGAAAAAGCAATTTTGACTTGAGGTATTGTTGAGGCAGTGATCTTTGCTCATTGAACAGTAAAGAGCTTAGAGTAAGGAGATGATATAACTCAGGAGGTATTAACTGAAATTCCGAAAATATTATTAGCAAGTAATACTTAAGAGCACAATCAAAAAGCATTTCATCTAGGCCAGGACACTGGGGCTTTTAGGTGCGTTTCTTTCCTGTCGCCCGCAATAATCGTATTCACCAAAAAAGGCAATGTAAGTAGTATGACTTTTCCCTATAGATGTCTTTTCGGTGTTTTAATAAGCATATCTCAGAAATATAGTTAATGTTGCAGAAATTGTGCTACGCACTGCGAACCAAACCCGCAAGGATAGGGCACAGCACACAAACAGAGGTTATTGTAAATAAGCCCACGCCCCTAAGGCACATAACTTACTCTTTTTGCTCCGTTGCTGCAACCGAAAAATACTCCGTGGGCGACGCCTCGAATTCAGCGCGAAAGATCTTGCTGCCTTGTTCCGGTAATTCGACAGTGATAAGCTGAAGGGAAAGTGTGCATAGAACATTGACTTGTAATAAAGCACTCGGAAAATTACATAAAGTTTTTATAAATAACTCCGAAAGTGGTTGAAAGTTGGGACTATCCTTGAATCATTCCCTTCACCGCTGGCTGTTTTGAGGTAATAGATAGTTTCCTAGTTGTCAATCCATTAAACAACAATTTCTCAAACGTAAACTAGTACTTGAGATTGGAAGGAATTAAAAAAAGCATGGCACTGCACTTAGAGCTAAGGAAAATTTTTAGCTGCATTGGTTTTTAACAACAGTGAAATGCGGATTCTAAAACCACGGTCAGCTGGTGACTGAAAGATGAAAGACAATATTAAATCGTGGGAAACGAAATGGTGTCATTTTGTATGCATCATCACTGCCTAGATTTAAGAGCAACTGGAGCCACATAATGCCCCAACCGTTAGTTGTCGTTCATTAAACATGAACGGCCTCTAGAACTACCCAGGTACGGTTGAGTATTCTGAGATTTTAGCCGAAATAATGCCTCCAATTTCATAGCAGCAGTAGACGCAGTACAGGTATCGATTTGGACCGCTTATTCGAAAAAAAAACATGCACAAGTGATCCTGGTAAATGATGGTTCATGACCAAGCAAATCTTCTCAAACATGGTTTTTAAAACAACACTGGTAAATTCGTACATAATTTTGAATGTCAGTGATCCATGATTTTACATAACATCGGGCAACATAGGTCTAGTGGCAATGTAATTTGAAGATAGTACCAGAAGACAGTAAAATAGAATAGGACTGTTCAGCTCTTGGATGTCACTATTGACAGACTATTCGCTACTTAATGAGAAGAGCTGCTAATCGTTACACCAAAACATTCAAGGTATTACTAAGTTAATACTGTCCCACAAGCACGGTTTGCCCCCTCCAAGAAGTGTCTTATGTATTTTCAAAATAAGTTCATGAGATTGGACCGTCGGTATGCACGTTCTTTCAACTGAAACCAGAGGCCTCGCATTACGACGCTGTCGTGAGAAAAACATTTAGAAAGCCTTTTAAAACATACCACCGTAGAGAAATGAAGTCTTTGTCTTCTGGGGCCAACGAATCAAGCGCATATACTGTTAACTCCTCGTTTAAAAGGCACAAAAGAAGGTGATCGCTGGTCTTCAAAAAAAGATGAAGCAATCCTAACATGGCAAACGAGGGCTTCGTAAGGAGGACCTTAGCGGCTATAACAGGTATAACGGGACTTTTCAAAAAGGTTTCGCTTCCGAAATGCCTTATAAAAATACAGCACTTTGAGTTTAAACTGGAGATTTTTCATATCCTGAAGATTCTTTTTAGCTGAGTATTACAGACACTGTGTGTGCAATTGCGTGTATCTGCTGTGAGCGGAGAGTGATGACTGCGATAAGAAGTGGATGTGGAATCTCGCTAGAGAGGTATTCGCAAACAAAATCGTCAAGCTGAATGTTTAATGTAGCCTCAACAACATGAGCTAAACGCAACACATCGTGAGATGAAGATGATAAATGGAACCAACACAAGAGAGAGAATCAGCAGACTAACTTACAAGTTGTCCATCATCTGCATTCAGAGAGACACGGCAATCCTATAAACAAGGCTGAAGAAATATGATCAAGTAATTACTTTTTGTTGGACAAGTTGAAGAATGCGTGAAAATGATTCAGTTATACGCAAGTGGAAATATTCATGCTCACTAGCTAGGCCGTCAAAATGGCCCGAGCACATCACCTTGGGCGTAAAAAATTGTCAATGCAATGACGCGGACTAAAAACAACGCACTAAAACTTCCGTGGAGATACTCTCAAAATTTGAGGTGGATGTTGTTTTAAATTATTATAAAATGCCTATAAATTCAACGAAAAATGTCCTGTTTCTGCGGCAAAAACATATTTTGATGCAAGTGCATCTTTGAACTGGCTCGTTGTTATATGCACTTAGTCCCGAATAAGGACATAACCGGACTTGTGGCTGTTTGTAGAAAGTTCCTTGACATTTTTTATCAGAAGACTGCTTTCGGGCAACTGATACTTGAGAGTTCAACCATAGCTTTTGATGACGTCCACCACATGCCCTAATAGGTTGGTACCGTTACTGTGACTCTCTGCAGTGGGTATTTTAAAGTGATAGCGGACGTAGTTAGCGCCAACTGCACTCTTAACCATATAAATGGGCCAATAAGACCTCATTGGTTCCGGCATTGGCTGCTTTGTCCAATTCAAGTCAGAATAAGTCACCCAGCTTAGTGTTAAAGGACAGTGGATGTTGCGGTTGTACTACCGTATTATGTACTCTCCTCTGTTTTATGTAGGTGCCAAAGAAAGGCTTAATAAGGCGGATATGGAAACGGCTACTCACACTTCTTTTTCCACAAGCCAGCAATGTATCTGCGCGTTAAAAGCACTGGTTCTTACACTGATGCTAACATTTGTCAGAGGTAACGCTGATTAAAGCCAACGCTGGTGTGTAGTTGTCGTGTCCATCCGACACCCTCCTAAGTCTTGGCGCCCCAGACGAGGTCACTCAGAGCATACGGCCCCGTGTGAGATCAGTTTTCCCGTGTGAATGGGGTTTTAAACTATTCCGAGTAATTGAATATTTGTTGCCCCGAGTACAGTATAGCTTTCTTGGTTTCCACACTCTCAACTCTTTTCATCAGGATGTGTCCGTTTCTCCCATGTTCGAACTATGAAGACTATGATACTGGTGCTAGAAGAAGGTGCCTATGCCAAAGCATTATTTTCAGTTACCATGCTTACTAAGGCTGGTAGATGTATAAACTGTATATGCTTCTAAGAAGTCGGCACCTAGTATGCATTACCAAATATGTATGAGGTTAAGTTATTATCTAATGGGTTAAATAAAGCATTATCAAATAATAGCACCATTCCTACCATTTCCCTATGTCGTACAGTATCTAGCTGTAGCTTGGAGTATACAAAACATTTACTCATGTCTCCTCCATCCCAGCAGGGAGCGTGAATCTGGGATTCTGCTATTCCCAATAGCTACATGTTTGAGGCCCGGAGCACACCATGGCCTTCCTTGGTTTCTACCGTCTCAACTTCATTCACCAGACTGTGGATCTTATTGGTGAACGAAACGATTTTAATTGATTGCTCGAGTTCTGCTGTGCCTTTCGGCCACATGGTGCCATTTGCAGTTTTCAGGTTAATGTTTGACCTATTGCAGCATCTAACTCTATCTTGAGGTCTTAAGGGACACCTTCTGTCTAATACGTGAGCAATATGCCCCTTAATTATCTAACATGTTTATATCCTATTACTGTGTCAGTAGCTGAGTAATAAGCGATTAGAAGAGCGTAAGGTAATATGAGCTTGCTCTCGTCCTTATTTTCCGCCTGAGGTGACTGTATAGGGAACCCGGGTTTTGTATCAGTTGTTCTTGCGAGTACGTTGTCCCTGTGCGGAGGGGGACAGACCAGTAGATATGTGCAGATTGGCCTTTATACTTTTATGCTTGCAGATCCATAATAGGCCGTAGTTATGGTCTTGGGCTCTCCGCTTGCGCCAAATGTATAATTATTTGTATATTTAAGGCCCAATGGGCCCTGTCGTTACAAATTTAGTGCTATCGTAAAATAAAAATAATAATGATAAACAGTGAATTCTTATAAAATAATTGTCATCGGCAGTAAAAGAAACTCCTAAATCGGTGGATGAGATCAGCGGGCTACCGATTTCCAAAAAACTATAGGAAAAAAACTATTTTAACAGGTAACAGGGTTTGATGTGGTTAGATTGGGACCTGATGTTGAGGGTTCGGGACGTTTATGGCCATGAGAAAAATTAATAATAATAATAATAAGGTTTATTTGTAAAGCACATCTTTGGCGCCGTCAAAATATATCAATAAGTTAAGAAGGGGTCATCCGGGACAACAGGAGAAGACAGTAGAAGTCAAAGCAATATGACCGAGATGTGAACCACCTGACCCCAGAGCCCATCGAAAAGTTGGCGATAAACATTAATAGCTACCTGGAAGACAACAGCGAAGGTTGCAGAAACGGAGAAGAGTTCGCAGCCCTTGGAAGTGATGCTTGACTCTGACTGCAGAGCCCATTGGAAAGTTGACGATTACCATTAATAGCGACTTCAAAAACCACAGCGAAGGTTGCAAACACGGAGAAGAGTTCGCAGCCCTTGGAAGTGATGCTTACCTCTGCTCCAAATGCCAGGAGGACCCTTTTCAAAATCCTTTTGAAAATCATATCAGGAAAGATTGATCAGAAAGGAATTTTCATCGAAATGTATATGGCGTTTAACGAACTAAAACTTTCATCTAACTCAATAACGCTATGTAAAGAATTGCTTTATTTAGATGTTAGATTTTAATAGGTCGTGATTTTTAAATATTATTTGAGAATTGACTTGTGTTCAATGGTGGATTTGGCAGATTTGAGGAGGTCATCCACAGGCATAACGGGTTGTTCATTAGGTACTCTATCTATGAACCTTTGGAAGGCCCCGGAGGCGACGCCTAACCAAAATGGAATGTACAGGAACCAAAAGAGACCAGAAGTCTTAGCGACGGCCGTCTTGGAAACGCACTCCGGAACGTAAGGTTTATGGCAGTATGTCCGAACCAGGTCGATCTCCGAAAAACAGACTTGCCAAATAGAACACTGACAAAATCTTGAATATCCTGGCTTGGATAAGGATCCACAATGGGGACACAGGCCAAATTGACTTCTAGGGCCCTCAAAATATATATATTTCTCCATCCAACTGCCTAACGTGTTTTGTGGTAGTGGCTAGTGAGCGTAAATGAATATTTAATTGTGGCCAGGGTGATCAAAAAAACTAAATTAAGTAAGGTTTGATTTGTTTCAATAGACTAAGTAGAATAAAATTTCTATCAATATAAACTCCGTTTGCGCAGGTTACGGAAGAGAGTTGAGGGAAAATCGACCTTATACTGACGGAATTTTAAAAACATGGAATTTTGACCTTCTATTGGTAGAATTTAACGAAAAAATGGGCAAGTCAGGTTACTAAAATGTAAAAATAGGGTATTGGTATAAGTCAAAGGCAAAAAAGACATCAAAAGTCAGTCCTGCCGGGACACATTTAAAGGCCAGATAATCATCAAAGTGACACGCATCACCAACAGCAGCTTTTGGTAGCATATGGGGAGCCAAGGCCCAGACATAGTCAGACTAAAGGATGATGCATGTTTTAGGCAGATACTTGCACTGATATATATGGGGTTGAAGATAACGATGAAAAGTTAAGCCCATTGCGTTTAAGTGTTCAGTTTAGTTTTATTAGGAGGGGGGGAAATGGGCAAACGCCTTTGAGCTCCCTATTGGTGAAAAGGTGACTAAAAACGCATCGATACAGAAAAATTCAAACAGTAGTCGTTCACACGATTGCAGATGAAAATAAGGCAGCCATCAGTTAGTGGGAACCAGTAAATATAGGCGACTTCTCATTAATCACGCGTAGTATGATAACATAATTATATTATCTCGGCTCTTAGGCAAGGCCAATGGCACGAGCCATTAGGTGAGACAAATCAAAAACGAGCAGACAGTAGAAAAACTCCTTGCGCAATCCTTGGAAACTATTAAGGTTTTGAACGTGATTTTATGGATTTTATGAAGAACAGTCTGTCGCTCACGGGGGAAAATGTACACGAGATAGGAGCGTCCTGCTGATGAGTGGATGTAAAGCGGGATAAGGGAGCCCACCGCGGACATCGTCAGTATACACCGAGGAAGGGGTCGAAGAGGTCTGGAGGTCCCTGAGGTGCTGGAGATTCGACCATGATACGCACTTGCTAATCGCGGAGTCTTCCAACAAAATGACGAAAACCGGAAAGCCCGTCACGATCGTGAACTATCCGTTGATGGTCGACATAACTGACATGTATGTGTAGTATCCAGAGAACAATGAGATTGATCCTTGGTTTAATTACGTCGGCGCGGTGACTTTGAGTCTAGTCCAGGATGTTGTAGGTGGTGTGGCCTCGCAGGTAAAGTGGTGTATTGGTTGTCCCCTCCCTGGTGGCGGTCTTCAGCCCCACCCTCCCTAGTAGACAGTTGTGAATGACAGTTGCCCTTCCTGCGAGGGTCCCACGGAGTGTTTCCTTGCCGCGGTGGTAGTCTCCAGCTCAACCTTCCCCCGATTGTCTTCTTCGTTTACGTGTTCGCTTGTATGACAGTTTCTTATCGTTATTATTTTACTGTACTGTGTTAACACTTGGCCTCGGTTTATGATCTCGATGAGTGACTGTTCCTGTGATCGAGCATTCTAGTGGAATTACAGTGTGTGGAGTCAGCCAGAAGACAACGGACGTAGACGAACGACTGAGTACTGGCCATAATCAGGAAGAAGATACGCTACCAAAGGACAACAGGGCGCTGGGGCGTTACATATGTATAGTGGATTAATGTAACGCCAGCAATAATTTGATTAATCAATGTTACTAAATTTAAGCAAGTAACACTATAAGAATACAATATTTTAGCATGTGGTAAGCCTACAGGGGTCGGCTGGTTTTAGAATGGTCATGGCTATAGCAATGTAGTTTTCTATTAAAGAATTCAACGGAAGCGGACATTGAAACATCCAAGGACAGAGCATTCTAAGCTTTGACCACTCTATTAGAAATTGACTTTCATGTATCCAGCGTGGCCCTAGTTACACGTAGTTTGAATGGATGACTTCTTAAGTTCGTAGTTTTTGCTAACTCGAAGAAATCGCCAGGTCACAACATAGCTGCGTGTAACTTCAAGTTAGTCGATCAAGGTTAGATAAACGTGTTTCATAGGCTAATGAGCCCTGTTGCACGCCTTTGGACCTTTTCGAGGGAATGGAAGTGTTTCGCGGCCCATGGCCTCCAGGCTAGAAGAGTGAATTCCAGTTTCGGCCGCACAAGTTTTCCAAATTCCTCCAAGAAAGCTCTGATGCCCCAGTTCGTTCAGCCTCCCAATTCCTGGTAGACCTACATGGCTGAAGGATTCAATCGGACGAAATGATGGTTTCCTTTGACGTGACATCATCATTCACATCTATTCCACCGGATTCGGCACGAGGCGTCTTACGCAGGAAACTTGAAGAGCTGTGCGACGAAACCCAGAGTTTGCTCAAAATCGAACACCTCTTGAGGTTGTTCAAATTCTGCCAAAAGACCTACTTCAACTTTGCAGGAGAGACATATGAGCAGATCAAAGGAAACCCGATGGGCTCTCCAAGCTCAGCTTTAATAGCAGAATTGGTCCTACAAGATATGGAAAAGATTGCCTTCAGCCAGCAGCCCCCGGTCTTTTGGTGCAGCTACGTTGACGACACGTTTGTTATCGTCAAAATGAACATGCTGCAGAACTTCCATGAACTTCTCAACTCCATTTTCCCAGATATACAATTCAAGAGGGAAGAAGAAAGGGATCAGCAGCTACCCTTCATTGATGTACACGTCATGCGAACTTCCAATGCCAAGATCGAAACAACGGTCTACAATAAGGTAACGAACACAACACAGCTTCTCAATTTCCACAGCAACCATCCGGTGGCTCACAAAAGAAGCTGTGTAAAAACACTCTTCAAGAGAATCTAGACTCATTGCAGTAATCCGGAAGAAAAGGCACGCGAGGCCCGACTCCTCCGCGACCAATTAATCCGGAATGGCTATCCGAAGGATTTCATAAGCCGATGCCTACGTGCTCGCCCTCCGACGACCCAGCCAGGACCAACCCGTACGATATGGCCTGCGCTGCCATACATCAAAGATGTAACGGAAGCGACCGAATGCATTGCTGCGGGGCTAGGTGTCGGAATTGCCCACCGTCCCAAGGCTACAATGCGCAGCCGAATTATGCGAATCAAGGACCTTTTAAATCCCAGTGAGCAGTCAGGCGTCGTGTATCGCATAACATGTCAAAATTGTCCCCGAAACTACGCTGGACAGAGAGGGCGTATGCTTGGTTCGCGCATACGCGAACATAAGCGGGCGGTACAACGGGGTGACGCATCATCGCAAGTGGCCGCTCGTACCTACGAGACCGGTCACGAGTTTAATTTAGCAGCTGCGAGGGTAATCGCGTACGCTGGCAACAAAACAGGCTGCGAATTGATTGAAGCCTGGGCCTCGGATGAGAACTCAGTCAATCGATTTATCGATCTGGCGCCGGCAAACATCACCCTGCGCAGGCATCTCCGGAACGATGGCACTATCAGTTGACTGTTCCCTTCCTTCCTCCCCTCTTTTCCCTCCCCCATAACTGTTGATTGGTCCCTGCATCCTATAAGTGTTGCGCCCTTTATCTCTGATGATGGACTCTAGAAGGAGCCCGAAAGCTCAAACAAGTAAAAGTATGATTCCGGTGATCGCAACGCCTTCTACCTTTCTATATACACACGGGCCTGAGATGCGAAAATTTGCCTCAATTTTCCAAAGACCTTAGCGAAGCAGCCGCTATAAAATATGGAGAAAGCCTGTTTGCCAAGGCACGGGACGGACATCGCACACTTGGCTACCTTTGTACACTGCAACGAGAGCCTAAGCGATCTTGTGTTACACAATCCCGAATAATTCTGCGCGTCCACTTCTTGCAGTTGGATGCCGTTCAGGCAGTAAACCGTGAGATTCTGACAGCGGGGTCGACCAAATCGTAGGATAGTGAACTTTTTTTCATTAAACTACAGAAGTCAAACCTTCTACCAAGTTTAAAATTCTGCTTAGGCTCGCCTCCAAATGCCCTTCGTCAGCTGCATTTCTGATGAGGTTCTAAATTTTGAAATTATGCGCAAACGCAGCAACATCACAAGCCAGTTCACGGACGCCCTCGTTGAAGTAAATAATGAGCAGTCTAGGGCCAAGAACAGAGACTTGGGGCATACCGCTCTCAACCGCAACCTCTGCCGACTGCTGGTCACCGACATGTACAGTTTAAGAGCGGCCAAATAAGAAGTTTCGAATCCACTTCAGGAGATTTTCTTTAACACATTTTCGACTGAGTTTGTGTAGGAGTCATTATGGTGGACGCTATCGAATACCATTCTGATGTCAATACAGACTTCATGAAGCGTATTTCCTTCATCAACTGCCCGGTTCCAACGTTCAAAGCGTTCGAGAAACTGAATCAAGCAGGAACCTCCTTTACGGAATCCATCCAGCATGTCAAATGGTAGGTTATGCTGCTCTATAAAGCACATCAGCTCTCACTTGATATTTGGTCGATAATTTTGCAGCAACTCGAAGTAAGGATGAACATTTCAAAGACCGAGCGCCTTGTAGAGCCAACAACTCCTGACGAACAGTCTCTTCGGCGAACGATACATTATCAATCTTCAGACCGTCTGCAGTCTTACCGCACGTGAAAAATATCATATTCTTATACTACTACTTGCCACGTTTGAGTAACATTGATATATGCAGTTGTTTTATGTGTCGACTTCACCCCTATGGTTAAGTAATTGACGATCGTGTCGGGTTCTCCTCTTTTCGTCACCTTGTCAGAAGACTTGTCAATCGGCACGCGTGTATAATGGCACCTTAGGAATTTCGAGACCTCTTCACTCCTCTCCTCGGTGTAACTATAAGTATCTTGACGATATCTGTGATGGGCTCCTCGGTCTCGCCTTACACATCCTTATCAACATGACGTTCTTATCTCCTGTACAGTTTCCTCCGTCCAATCGCATTCGAAACTTCTATGTTTCTTGAGAAGTGAGCAAGAATATTTTTTCACTGTGTGCTCTTTTTGATTTGTCCTGCATAGTGGCCCATTCAATCGGCATTGCCTATGAGTCGAGATACTACACTATACACTATACATTACACTATAGTGTTGATAGTCCGTGCAGGTGGGTCAGAGGTCACGCGACCAACATCAAACATCATCTCACCGTCGCAACTGCGAGGCAACGAACAGCCCAAGGGAACAGCAACGAGTGATCTGTCAGCCGGGTGACGTGGGGGAGGCCAGCAAGCACATTGATTCGCCTACAACTACGCTGACCGCAGAGGGGACGAAGGTCACGCCAGCCCACCAGCAGCCAACCTCCAGGAAACCAAATGTGGTCGGCAACGAACGGGCAGGTCAAAGTTCACACGTCCAACACCAATATAATTTGAGGCAGAGGGCAAGGCGGGCTAACTCAAGACCACCAGACGCAGGTACCACAAAATTCTGACGATGGAAGCGAGAAGTTTTTCGAAACGTCAGTTCAAATATAATTTGGTCCATGAACCCGCCCCATCTTCTTCTTCCTTACCTTTGGGAGATGATGAACGCGATACTATACACTATACATTTTACTATTCATGGTAAGTGAGTTATCATTTATCTATACTACATCCCAGTAACTGACGGCTGTTCACTTTTCGCCTGCAATCATGTAAACGACCAGTGTATCGGTGTATTTTTTTAGTCACTATGTCACCAATAGGAAGCTCAAAGGCGTTTTCCTATCGTTCCTTCAATAAAACTGAACTGAAGTCACCACACCGAATATTCCTTCCCACTCTGGTGGGCTGCTGAGTTACCGGGAATATTGTATAGTCCCAATGAAGTACAATGTGATCACTTTGACCTAGACGAGCTAGAGATTGCACCTCGTTGATGCTGTCCAGCGATTTCGCGAGTAACAGGTCCAGGCAGTTTGACTGCTGTCCATGGCGCACCCTGGTGGGAAATAGGACGTGTTGACTAAGAGAATAACTCAGTGTCATTTCCATTAAATCCCGGTCGAATGCCAGCTTTGGGCCGCATGCGGATGTTGAACTCCACTCAATGAGCGGAGCATTGAAGTCATCCATTATCATGTAGGAAGTTATTAAATTCCGAAATTTATCGCCTTTACCAAAAGTGGAAGGTTTTAAGAGAATGGAGCATAATCAAAACAATCAAAAACCCTAGTGAAATGGAACTGGACTGTAGCAAGTGTAAAACCATTGTCAATATGTTGCAAAAACTGATCAAAGAAAAGACACTGGCAGGGATGATAAAATAGTTTTAAGGAACCTATGCTGAGCCGCACCCTATTAATTGATGCAACATCTTGTCTTTGATGGACGTCTCCAAGAGCTCAGAAGGTCTGGGAAGGACTTTTGTTGTCCGAAAGTCATCAAATGGCGCTGGTTGATTGTCTTTGGTCGTCATTCATCGAATAGTTTTAGACCAGTGAGTCTTATGAACATTTGGTGCAAATAAATGGAGAAGATCAGCGAAACGGAAATGATTAGGCATATCGAAGGGGACAATTTGGTAAGTGTCTATCAACATGGATTTGGAAGTCTCATGAATGTGTTAAGCATGGAAAGCCGGAGGAATTCGCTGGAAAAGGCTTTCTTGATCAGTGCGATATATTTTGACTTCAGCAAAGCCTGTCACGGGATTCTACACAAATGGCACCTATCAACGCTGCATCAAAAAGGTGTGACTGGCAATCCACTCCAATAGCTAGCCGACCTTCTTACAGGCAGGTGTCAGCATATTCATATCAGGACGCCAAATCGAAAAGTGAAATCGATCACAGTTGAGTTTAGCAGAGGAGCTTTCTGGGTCCCATTCTGTTTCTGATATATGCTAACGACTGCTTTGATTGCCTTATTTGGGAGAAAGTAATGTTTGCTGTTTATTTGAAGTTTGTGAGTTAAACCGAAAGCCCAAAGGATGAGTATAACTTACAAACTAGTGTGGACCACTTGCAAGATCGGTGTGATGCATGACTACTTAACCTTCATGTCAAAAAGGCAAGGCCATCCGACTACGGTTTAATTACAGAAAGAGGATGCCATTTGAACATGACTGCTTCGTCGAAAGTCACCCACTTGTGCAATTATATAAGCCAAGGAAGCTATGTGTGTGCATGACGCCCACTCTCAATCCACCGACTCACCGTGCCAAAGTTGCAAAGAAGACTGTGTGCATCCTGGGAGCGATCACGAGACCCTTCCCTTACTTTGACGAGAGGCATTTTGGTCATGTGTTTGGAACATTTATCCGACCGGTGTTAGAATATTGCGTTCAGGTGCGGTACATCTGCATGAAGCAAGGTTGCTCTCTGCTGGAGAAAATTCAATGAAGGATGACGAAACTACTAAGTAAATCGGAGTGCCTACATTATAAGTGTCGACTAGAGAGACTTGAATATTTTCCTCTATCTAATGGGCAATATGGGCGGAATATGCGTATGGTCTTTGATTTCGTCATGGGTGTGGGCTACCTTCTTCAGAAAACAGATTTTTTGAATTGGCAAAACTGACAAATCTATGAAGTCGCCAATACAAATTGAAGGAAAATGCCGCCAAGCATGAACTATGGGACAACTCCTTTTGTCGCTGGGTGATTTTGAAATGGAACAAATTAAATTCTCCTATTTTTATGGCCGAAAATCCTTAGACATTTAAACGAAGTCTTGATTAAACTCTATTTTGTGGCCTTTCATTTGGTAGCCATAAACGAACTTCGCTCTGTGACATATGCATTCTTTGCCAAAATCTATCTGTAAAAGGAGTTTTTAAGAACTCTGCATAATTCTGTATGTCTAGAGGAGATTAGTCAGTAAGTGTATTTGAGGAAAAATTAGACATGTTTGATCTCTGTATTTGCCACAGCAAAATCTCAAGAATTATAAAGCAATGTTAGGAACTTACAGTTCAGTGAATGTATACATCGCCACATCGTGCAGTGGTTTTGTTATGGTAATTAGTCACATGTTTTGTGTGTGTCGACTTCTTTTAGCGGTTTTCTGTTCATGCAGCATTGGTGTTTGGGAAGATATCTCTGTCCAGATTCCAAGCGTGAGACTGCCCATTTGGGTATAATAAACGTTTGAAGCCAACTGCTGAACCATATAGCCGGTTTATCAACGTACTATTGTAGTCATGCATGTTGTCAGCGGAGATGATGTCTTCTCAGTTTTATATAATTTGCAAACGTGATGACATCGTAGTCATTTACCCAAATGAAGAAGAGCAGAGGACCTAAGACTGAACCGTGTGGAATAACCTTTTCTACTAGTGCCCACTCAGCTTCTGTGATACAGCCAACTACCTTTTGTAGTCTGTATGAGAGGAACCTTTAGATCCACTTAAAACGTTAATTTATATACCACATTTAAAAATCAAATCGAACAGTCACCCATGAGGTACACTGCCAAACACCGTCTTTAATTCAAAGAAGATGACTGATCTGCGGCTTTTTTCCGTTTTCCTTTTGAGCAAAGATTTCCCGCAAGACATAGGTAACCAAGAAAAAAGCCATTAGGAGCAATATATAATATGTTCTTCGACCATCTCTATTGCAAGAAAAGAGTTCCGGAAAATTAAGTTGACAGGACTGACATAACGTTTTGGGCAAAAAGCATGTTGGAAGGGTCCTGAAGTGAGCGTTTGCAAATAAAAAAGCATAAGATTATCAGTAAATTTCCGGGTTGTTGCTATTGTCGTTGCTAAATGAACACTACGCTAGCTTTAGGTATCAAATAAATTACCACTTTTAAAGACCGATTATCTCCCAATGGTGAGAAAATTGGAGTTTAACTGGCATAATCGAAGAAGCTGTGAAATAAGTATTGAAATATAAATAATTTGCTTTCATAATGATAGGGAATTTTAGCTGCCTTATAAGAGGTAGATATAGGTATACCTATAGCTGTTTGATATTTGTTTTAGGTGTTTATTAACTGAAATAGATCTCAAAACAAGGTCCCACCAAGTTACCCTAAGTCACTGGGCCAGCGACTGTTGGCAACAGCAGAAGCAACGGCTATCCGGTTGAGGAAGCCACTTTTGTGCGCGCAGAAGAACCTACTGCAAGCCCCAAGCTTAGCATGGCCAACGGCCACCTAGCTACCGGCATTTCCCCAAGCCTCCTCTCCTCTTCCACCCCCCCCCTCCTCCCTAACCTTACCGCTTAATTAGCCGCCTGTTACTACCCCACCCCCTACTCTATCCCCCGGACTAATTTGCTTGTAACGTTGAACGTAATTGCCTACAATTTCACCTTTTACGCTTTACCCCCCTCCCATATAGATCTCAAAACGTTTACGTTTTGTTAGTGCGATTGGTTGCAGGATTTTTGTTTCTTCGATTGTATATTTTGACGAGAAGTATTTTTTTGAATATTGCCTGCATGCGGGTGTCAGTTTTGCATTGCTTGCCCTGAGTCCACGATCAAAGTTTAGGCTGATTTCCATTGCTCATCCATTTGTTTCTGAAAGGGTTAAGTTCCTTCTTTGGAGGTCTAGTACATAATGAATTGCAGCTATGGTTGTATTTGCTTACACTTTAAGACATAGATCGTGAATTGCTGAAAAACCATAAGGTGCGGATAAGAAACTAGTGTCCTGGTTATTTATTTGTTTTTTTAAAATAATAATTAGCGTCAACTCTAAAGGAATTTCCGCCATGTTATACGGGGATTCATTTTCTATTATGATATACTGAATTGCTTGTAGAGTATGTTATAGCGGATTTAGTTAAAAGAGATGAACTTCAGATAATGAATATGTATAGCTCTTCTTCGAGCATATACCAAATTTCATATTTTTTTATGGGTTTTTATGAAATTATATACTGGGTACATTTTAAGGAAGCATGCTGTAATGCAGATGAATGATTTGGATGCCATTGGGTAAAATCTTCTCCAGGACTTTATTTCCTCGCGTGTGTTAAGCGAATATTTGCACCCTGTTGAGAAAGTTTATTAAAGATAATAAGTTATCGTGTTTTATATCGGCTTAGAGCTCTACCTTAGATGCCTCTTCCTGAGGTAAATTTACATTAACTACTGCCTCGGCAGCTATCGTTTCGTCTGACAGCGCGTGAACGCAAATATTGCAAGGGACGGGCTCCTGCTTGGCCTGCAAAGAAAAGAGGACGGCACAAAAGGCTACCAATAGCAACTTTCCTTCCCACGCTGCATGTTTCAGCTCAGTTTCACATACCTTTTACAGCTTTTCTTACTGTGATTGGCCGATTTATCAAACGGTGAACCGCAATTATCCTTGAAAATACAGCTATGCACACTGATACTGGCGCCCTGCTGACGCACTGAATATCCCCTTACGATGTCCCCTAAACAACCAACAGTGACTCATGTCAGTCCTTTGAGCCTGGACTTTTACGTAGTCTTACTCACTTCGTTGGTTTTTTTTCGATGCAAGCCCTCGGCCTACGGTGTTACCGAACGGATGCACCCCCAACTCGATCTTGCTTCTAGCCCGTGAGAGCCTCACTTTTTGGAGCCAGTGTTTCTGCCTAGAAATGTTCAGTTCCCGTACCATCTTCCGATTCAGCTCAGTGCTTTGAATTCAGACTTCTTATAAATTAAACAGCGGCCCACACAGTTTATCTGAGCCACTTTAAGACTCAGTCGATGTGCATGGTATTGATTATGTCTAACGGTTGTTCGAAATAATGGGCAATTACCACGACCTTCCTTCAAATGCTCCCAAACGGAAAGACGATAAGAACTTTTGCTTGGGTTTTGTGCATTACTATATAAATAACTTTCGAAAGTCATTCAGGCTACCTAAAACATGCCCTTCTACGTCTTATCACATACCCACCTAAGCATTTTGCTACCTCATATGGTAAAAGCCATCAGATGGTTTCCTCGTGGCCCAACCTCGCGTGCAGCGCTCAACATTTTGCCCTTCGCGGCTGCTAACACGTGCAAATGCACCAGTTTCTGCCCACTCATATCCGGTCTGGCTAATCACCTTCAAGGCTGCGTCATACAGGGCCTCAATTTGAAGACTGCCACACTCTTACCTTTCGGACGCTGTCCCTCTTGGGTGTAGACGCAGGTTCTTCCGACTGTCAGCTTCCTCCAACCTAATCTTCACTACCTTTTTACAGAATATACAGTTTTTCTCACATGGCGTCTTACCTCTTGTCTTCTCCTACAGAACCAGGACTGAAGATCGCAATGGAAAGGGCATTCCCTATTAATTAGAGCCACTGCGTTGGTGTCGGTCGGCCGCTTGAGGGCAACTCACAGGAACTCTTTTGCCCACTTCGAGAAGAGGCTCTTCTGCAATCATCGCAGTGCCTCCCACGATCTACCCGCCTTCACTTACATTCAATAATATCGCGTCTTCTTCTAGTTCCTCCTCGCAGTGGTCATCGGGAATACTTGCTGATGGCTAACGACTTGTATATAACGCCTATCATTTGCATATTTTCTTCCCATTTCGTAATTTCGAATCTCCTTATTTTAAACGGGAGTCTATTTTAGGGACAGAAAGATTTTCTGTGTTTTAGGATATCAATAAGTCAGTGAACAATGACTTAACCTTGATGCAGGCTTATCTTCAATCAATTATACATGTATCTGTCACATAAATATCAGCAGGCATGTGATGCAATAATCGCTTATGGATTCATTTAATTTGGTTTACTCGTGGATATTGGAGAGCGAGTGATGAATTGTACAGGTTGCATGACGCACGAGCGCCTGTCGCCTCTAGCCATTTAATAGCGACAACAGAGGGCAATTTGCGATCTCATATGTTTTTCATCAGCCTAATGTGATATCAGACAACTAGTCTGACAAATTAAACTTAGCAGATGATGCTGCCTGGAGGTTTTAAATCGCTCAAATCGCGATTAAAACCACTGAATCCAAAGCCCAGGAAGATATTCTTCAGGAGTCCATGAAGTAAATAATGAGACCATAGCAAACATTGACAACTGGGAACGTTAGGAGCAGAGTAGCAAACGTAGCAGACCGCCTCAACGATCACTTCATCAGAAGGGGACAGAAGCGATCGCTCGGATCTATCCTTATTTTATAAATTTCGGCGTAAGGGGGAAATTTAAGGGCGTAATCAAGACAGTAGATTTTTGCTGTAGTTAGGATTTCAGTTTACTGTATGAACAGCAGGCCAAAAAAACGTTCACATATAGAGGAAGCAGCATTCTCGGATGTGAGATCTTGCTCCATTCTTCACATAAAATACATGACACTAACAAAATGATTAACCCTTGGCAACGTAAGAGGTGACTTATGACATCCAGCTAACACGTTAAAGTTAGAAAGCTTTGCGCTTTATTGTTCCCTAGGGCTGATCTTGAAGCGGCATACGATCATAGTAGGGTTGTGTGATCCCAGATTAGCGCCACGTTGATTTCACTGCCGACAGATAGGACTGATGTGCATGTAAACAGACAGCCCTCAGCCAATGAAATATGCCGGTTCGTGTCAATATCGCGTTAAGACACTTCGAAGGTGCTGCGTGGTACACAATTAGCTTACACTGGCACTTGCAGGGTGACAATGTAAGTTACGAATAGCGATAGCCTTAGATTACAGTCAGGGTCGGCTGAGCACGCTTCATCTCTCCGGAGTATACAAGCAGCTGGTAGTTTTTCTGTTGGTTAGTGCTTCGATAATTTCGCACTTCGGAGTTTAAAGGGCAATAAATTATTTATACAAGCAGATGCCTTTTCTTTGACTGTATAGTTTTAAAAACGCCTAAGTTGCTACCAAATAAGTATATGAAGGCATATATTTATGCATTTTTCGATTAAATCTATTGCAATATGTAAGGGCATCTACGATGAGCATGAAAACGTTATTTTCCTTACTACGAATTATGCAGATGGTCAACAAGAAGTTCATTCAATAGTCAATGCTGCATGATAAAAAGTTTTGCAACGCCACCGAACTACTTTATAATCTCACCAAGTAGACCTGCAACTTTCTCTTGCCGCTAACATCAACGTTCGTGTTCGAAACCCGATGGTTTACGTAAATCGGTTAAACTAAGTGGAACTGATGTGACGATCCAGTTCTTAAATCTCTGAAAATGACACAGTTAATAACTGTGTCATCAGGGCATATAATACAGTGAAGCCCAGGGTGACGAGAAGCCCAATCTACGAGCATTTCAGGTAACAAGCCAGTTACTGGCGGAAATTTTTTTTCGCTTGACGAGTTTGCGCTCGGTCACCGAGTTGTCAGTGCGTATGTGTTCCTGTGCCCGCCGTTTGGGATACGGAAGGCCAGAAGAATTTTCTTTCACTCGTTCGTTCGTACTATCGAGGAGCTTCTGGGCTAATCTTAGGGTGTGACATCACAAACTTGGTCAGTGGCGTCTTCCGAACTATGCCCTCGTCCGGCGGCGTGACTAACATGACGTGCTGGTGACAAAGGCGTTCCCAGGTGCTGACGAATGGACCAATTACCTTCTTGTCATCTCCAAGAGGAGGGTCCGTATATAGCAGCGCAGAAAACCTCAAAGTAAGTGACTCCAGGTAAGTTTTATACTGTTTTGTTGAATTTGCCTACTAAACATCCGCCTTTCAGCAACGAGCTGGCCAATCTTCCAGACGCAGATGAGAACACCTATGTGGAGGACTAATGGCGTCAATTGAAGAACACTGTCGAATCCACCGTCGTAAGTGTCCTCGGCCACGCATACTGTCAACGCCAGAACCAGTTCGACGAAACGCAAACGTTCCCACACCAGACTCCGACGATGGGCATGCAGGTAGAAAACCATCACCTTCCACCTCAAGGATAATCCCTGCGTTTATGCAAGCACATTGTGGACATCATTAGAATCGACGGACGAACTGTCGTGTGTGTGCTTCGTCCGAGCTCCTCAGTCTTCTTGACTCTGTCCTGACACCGGCTGCAGGCAGGTGAGAGTAAGTAGTGTGGTAGATCTAGCACAAGGTCTACTTCCACTTCAAACTAAATCACGCGCAGTGTTGTGGCTTGCATTGGAGAAAACGGCCAACACCCCATCCTGTCTCGATCTTGTTGACTCCGTCTTGACACTGGTTCCGGCCAGTGATGGTGGAGAGTGTGGTAGATACTGCACATGTCTGCATTCACTTAAAACTAAATACGCGCAAGTCACCGTCCCTGCACCAACCTATTTGGAAAATATGGTGGCCATCATCGACTCGATGGTCAAACTGCCGTCCACCATTGAATCTTGAGCGACAGATTTGTTTAGCAAACAACTCCTGGTTAACGCCAACCAGGAGTTGTAACTAAATGGCCCTAAGACAAAAGCCTCCTATTCTTGCAGTAAATTTACCAAAATGACGCGAAATGGTGCTTTACTTCTGCTTCAACAATAAAATCCTGGAAAATTGCAATGAGTACGGCCTCCAAAGTAACATGGAAAAAGTGACTTTTTGCGGGAATAAATTCCCTACCTCGGATGTTCAGTAAATGCAACCGGAAGGGCGCCAGCCCCTGAGAGTGTACTTGCGTTTCGGTAAATAAAAAATTCAGAGCATTTTCAGAACGAAAAATCGTTTATGGGACTTTTAAGTTACTATGGGTCTTTCTTTGGGGGACCTCTAGGTCAAATTTTGTGCAGGGATTCCCCATTAATCTGGTCAGGGGAGTGCCAAGAAGCTTTTGTGACAATCAAGGTTGGGGTAAATCATTCGACAATGCTACTCGTGTCTCTGATGGCGAATACGCGACGGATATCGAAACGTCAGGCGAATAAACATATTGTCCCATCGATCAAGTCTTCTTCGTCTCAATGTTCTCCCATGTCAACTTGAGAACTACAACCATCGTACAGACTGATGCTTCTGATTATGTACTGGGCACCGTCTTACTCGAAAAGAATGTGGAAGCAAAAATTAAGCCGCTAATACACGCCGCGAGATCACTGACGGAAGCAGAAATAAATTACATCCAGATGGATGAAGACCAGGACTTCAGGAGGTCGGCTAGGACCAGACGTCCTCCTAACAGGCTTGCATTGCATCCGAATCTCCGAAAGTACGAGGTCAACTCTTTAACAGCGGAAGATGTAAGGAAGGTCCAGAACATAGGGTTACCACTCGTGCCGTCCGATTGTCCCCTTTGGCAAAGAACCGCTAACCCGCGGAAGCGCACTGCCGAGTTATGCGCGACTTTCGAGGGCCGACATCCCGCAAGGGTCTGCCCGGATGGGCACTTACGAGTGGACCAATAAGAACAGACACAGCGGACAAAGGGCATGAACCTTAAATAAGAAGCCACGGACAGAAGGACTGAGAAGTAATGTACACGCAGAAACTGTCGCAGGAAACTTGTTTTTTGCTATCCTGTCTGTTTTATATACCACGCAATTCTACTGAAGGATATAACAGGTGCTTAACTTATGTTTAAACAATACACCGCGCGGCGAAACCACTATAGAGAAGACAGTTGGTATCATAATACAGTCGGATTCTCATCTTTGGAAGCTAAAATAACTTCATCAGCAAATAAAATCGTGCGGTTAAAGAGAAGGATTCATCATGATAAGTACAGCATCAGGACCAGAGAGTAAATTCTACTGTGAAGTAAGTGTTTCTCCACTTTGGCGTTCGCCGCCATCTGGAGTGAGGGCAACAGAGTAGATGAGAAAGGACACAAGGGAGAGTTAACCGGGACGACGAAATTTAGCGTCATAAAGTCGACCCAAAAAAAACAGGAGCACTCTGCTCCATCCCCAAAGGGGCGCGAATCATCAATATTCGAAAGTACGAATGGGCATGAGCAAATAAAAGTAAAAAAATTCGGAGGGGGACCATCTGACAGGCGCAGAGTGAAAAGACAGAAAATGCATGGAGAGAGAGAGACAGCAGGGTCACAGAGTCTGCATCTTTGAGATGTTAGTTCGAAACAATTTTTTACAATGGCGAAAGGCAAGGTATGTTGTGATGATAGTTGTGGGGCAGGGGTATCGGAGGCAAAAACGGCAATTATCTTGCCAATAACCGGAAGTGGAAGGGGGAGGGGTTCTGTATTATTTAAAACGCGACTTGTTGGTTCAAATCGCGCGCAGGACAGATGAAGGTCGTACACGAGCCAATGACAGGCCGGGAGGTCACAGTGAAGGCGAGGATGTGAAAGACGTTCACGAATTACCACTTGTGGATAAGCTTGCCCTGACTGACGAGGTCGCAGGGGTTATAGAAGAATTGCGGGCCCAGTAGCTGTTTTTAATGGTAATGGCATCCACCACAGTGCTCAGGTGTTTCGTGGACGTTATTTCCGTGAACTGTTTTAGGCCGCTGTTGTATCTTGAAAGAAAAATCAAGAGTATGCATAAAAAAAGTTGCAAAGGATAGGACAAGAGGCCTGAGAGGCAGGTTTCCCAGAAATATACACTGATGCTTAACGAAAGGTTACAATCCTTGGATAGCATAGAGAAAAATGAACTTAGTCGGCTGTGTCTGTCAGGAGCCCAGCCTAATCGAATGCCAGCATAATCTTGCAGGCTGCCTGCGACCGATTGCAACATGATGCCTTTGCCAATGCGGACTGCCTGAAGGTCTAGGGTCTTCGCTGTGACTGTCCTCATACAATAACCTTAAACTACTGGACCGGACCGCACACATACACGCACGCGAGCCCACGCGCGTGCCCAATTCATCACAGTGTCTCAAGGGCCACTTAGTTGCACCACACGGCAGGTGACTTTATTCCAACGCGCCCAATCGTGCCATAAGCGAACGCGATTGAGAGTCATATATAAGCAGCTGTCACACCTCAGACAGTGAGTTGCAACACGGACTGATGAGGACACCACCAGCCCACCTCAGGCCGGGGCTTCGCACTGCGGCGGGACATTCAGCCCTGGACAACGCCAGCGGCACAGCTGCCAAACAAGACAGCAACTCTGGATTTTGTACACAATAAACTCTCATTCGGGTGGCTTCCAAAGTTACGCCCTTCTTACTATGCAATTTTTTGGGGATTCCAAAGGGTGTAATTAGACGGGGACACCACATAGTTTGTAGTCGTTACAACAGTGTCAGTCTCAACGAAGCCCGGAATTGGAACAAAAGTGGTTCATATAGGGCAGGTTCATGTGGGGTTAAATTTTCAAATCACTAAAAGAGTAGGAGGTTCTAAAGTCGTCAAAGAGGAAATTTTTAATAGGAAGAAAGTCTAGTGGCGTTGCTCTCACGGGGAGAAAATATCTCAGACATCGGATGACATGCGCACATGGACAATTGACTGAAAACACTGAAAATAATAAAGTGTTAACCACTATTTCAAGAACGACCCCCAAACTCGTCGTAATCGAACTTGCGGAATAAGTAGGAAGAAATGTGACGGAAGAGAATTCCTCTTAATATACACAAAAGAGTAGTTTTATGATTGCACTGGATAAATCCATTTAAATTTAATAGTAACCAACCGGCATGTCAAAGATTGATCTTATGAAATATCTTATTCCTGCGGCGTCCTAGCTGGCGCAATCAAGCGAAAATATGATTGCCTTAGTCCACCTATCTCAAAACATTTACAAAGCGAAGAAACAATTGAAAATTTTCGTTTGATTACACATGTGAACTTCAGGCTCTTTCGTTTTTCTCTTTACATTGCGCGCAATATGAAAATATGACCAGCTGAAAATTCCACAAAACGATTATTTTCAAAAGTAATTCTACTCTTGCTGCTTTATTCACTCGTTTTTTGTAGGGAAAGACTTCATCTACAAAGCAGGGGACCCGTGGACTAGAGGCAGCGTCTCCAAAGCAGTCACCGAAAGTCCCGGGTTCAAATCTCGGGGATGCAAACCCTCGAGACTGGCTGATGACGGCTAAAAAGCCAGAAATGGCCATTCCGGTCTCCCTTGGCTTTGGCGGATCCACGTCTTCTCTTTATCTACATTTAAAACTTAGGTCTACTCACTAACCTCAATTTTTTTTCACTTTTTCGGAATTCTCCGCTTCTCTTAAATAACTGTTATTTCTAAAAAACGTAATATTACTTCATAAACCCCATTATATCTTCGCTTTTATTACACGGTTTAATTTATTGCTATAAGACTTTGAGGGACGCGGCCTGGGATTCCTTTGCGTGCCAGGGATTTTCTAGTAGGAATCCTTGGATTTCACGAGTTAGGGCAGTTACTGTAGTTGATAAGAAAAGGCCTGGATTGACAGGGACCAAAAAATCACGACTAACGAAAAAGCGCAATCGAACTTACTTGAAAAATTTGTCCACCATTTTATGCATGATCTTACGGGGGCCGTTACCGGAAATCAGACTAAGCTCCTCTGATTCATGATCGAATGCATAAAGAGCTCGATACTGGCAACGGGAGTCGCGGAAAAGCACGATGAAGTGGGACCCGTCTACTGCCGCGAGTTCCTACGAGGCAATGAGAGAGAAAAGAACGGGTTAGGAGCGTGCAACTAGGTGAAAAAAACAACAGCGTAAAACTATCAATACCCAGATTTGTGTAGGCTAAAGAGAGAGAAAAAGGGTGTTGTCAAACCTCATCCATGAGCGAGATAGAATCCTTATTAATTATGCGATTTCAGGCGTGCCCTCCCATCATCTCAAACTTCAACAAAAAGAAGCGTACAGTGGAACCTCAATTAACGAGTTGAATCCGTTCCAGCGTTGAGCTCCTCATGTGAAACGCTCGTCTCGTGAAATCTGGCCAGTCGAATTGCATCACTTCACTGATTGGCTGCAGGCACACGTGTACCGACATTTCGTTAACTGAAGCTCATCAATGGAAAAATCTGTTCTGCTACTGGCTCACTCCTTACCTGAAGTGCTCTTAGATGCGGCTGCTCGTCACTCGAGACTCCACTGCAACTGAAATGGTCGACAGGCGTTTTCCATGGAACTTCCCTTCTAATCAAAATCGAGATTCCCGCTCTTCGTGAAATGTCTTTAACCATTAGTTACGTAGACTGGCTGCAGTTAGCTTCTAACCAAGTAATCTACTTATGCGAATGCATGCGCTAAAGTAGCCGCTACGACGGACTGCGCTGAAGAGGTGTTGCATCAAAATGTTAGCCAGACCGGCTCCTGGCACGCAGTTTTCGGGCTGCGTTACAAGTGCCGTACATGGGTGTGGCAGAAACACGCCTTAGGCGTAGGCCTTTAGCATCTAAGCAGTGTTTGTGCTCGCATCACTACAATCTTCAGGCCAAATCCCCAGTTTTATGTAAAAGACACCTGTGGCAGTGACTTATTGTGCACAGAACTCCCAGTTGCTGTCTTAGGCAGCAGTGGCCACTGGTGGCGTCAGGGTTGGTCTTGGCTGCTTCCAGTCATGCCCGCGAGGAAGCAAAATAGCGATGGCAGCTGCTTTTATGTGATTGTGGAGCAAGTTAGAGTGGTGTCTAATCGGTGTGTTGCATTACGAGAGGAAGTGTCGATTATAGAGGCCTATTCTGCGTTGACTGAGGGTTGGCATATTCAGGTGGCCCTTAAGCAGCCGCAACTAGCTGGACGCGCCTGTGTGCGTTAGTGGAAGTCGACCAAGGATCTGCAGGTCAGCGATTCGGAAAGCACTCCCTGTCAAGTTGCATGACTTTGAGGCAGTAGGCATTGAACAAGGAAGTCAGACAGTAATGTCGGCTGTCCATCACAGGCCTTTCAGCCTCGTTAGCTGCTGTAACCAAGTTCACTGTCCGGCTTCGACAGTCGACCAGTGCAGGGGAACACAAAGAACGGGTGAGTACTTCATCCTCGCGTCATACACTTGCATCAAAAACGACAATAAACCTGAAGCGCCTGGACCCATCGAGACACGCCAATTCGAAGCTTGGCGGTTGCCAACTGATGGGATAACTCGGCCAGTGACTGACAATCAAACTGCGCTTGCTCCTTCTCAACGCAACCTTAGGCATAATTTCAAGAATTAAAGTTTGGCGAAAGTACGCCTTCGATTATTCCTCATCAGCCAATTACAATGATAAAAGGAAGGGTATGGTGACAAAAGTATAGGCCTCCCATCAACAGTAAGTAAGAGGGGAGGGGTGTTCAGAGGTCGAGAGGTCAGAGAGGTCCGACAATTAGTTGACGTCGCTGCTGTAGCAAGATCAAGTACGCTTGCCAAACTTGGCTTTTTGCGGGCTTACGTGAGTATCACTTTATGATAATCCTAAACAGGTGAGATCAGGGTTGTACTTACGAAAGTCTGGTATATGTATTAGCTACCGGGTTTGTGTGGCAGTGAGCGAGAGGATGAAGAAGATTCGGCACAAGCCTTCCGCCTTCACTACAAAAAGCCAAGTGCAAGGCCCATCTCAGGGGGACGATGGCAAGCCTATCATATCTGCTTCACTAAAGGTCGGTTAAGCGTAATTGTGACTCAAACAATGTAAATAAACATTCCAAACTACAGGGTGTCCCAGAAGTAACTGGCCCTTTTGATTTGCTAATAAAACGAAAACTATTAACGCTAGGATATGTAAACTTGTTTTATTCGAAAGAAAACCCTGTCTAGAATTTGGTGCGATGAAAATCCAAAAGAAATTCAAGAAAGGCCACTGCATTCTCTTTGTGTGACGGTGTGGTGCGGAATAACTGCTACTAATGTGATTGGCCCGTACTTTTTGAAAATAATGATGGCGCAACGGTAACAGTTAATGGTGAAAGATACCGAACTATGATTAGCGAACTTCTTATTTCTGTAATTGAGAGACATGGCCTACGCAATACTTGGTTTCAACAGGATGGAGCCACGGCCCATACAGCAAGAGAAACGATAACATTGTTAAATGAGTGCTTTCCAAATCATTTGATTTCACGATTTGGTAACATTCCTTGGCCCCCTCGATCCCCAGATTTGACCCCATGCGATTTCTACTTATGGGGCTACCTGAAGTCAAGGGTTTATGTAACAAATCCAACAAATCTGTCAGAACTTAAAAACAACATTTGTTCTGAAATAAGACAACTATCACCTGATACACTAAGGAGCGTTATGGAAACAACAAAGAAACGAACCCTAAGTTGTCAAAACAACCATGGCCATCATTTGAAAGACAATTTATTCAAAACCTAGTTCTAATAAAGCATAAAAAGTTTTTCTTTCGAATAAAACAAGTTTCAATATCCTAGCGTTAATTGTTTTCGTTTTATTGGCAAATCAAAAGGGTCGGTTACTTCTGGGACACCCTGTATAAATGCGTACGATCGCTCAGTGACGGACAACAAACACTAAAACAATGAAATTTATGAAAACAAGTCTGGTTGTAATCCTGGCCGCTCATAGTGAGTACACCGCTTGTGCATCATCCGTGTGATACCAGACGAGCTGTTTTCGTAAAATACGTTCCGACGGAGTAGATAGAACAAATACAGTAAAAGCAGGTCATAAATGATTAAAGGTGAACAAGGTAGTTTTTAGAAGACATTTTGGGTAGAAGGCGGACGGGAAAAATGCGACCGGCAACTGGCAATAATCTGAAGCTTCGAAGGACGAAAGCTACGATTTTAACGGGCTGAACCCACCAGCGGCCCAAATGGGGGATGGACAGTGAGGAGAAGACCGCACTAACCTGGAGGGTCGTTTTCTTGAGGGAGTCATTGACTGTGCCGGCCAGACAGCAGTGACTGATAGCGTTTACAATCACTGCCCTGTTTGATTTTGGCTTTGGTTTTGCGTAGAGCCGCGGCTGGGGAAGACCAGCGACAGATAGACCGGGTCCGCTGTAGGCACTGTCCTCACCAGTTGCTAGTCGATGAAGAGCTGAAGAACAGACAGGCAGATGACAAAAGTTAGCTGCTGCTACTATTTACTTGACATGCTATATCTTATTCAGCCCTCGTATTACCATTTTCATGTGCTGCAAGGGAATCGAGTACAGAGGGACAGCAGACGGGGGATGATGCTATTAGAACATAAAGCTCTGGTTTGTCACCGTCTTAATTGTGTGGTGATTCAAAGATAGTGTAATGAGCTTATAAAACAGAACAAACTGGCCAACCCCAGGTCTTTCAACTCACGACGACGAAAACGGCTAATCGAATAAGATCCAAACTATAAGACGGTGGAACAGTTCGGAACGCAAATCAAAGATGTCGCACAGTCGCCGCCGCTCAGCCCTGGGCCTCACTATGGATGAAAAGCACTCGCGTCATTGTCACATGACTAATGATGTCTATCCTGAATAGACCGACCGACCATCGGCTCAGCAGGCGGTAAAAGTGATTGCCTAATTAAAGCACCGACTAGGTTGCCATGGCAGAAAGAGTACAGCAAAGAAAACTGATAGCGTACGCAGTGGGGTACTTTTGTCCGGGGTTGTGCAGACACAGTTAGCAAATCAAGACGCTTGTGTGACGACCGCATTGCATGAATGCCCTAGTTATTTGTGTTGTAAGGTTCAGAACACTCGATCAAAGCATATAGATCACAGTGAATTTGTGGTCTCTTTAGTTATTGACGGTGGGTGTCCCCTGAACGGGTCACGTGGTATATGCGCTGGACCAACTCCGGGACTATATCAGAGCACGGCAGGCGTTATTCGGGGTGCACGCCAGTAACAAATACCAAACATGGGAGGGGTGTGAACTAGCCCACATTGGGGCGACTTCGACCACCGATCCCGCCTCCAGTCTTCTTGACTGTGTCTTGACACCGAGTACAGATGGATGACGAAAGAGAGGGCGCAGTAGATGCTTCGAAAGCCTTCTATCATTTAAAACTATTTCACACGCAAGTCACCGTCCCTGCACAACGCTGTTGTGAAGCATACGGTGGGAGTAGTCGAAATCGACAGTCGAACTCCATTGACGATAGACAGAGTTAATTTCCGTCAGGCGTGCTTTCACTATAATCTTTCGAATAGTGACCATTACTAGTTGTTACAATAGGACATTTGTGGCAGAAATTCACTCGCGGATTAAATAAGGAGAGTAGTGTTCCTCAAATGATGAGCTGTTAACGCTGCTGTATACAGGACAAGACTAGATACAGTAAAGAATACGCCGGTATGACATCAGCAGCTTTACTGGTTTACGATAGCAATTGGCCACAGAAGCCGTTCCCTCGGACAGCTCGCAGCTTCACACCGCCGTCACTTACATGAGAGGCTTCGACCAGCGGAGAGCTTGCTGTCGGATTGGCGCGAGGAGGAACGGTGGCGCGGAGTGGTGCAGAACTTGCGGTCCATATCCTCCGTCTCCAGTTCACTGCTCTCCGTCTCCCCGCTACCGGAGGTACCGTTCCGCACCGTTCGTCGGGAGCCGTTGCTCGAGGTCACCCTGCTGCCGGGCTGGGAACTGGACACGGAACACGCAGCTTTGCCCCGCTGGGATGAGTTCCAGAGCGAGCTGTGACTCGCGGTTGAGTCGCGTTTAGATGACGCGGGCGTCGGCTTCTTGGTGCCAGCTGCGGCAGATGGTGGACGGGGTGTCTGCACAACTGTCGCTACGGGTTTGCTGTCAAATGTGGTGGTGTGTACAGGGAAAAGCGTCTCCGCCAGCTGGGTATTCTAAAAAAGAATAATGAATGAAATGTGTCACATACATGCTCGCGTAGTGAAGTGCTGGTCTTCCTTCGGGAAACAAGCTGTCTTTTGAGTATGTAGGTTAGCATAATGCAGCCAGATTAAAAAGGCGACCAAGCACATGTCGGAAGAATCGATACCAAGGAACCGGTCAGGCCACGGTAAGGACTAATGCGACGCACAAAGGGATTGGACCAACGACGCGAGGAACTATCGTAAGTTACTGCTAACACCTATGAAATGGGCTATGAGGTCAACTTTGCCGACGTCAAGATACTCACCTACGTAGGAAAAAAAGAGCCGACAATTGACAAAAGCTTGGTCCAAGGGATAGGAACTCAATTAATCGATGTATCGATTTGGCGCCGGCGTACAGAACTCTGTGCAATCACCGCCAGACACGCGCCATTAATGGCTGATTTGTTTACGCGCCCTATAACTGTCGTTATTTGTTCCTGTTGTTATCTCTGATGATAAACTCTTGTACGAGCTCAGAACAGGAAACTAACCATTCCTTCTCCTTTACTCATACCAACACCTGGAACGTCAACCACCGCAGTTATTCGTAAACATACGATCTAAATTCACTTTCTTTATGGCATAAAAAGATGAACGTCTTGAATCTAAAAGTGCGTCTACCAATCGGCTACGGTATATCCATTTACCGCTGTTTTGGGGTTTTATCCAGAGCAGTCGCGAAGTGTAAGTCAGATGTGGCCAGTGCAGTCTTCTTAGTCTTTTGGTCGGTATAACTTACATGACGGCCATCAATTGTTCACGAGAATAGGAACACTCAGCACCCTTGTAGTGATCCAACTCCATGTGCAACGCTCAATCTCTCGCGGCTGCTAGCACGTGCGCACGCACCCGTGTCTGCCTACCCAGTCCGGTCTGGCCAATCGTTCCCTTGTGCTTAACTCATACAGGACCTCACCATGACACCTGCCACGCCCTCACACTTCGAACGCCGCCCTCATGGCTGTGGGTCTGCGTCCTCCAACTGCCAACTTCCCCCAATCTATTCTTCCCTACCTCTGTAAAGAATATACTATTTTTCCAACCTAGTGTCTTACTCCTTCTATTACCCTACGGAACTGGGGTTAAAGGTCGTAGTGGCAAGGGCCTTCCATTGCGATACCCCTTGCAATGCAGGTAACATGGCGTTAAATTACGTAGAAAGCATATCTCTCCCCCCCCCACGATCTTGCCCTACCGATAACGATAACCCAAACTTTAAACAGCACGCGAATATTTATACTAACCTCTCCCATCCCCCTAACCTTTGCTCTGATTCAGTGTAAAGTCACGCGCACTACGTGCGGTTCCTGCTTCTACGTTCTACACCGCCAGGCCATAGAAGTACCGGCTACCATCTCCGTCTGGACATACGCAAATAACTATAAACTGTAATCCCACCGTTCGCGAAAGTAAAAAAACGGGGTCCGCAGCTCGATGCGCCAGAACACACCAATGACAGGAGCAGCAGGCTTCGCGCCTTCCTTACTAGATGAGTAGGCCCGGTGACTCGGGGGGGGGGCTAGCAACCAATGGGAAAGCGAGAGCTAAAAGGCCGCTAGTACTTGCAGCAGCTGAGTCATGCGTGCGGCAGGCGTAGTCGCAGTAGACGCGGCACGCTGACTGAACATCGGTTCTTACGCGCGCGCGCACGCACGCACTGTGACATTTTGCCCGACGATTTCGGCGAGGCCTGCCGCCTGCGCAGGGTGGGGCAGCGACGGCAACTTGCGCGTGACGTAGTCTACACTGAAAGTAGATTCGCTCCTTTCACTTTCTCCTCCACCGTTGCGAGCTAATCAAGAAGACCAGGAGTGCAACAGGACACAGACGACTGGCACGATGAAGGTTCACGCTTAAATGTGCCACCACATCAGTTCGCATCCAACTGAGTGGGAGTGCGTTATAAATCATAGTAGGAAGCAGTAATTTCAGCCTGATTCTTAGTCCACCAGTCGGTTGGAGTTAGCCCATCAGTTGGTAGCCTTCAAAGCAAATGCTTACAGTGAATCTTGATAGTGTCAGACGCGTCCGCAGAGGCGTCAATCTCACTAACTCTACCCCCTTAGAAGGCGATATCGCCGGAACAGAAACTTTATCGGCCTGACGTTAAGGATCCTCGCTCGAACCCATCATCAGAGACAAGCATATAAAAGGAGCCTCCGATGATGGATTCGAGCGGGGATCCGAAACTTCAGACCAATAAATTTTCTGTTAAAGTAATTGTATCTTCTGTTTCTGAACTGCAGTTAAAGGTAGCTTATGTAGCCCCACTCATAGACCCCCACTCCCAGCATTTTGTACCGCAAAAACGGTGGTTATAGAGTTTTGTGGGGTGGGCAAATAGGATAGACACATAAGGAACTTTTTAGAAGTGGAAAGTGAAAAAGTGTAGTCTAAGTTGATTCCCGCGGCCGCTGGGAGCAGGTTATTCTGCATGTAAATTAAAAGTGTGCGCGGCGCTTCGCGCCGCGGACTATGCTAATCGAACTCAAGAACGGTAAGTTTGACCACAGGTAAGTTGAAGTAGACGAGCTCCTAACCGCCATTTCAATTTTTCGGGAAACGCAAGAAGCCTACAGTTTCATGATCGAGTTTTTTCCGCAATAATTTAAATAATAATACAGATTAAGAAAATCTGCAGATGCAAATCAACAACACTGCTAAATACAGCAAAATAAAATTGCATTTGGCATCTATGAAAGTATATTCCACTGCGTGTCCTAATTCCCCACCCCTAAAACCTGATAAACACCGTTTTCGTAGGAAAATATGCAGAGAGTAGGGATTAATGAGTGGGGCTACATAAGCTACTGTTGCCTGAACTGCTTCCTGGAACTCGCGCGTTCGCTTCTATCAGCGAGCTGCTCCTTCCTGTACACCAGTTGATTGGCCGAGCAGGTCAGTCTACTGATGCTGCCATTGGGAAAGATGTCTGGGCAGAACAGCGGTGTTGGACGTGTTATTGTGTGGCGGTCCCCTAAACGGATCGCGCGGTATATACGCTGGATTAACAGCGAGGCCAGATGAGGATACGGCAGGTGCTCTTCGGGTTGCACACCGATAACAAATGCCAAACACGGGGTGCGTGGAGGCACGCATAGGGACGCCTTCTACCACTGGATCCCATTTTCGGTCTTCTTGCCTGTCACGACAGGCTGCTCAAGTGGGTGTGGGAAGAGAGAGTGCGGAAGATGCTGCGCAAGTCCACTATCACTTAAAACTAATTCACACACAAGTCACCCTCCCTGCACCACTCTGCTGTGTAGCATACGATGGACATTGTCAAAATCGATGATCTTAGTTTCGTGCGGTGTAGGTTCTGGTTAGGAGAGATATCTTGATGTGGTATGACCGTTGGTGTTCAAAAGCGAGTTATCATGGAGGCATCTGGAGCCGAATAAGCCCATGCAATGACTGAATGCGCGTGGGCAGTCGAGATGTGTGTGTGCGATGGATGTATGTTTATGCTCCCAGTTCACTAGTTTGTCAGTAAGCGCCAGACCACCCATACTCGTGTGCACTATAGTAGATCATACAGACGGGGGAATAAATGTGCGATGGGAAGGCGGAATTTAAAGAAAAGCTTTTGAGGTTTGCGTTTTTGAAAAAAAAACAGTAAGTGCGCACCAACACCCACATTAACTGACAAACACAAAACGCGATTCGCGATTGGAAGAGAGAGAGAGAGAGAGAGAGTGCGGCAATCCCTGCTGATGATGGAATCAGCAAACTCCTTCATGTTACACCATTCACATTGCACCGCAGAAAAGCAAGATAAGGTTCGTGTGGGCAGTCTGGGTAGTAAGTAACTATCGGCTTTCATGCGCTGTCAGCATGATTTCAATGTTCACCACGAAAACTCTCAAGATAGTAAATGGGGAAAGGATGCAGAGGCAACATTAGCTTGCCCAATTTACCATACTGGCGGCCCAAACACGTGTTTCACCTATATGTATGGCACAGCTGTGTGGGGTTGGGCTCATCAGTGGGTCCGCTAGCAGCCCTCATGAAATTTCTGACAGGTACTCCAATTTCCGAATTTTAGCTCTTTGCTAACTTGGAGGAAAGCAGACGCTATGAGGGAAATTTGGGAGTGAACATACGGCAGCAGTTCAGTCCCCGTTGCCCCGCAGAGTCAAGGGCGGTGGCTCTCACGCGGTATCGTTGGCCCCCGCAACCCGGTATATAAACGCCCTTCCTCGATCAATTCCAGCTGTCCAGTACTGATCTTTCAAGTGGAGCGAACGGACAGTGGCTCACATGAGTCAGTTCACACACAGAATGGTAACATTTCGAGGTTACCTTAAACAAGAGGAGGTGGTAAGCTTAAAATGCGGCTCTCCCTGAGGTAGACGTGAGTGCTGCATACTGGATGCTCGATATAGGCCTCTGGAGGAAAGTGAGTCAAACTCAGCTGAATCGTTAAACCTGGGAACCCATCGTAAAGGGACATCACTAAACGCAGATCAATAATAGTTTGACCATCGTTTTTTGATTATGTTCACCGCATGCTCCAAATAGGTTGGTGCAGGGACGGTGACTTGCACGTGAATTCGTTCCAAGTAAACGTAAAAATGCACAGCATCTAACGCACTCTCCACCTTCACGCACTTGAAGCCAATGCCAAAAAAAATATCTAGAAGATCGAGTGGGATCGGGCGTGAGACCGCCATCTCCGCCACAACACTACACGTGATTTAGTTTTAAGTGATAGTAGGCCTTGCGTCGGATCTAACGCACTAAACCGCACTACGGCGGCTTAATAAGGACTAAATAACAAGCGACTACAGGGTGTTGATCGCGACACGGCGGCCCTTGCTCATATTCAGACTGTTCTGGGATAAAAGGTACGTTTAAGGTGACCAGTAGCCTATCGGCACAGCTTAGGAAGAAATATTCAAAAGAGAAGCTAACCGGGGATGGATCAGGTGATTTTTCCTCTTCCTCGCGGCGAAGATCCGGCTCTGGGTGGTGCGAAATCTCTCCGAGAACTTCAGCCTCCGCCTTAGCATGTCGGGCTCGCAGGGACTTTTCTGCGTTCTGACGGCGTTCCGCGGCCATTCGCTCAATTCGCTCACGAGCTCGTCGCAGACGCTAGAGGCCACAACGTGGGTGGCAGGGAAGGTGAAAAGACAATATATATATATTAATATTGTTATGAACTGCACCTGGTACTTGTAAGTAACACGAAATGTGTGCTTGTCAGACTCCTGTTCCCACAGGCAGCACGGGAGAGGAAGAGAAGGCAATCGACCATGAGCAGAGCTGCATTACAATATGGCAAGTCATCTCGCAGCATTGCTGCGTATATTTACTTATCAGCTTGATGAGAAAGTGTCGGAGACATGGACCAATCAGATCTGACGAGAGATCTATAGCCAGAGTCCACCTGTGCGCTCTCATGACAACGCAGCAACTCATGCGGGCGCCCCTCAGCAATGACGCATCGCGGGAATTGAGACATTCCTAACAAGTGTAAGCTAATTTTGCATGAACACAGTGGTAAGCAAAATCTGCCCTTCCTAACCTCTGCTTTCTGCAGATTCCCGACGCTGAACAGGAACAAATACCCCTTGGATCGCAGACTTGTTATTCCGATAAATCCCAAATGACTATACCTGCCTTGAAAGGACGGCAGAGTAGACCGCATTAAAGATAATAATACGGACTCTATATGCTTATAACATTTGGTCGTCAGTCATCTTCGAGTGCTGGATACCCTTAGTGCTTCAACTCAAGAAGGTGGCCAATTTAGACTGAGTTTTGCTTTTTAGGTCACTATTTACTGGCTTTACTGAGATGCCCCTGGAGAGAAAGAAATTGAAGTGCTCATTCCAAAAAGTACGAAAGGTGTATTTTTCGCTTGGGCTGGCCAATGGTATTAATAACTTTTGTGGTCACCGTTTTGCATACCGCAAAACAGATTTAGTAGTGGATTCCATTTACGTAGCCAAGCACGTAGCAGGCGTTGAGATACGAAATCAAAATCACATACTTTATTATGACCCTGAATGCAGGGGACGTAGAAAGAAGGAGATTCAGGCTAGTGCATCATTATCAAAACGCACCAGAACAGTCACTGCAATCGCGTTTCGTGGGGCCGCACACAGGACGCCACGTGCGCAGATCTAGCAGAAAAAAGTCCCAGTATAATATACGTGAAGAAGCTAATGAAACAGTGATCAATGTAGTGGTCGCTGTTGCACAACGCCCACTTAATTCTTGACGTTACAGACAAGGTCACTCAAAGCAGGCCCTTGCGCGAATGTACTTTTCTGCCGGCCCCGACCAGACGCGAACTGGCGCATGAGACTCACCACCCACGCCAGTGTCTACCCTCGTGCGGTCCAACCAATCATCATTAAGGCCGCAAGACAGAGCGAGGATTCGGCAGCCGCCCCGATTACTGACGCTAGACTCACTTGGCATTCTGCCCCATCGCGGGGCGGACGCACTGCCGCTGCTCTCTCACATGGCTCTCACGGTCGAACACCATGTCAGACCGAGTCAACCCTTCTGCTAACTATTTTCCTATTTATTCTGTACAGAATATAATCTTCCTAAAGCTCTGGTTTCCCAAGTCTTCTCTCATCTCTTAAAGAACCGGGCCTGGAAGATCGCAGCCGTTAGGGTTAAATCTTAGTAGCCTTTGCGATAATCAACATGTGTTTTCAGACAGAAACATCCGCCGTGGAGATAGTCTCAAAATAAGCTGCGTTCTGTGATACAGTGCACAATCTGCTGCAAGCTCTCTTGCAAAAATATTGTCTTCAAATAAGGATTTCCAACGGCGGCGTAGATATAAGATAGTCAGAAAGGCTAGAATAACTTCCCCTTTTGGGGAAACCTCTACCTTATTAGATGCTAGCACCTTCCGTAGAGCAAACGTAGGATCCCCAAAGCATCTGGCATGAATGTTTTCTGAAGACAAGTCACTCACTCAGTTCGAAAAAGGTTCCTATTAACCACAAGCTAAGTAGTCTCCTGGAGCAGTTGATGGAAAATGTTGGGACATTTGGACGGAGCCACGAGTCCGCAGGCCACGTCACCTCCCGAATTTCATAGTTCTCCCCAGGGCTGCACTGAGCCCTCTATAATACTGGAAAAAGATGTTTCACGAACAGTTTTTAGAAACCATAAAATCTGCATTGTATGCGTATTCACGGCCGACAGCTGGGACAGTCACTACCTAAGTTTGAAATGCCATTCAAGAGAACGAATGGCGTTATTCCAGAATATAATGAAGATATACGATGGCTTGCACACAGGGCGTACTCACACTAAACTTCGAGGATTTCTGGTGACAAGACCAGCATAGATATGCGCAGGACTAAATCAGGTCGGGCACATTAGACCGTTGATAATAGGCAAATTTCGATTTCCGGATGGCATTTCAAAGAAAGGAAAGGCGTTCACTGGGAAAGGTTTAGATTTTTGTCTAACGATTTTGGAATAGGGAATGTGATCATTTGCAGCCATGGCAGTGTCTGACTAAAGGATCAAGCAGCAAGCGATGCAAAAATAAACTGCCACTCCTAACCAGAACAAGTCAATCATAGTTTATCAAAATCTATGCAGCTTTTGTGAAAACAATTACGCCAGAGGAACCGGTTGAGTATCAGTTGTCCGTTCCAAGGTTGGACACGAAGTCGGGGGCAGCAACACCTGCCACGCAGATAGGGCCCGTCCTCAACTTTGACGACGTTAAGATTGTGAGTTGACACGATGACCCCACTTCAGGTTAGGTATTAGGAGTCTGAATGACTACGAATGGCTCAGCTTACCACTTCCTCTATCGGGTTTTACAAACCAATAGGACCGATAGGACAGGAGACACTGAAAGCATGACATCATCGGGGTTGTTAATTATCGTTACAGTTAACGAGGGCGGGACGGGGCCGTGACCCAAGGCCATAGCGAAAAGAGAACTTGATTCAAAGAGACATCAGGCAAAAGGTGCCATAGAATCTGTGCCTAGAAATCTCAAATCTCCGAAGTTGGCTAACTGAAACGACTACCTGAAACATTTCTTGAGCAATGCCTCTAGAGCTAGTTACCGAGCCAACACTGCTGGCTTCATTTATGCATGAGCGCCTGAGAAACGTTGTTTTAGATAACGCGTTGATGTTGTACTATCATTCGGAGGAGATCGAATGGGCCTCGTCATGGTATAGCTGGGCTATTTGCTGGTCACGTCTCGACTGAAACTCCAAAGTGGCAACGATGCTCTGGACGCAAGCTCACCTCTGATTGTGGGTCCTCGAAGGCAATGAAGAGTTGTTCAGGGGCCTTCTGACTTTCGGGAATGGGTGTGGCCTCCTTCGAGTCAGAGGAATTCGAGGCAGCCTCCCGAGCCTGTGTGAAGTGTTCAGCCGCGAGGAGACTGGTCGGAGCAGTTCGGACCCCGTTTTGCATAGCGGAAGTGGATCGGTGGGAGGGGGGCTGTGGAGGGTTGGAGATTACGAGATTTATGAGTTAAATCAACAAAGACGACATTAGGAAGGCAAATGAGCAATCACGTAAGGCAATTAAGTGATCCGATTAGTGATTAGACACGGAAATAGATACCTCCTCGCATGACAGGTGGCCAAGTGTCATTCCGCAAACCTAACACTAACAGCATTAGCATTGCACGCAAGACCACCTGCAATATTGGGGTATTGATTCCCGGGCCCTGCTCAGTTAACGTTTGAAACAGGCTGAACCGCAAACTTGCTTTATGGTAGGTGTAGGGACGCCGAGCGTCCCATGATGAGTCAACACACTCAACGGCGTCGCGAGAGCCGTTTGCCGTGAGCCAGTCTTGTCTGCTCAATCCTGATTGGCCCACTGTCGGATGATGTCTCTCGCGTTTCCTTTAAAGTACATGCACTCTGTGTCTGCTTTACTTGCGCTGACTTGCATCAACGCTCTGTCTCTGTCTGTCAGACTGGCCTTCTCACTGTCTCTCTTACGGGCTCTTGGGGAACCGGTTCGTGCTGATTAGAAGTACCAAGGCGGGTCATAACAGTAGCTCAGCCGGAAAGTGTGTTGGAAGGGGTTAAAAATATATTCTTAAATCAGTCACCAATAAAGCGACGCTTTTTTGTGGATTACTAGCATTCTATCAGTACGCAAACAGCATCATGTACAGGATCGCAATGGAGGTCTCACCTGTTCCTTCGGTAGAACGGACCACCACAGCTTCACTAATAGCAATCGGGCAACAGACCTAGCAACCAATTACTAATACCTGTTTTATTGGTTAATCGACTCGAACTAAACCTGAGAATATGGTGATAGTAGGGTGCTCACCGATCTCCCTAGGAAACACGTCCGTCCGGTTGTACCTTTGAGCGCAATCTACAACCTTCGCAGGCAGCCGCATAGCGACTTTTAATATATCTTGCACTGGAACCGACAAAGACCAGGGAGACCGGAGTGGCCACTTCTGGCTTATTAACCCTCATCAGTCAGTCATATCCAATCTCACATGTGGATTAACCGAGCTTCGAACCATGTCTAGATTTAGCTCCAAAACGAAACGAGACGAGCACGTTCCGTAGTCAGATCGGTGAGCGTCCTATTGCTGAGATATATTCAGAGTGAAGCAGCATTCCCCTTTTATTCAATTCAGAACCAATGGACGTAGTTTTGTGAGCCCAATACTGGTTCCAGGAGTGTCTATGAGAACAGGCATTGGCCTTTGGCAGAGGCTGGTCCTCCACTTACCCCCATTTCCATACATGCGCGTCTACTCAAATATTTATATTTTACGATAACCACAACTAGCTGCTGTTAGCGGACGTCTGATGGATATGTAGGGCTGGCCGATTAAGGACTATTTCTAGGAGTCACGTGCATGCAGTAGGAAACAAACAGGCAACTGAGCATAATCAGGGTAGATCACGTTAATAATTCAAAGCATACACAGGACCGTTACAAGAATGTACGATTGGGTTGAGCTCTAGGGGAAATGAAGGAAAAACGGTCCACTTTAAGTAATGAGCTTGATCGCGTTGCCAGAGTAACCAGGGAGGCTGAAGCAGCATATGTGGGGAACGACCGCATTTTCTTCTTCTGAACTGCTTCCTGGAACTCGCATATTGATTTCTATTGATATGAGAAATATCAGCTGGAACAGACGGAGGCCTGGTATGCATGGATAGTTCTATGAATTGACGTACAGAGATCGTCCGTGTTAAGCCGTGTTAAGCAGTGAGCAATGTCCCTAGACAGAAATGGCAGCAACAGCAGAAATGCCGACGAAACGCATGCCTGAGGTTTCAGCTAATACCTATGCTAGTAGTTTCGTAAACTACTACCCAATAAACCCTATAGAGCGGGAAACAGCCCCTTAACACTTTGAACATACAATGATGGGTACCATTGTACCTGCTGAAAATATGGTTGAAATTAGGATCAAATCATACTTCACGCCACAGCCGGTCAGTTGATTAATCTTTTAAATGCTCAACAGCCTTGAATAGAAGTCCGTGGTGAAGGCACAATTTTGCCAGACAACCGTTTAGAAAGTAAGCTGGTAGTCAATACCAACAAATAAGTCACGCATATTTGTTCACTTTTTGCACTGCGCTCCCTTTAAGACCGCGGGGGTGAAGTTAAGAGGGCTGAGCCATGTGATAAAAGGGGAAGTGATGAAGTCAAATGTCAGAAACGCGGAGAAAGCAAATACAGACATCCATGGCCGCAACTTAGGAGGGACCGCTGTGAGGGTGGGAGACGATTGCTGGCTCAGTGAGGATATGTAGTTCCGTCCACTCGCGGCGCCAGGCCACGCGAGAGGTAAGTTCTCGGCCGGCCTCTGAGACAGCCAATCACAGGTACCACAAACTGCCCTTGGTCAAGCAACTGATCAAGTGACTAGTGGCTGCCTATCACATCACGTTTACGCATTCAAGCCTACGTTATGTTAGCGGACAGACACGCGCGAAGACCAGGAGCTCACCACCCGTCGGGGGCCTCCGAGCAACACAGAATTTATTTAAACAACTCCTACCAGTCTTGCCCCTCCCCTTCCTATATGGAGCTGGGCGTGATAATTGTAGTAGTCTGAGCAAAGATATACGGCCTAGACCCCCTACAGATGCCTTGAAAAGGATCCTTCGCGCACAGTGAAATGATTGTGGTGAAACCTATACAAGAGCATATTTATTTTGACGTGCATTGAAGTAAGATGTGGCAATCGTACCTTTACAAAGATCCCCTGCACAAAAGTCAGTCAAGCGTTACGCACACTAAAGGATTCAATTAAAAACTTGGCAACGAATGCTTTGGCCTATTGCGAGTTGACTCAGCAGAGTACAGTTGCATTATTTGTGACAGCATTCCACTTCTTGTTGTGTGGCCAGGATCTACCGTCAAAAATCGATTTATATGGGCCTTAAAGTGATTTTATTGCCTGTTGTGACGCCTATTTACCCACTACAACCGCCTTCCAATCTTTTTGCATTATGGACCTCTTATTGCATCGACCGGCCCTATGTGGTACATCGAACTGACACTAGCGACCAAGCGCACACCGTTCACTTTCCCACAGGCGTTCACTTTCCCCCAGGCGTTCACTCTTGAAGTAAGTTTGCTCATTTTTGAAATGTTATTGGTGAAACTGTCTGTATTGGTGATCAACGAATTTCTATAGGCCAAGTCAGCATGCCTGAAGAACTTCTATACAGCTTTTATCGACTAGCCCTAACGCCTCAGACAGTGATAATCTTGAATTCGGAATCCAAGATGGCAAACTGACGCCTATCGAGACTACGGCTAATGCGATTGTGGTTCAAGCTTGACACAGGAGCTGGCCATGGCCGCGGCGGCAACGCACCCAGCGTCGGTCGCGTCTCCGTCTGGCGCACACTTGCACATACGCACACCTGCGACAGTCGTCCATGTGCTCTGGCCAGGTCTGGCCAATCCCGGAAACGGAGAAACTCGATCCCGCTTTTACCCAATCAGAACTACGCAAACTGACCAATCAACTTCAAGGTCGACGCAGACGTGCCTCGCCCAAGACAATCGGACGCTTACTCGAGGGGCAGCGCCAGACACGCGTATGACGACATGCAGCAATATACCCCCCAATCCTGAACACAATACAAGCCTTCCCCTATTGGCGTATGACTTTTGTTCGGGACCTGGCCTGAATATCATGTTAGTGAGGGTCTGTCCACGCCCTCGGTTGAAGTGGCATTTGTGGCTTCTAGCCGACGTGTGATGTGCGATGGCTGGATGCAAGTGCCTGATCAACCACTGGATCTCTAACCGCAGCTACCTAGTCTTGTCACTAGGAATATTGTGGGAGCGAACATGGCGAGGTATCGCGGTCTGCCTGGCCAGTGTTTGTTCCCAGAGTTTTCGAAGTATTAACGACCACGTTCAGTCATAAGCCGTAGTGGGGTCGGCGATTGCAGTAGTATGATTTCAAGGTTGAGCAGAAGCCAACTTTTGACATATTTATCAGATGCTTGTGACTCACGCCATTGCGTAATCGAGCCAGTCGGATCTGATCGCCGAAAAAGTGGCGTCCCTGTAGGTCGGGGCTACTCTTTTGAAGGCTCCAATAACCTTCGCCGCATGGACTCGGGGAAATAGAAGTTGCACTGACTTGATACACGAATTGCGAACGATCTAGCTACTCGTCTCCTATCCAGACCAACCTGACCACACGATCTGACAGATGGCGCCACGCCGACGGACTGTTAGTTCGTGTTCAAGTGGACTTTGACCAGCTCTGTGACTACTGACATATGTCCACAACTTACTGAAGAGCAGATACCAGGTACGCCTTATGTCGAACATCCCTGGAAAGCTCTAATCTGCATGGAACATGAGAGGAGGCGTGGGAAATAACGAAGGTCGCGAAGACGGCAAGATTGAACGGCGCCATCAGCTTGTGGACTATCTACGGTCTTGTCAGGAAAGGTGGGGTGACAGGTTGGGCAAGTGTGCGCGCTGGAGACGAAGGTCGAGGATGAGGGCGTAGTCAAAATGAGAGGCAGGAGGGAACCTGGTAACTAATAGCCAGGAGGGCAGAGCTCTGCGACATTTTTACGTTGGCCGTCTGGGGGTAAGCGAAAAGTAGAGGGTACGAAAGAGAATTCTAAGTGGCAGTGGTCCCGCGTTCAGGCGCATGCACGACAGACTGTGTGACTTAGGTAATTTTGTTTGTGTTCCAGAAATCGACAAGTGTTAAAGATAGTGCGTAGTAAGATTTCATCGCGTTTATCCAGAGCATACGCACTTGGATGTGCAGAGGTAGACTGGAACAACCGCATGCTCAGGGTTATCAAAAGTGACTTCAGTCAGAAAGTCACAATTCCAAATATAGCCTGCGACAGGGGGGCAAAACTATGCACACGTGATGAAATATCCGTCACGAACACTGGGAACTATCATCATGTCACTTTGTTGACACGTGATATCGTGCGCTGAAGCATACTTGTGCTGTTTCAGTCTTAACTCTTCCAATGCTCAGCAGGTTTCGATGGCAAGAACATACCTGGACGATCGGGGATGGGCATGAGTGAAATGGTCCGTCGAAAGGTTTCACACGCGATTTTACCTCGAAAGTCCACACATGTCAAGCTTCAGTGAGGAAGTTTCACAGCGGATGCAAGCAGAACTTACATAAGTACCATATTTGAATGGAGACATGGAAGTCTGATGAGGAGGAGGAGGAGTAGAACCTACTTATTTTGTTGTTACTGCTACTTGGTGCAGCTGTGATTAGGCCTGATACAACCGACTTCGATGATGTCACAGATTTTACCACTCCACGCGTAGCTGTTTGCGACAGCAGATCTGCACAGCTCTACTTTTTTTCTCCAGCGACCGAGACTGAAGACCGAAGGTCCATGCACCGCTTCCATTTCCGACAAAACCCGCTGAGCCACTTCTTGCAGTAACGTCCTCCTCGAGGCCTCCAGGTGGGCAACGGCACCGAATTGAACGCAATATAACTGAGCTCGTGAGCCGGACTTCGGAGAATGCTTCCAAACCATCTCAATTGCCTTTATTAGATGGCCTCAACAATCTTCGACATACTGTCGCAGCGAGTGTGAACTGCGTAATTTGAGATGGAATCGGTGTACTTCACTCAGAGGATGGTTCTCAGGCAGCGGTAGTCAAATACCTCTAGTCATCGCTCATCTTCCACGCGCAAAGCCTTGAGTTCCCATCCATAGAGAAGGACTGACCGGACGGACGCGCGGTACTTACGGATCTTTGTGGTGATGGAAGTGTAACGTAGGATGTACAAGAACTTTCTGGGGATCAGGAGAACCTGGCGAACAGCATCGATTCAGGACAGCAACTTCTCGCCGAGATATTTGAAACCATATTCTTCTAGTTGCAGTTATTAGTCTGCAGGGATGCCTTCTCCTGTGCAAAGATACAACGTGAAAACAATTTGATCTTTCCAGCGTGTATGAAAAAGCCAACCGGATTAGCGATCTCATTAATCTGCGAACATGTTCATACAAGTGGACGTTACCAATTTCGGCAAAACAAACCTATCTCATATCGTTAACCTAACTGTGGAACCTTTAACTAATCAGGATGTAGCCACCGTTTGAATACCGGTTCGGCAGATGTGCCCGGCGGTGCTGGAACAAACAGTTGGTTCTGATCAACACATTCCAGCATTCTCTCATCATTGTCACACCGAGAGCCAAGCCAAAACCTGCCCACAAGATTACTGTTCGACGAGTCATCGCATCCAGTCCCGCGCAACAATCAGTTGATCACGGTGAGGAAGTCTTTCAACTCACGCTTGCAGCTGGGATCAGAGAGTTTGTTTATCGTACTGTTTGGTGGTTAATGTTAGTGCGTACATGGAGACGATATAGAGGTTAGCCAAGCGCAAACCATCCGACTACTGACTGGTCCTCATGCAAGAAGGGTAAGGTTTACTTGTTCTGAGAGGACAATAGTCACACCGTGTCTACGATAAGAGTCGCGTGGGCTTATGTGGTACAGCGCAATTGGTACGATTATGGCTTGGTCAATCCAACGATTAAATCTCCGTTGTTTAAAGTTGACGTGAAAATGACTTCGCCACTTGGTCCGCTAGCACTAATAGAGGAAGTTTTATCAACCCGAGCACTCCATGCTGGTTCGAGATTGAATCCGAAATGCCAAAAATAGAATCCTCGTTCCAGCGATCGGCACACCCTCGTCTCAATACACCTACAGGTTCCCCTTTTTAAGGCCAAACAATGTCTGAATCAGGTAGGATGAATGACGAGCAGGCACGGACCCTAGTTCATACAGTTGGAGACAAGATGAGAGGCCAAGGCACTCTCAGTAAATGCAATGCAGGTTATATGCTTCCAACTGCCTGCGTACACTGTGGCCCTGGACTGTATAAAGGATCCTCTGTGCAATTAATCTTTGCTGCCACTGCCCAAACTGTGTAAGAATGTAAGCTATCATCATATATTTTCCTTGTTCACCAAATGGACGTGTGCGCTGTCGCGTGAAGATCACTTACTTCCCCCCACCGTGGCGAAGTCCGCATGTGATGACCTTTTAGCCCGACTGATAATGAACACTGTTCCCACACCGGCGCGCAGATAGTCACAGGCGCTCATACCTCGTATGACGCTATGAATACATATTTAAACACAGAAGACGGCGCATGTGTGACTCACACACAGACAAATGAGCCGACCACAAAATACGCGGGGAGGGCTGGGCCCAGGACTCCCGCTTGATCCACTGGAACCTGAAGGTGCGGAAAGGGTAGGAGGTAGATGCTCTGGCAGTCTGTTACATTATAAAAAATGTACTGATATTCCAGTACATGACAGTAGTCGCTCTCTTAACTCGCGCCAGGCTGACTTGATACTATTATTAGTAATAGTAGTGAAAATACGATTCCCAGATGATAAGTCAGAAGAAAGAAGAGCGTTCACTGGGAGAGGTTTATTGTGTGTTTGACGTTTCGGGTAGTTGTTTCGTCTACCCATATTCAGAGACTGAACACTTCGGCTTCTGGCTCTCGTTATGTACTGCTCCTTCTTCGTGTGCGTAGTCTGCCAGTCCCGACCCAGCCGCTGTGTCTCACTCGCATCTTACTATCACTTCATGTAACTCGTACTGTGTCGGTTGATTTCGGGCCAAGGTAGCGATTAGACATCAAGGCAGATAAAAGGAGCCTGTATGTCGACTGACTGTTCATTAAGCCATTATATATTTGTCTACCACGGATTTAGTTTTGACAAACTTCTTATCAGGGTCCAGTGACGGCGTTGAACAGTCGAGGCCGCTAAATATCTTTACCACTAACGTGTACGGAGTAATACAAGCCAGGATGAGACGCGGGCCGATGCAATACAACAGGCGATCAACGCGCGATGAGGGAAGCAAACACTAGAGACACTGCTACAGACACAACACTACCGTCGGTCAACGGGGAGGAAGTCTGCGGAGTTTGAAATGACAGTAAGATGTGAGTCTCAGATGGCGGCTCAGCCGGTATTAGCAGAATGTGCACAGTAAAAAAGAGTAGCATATAACGAGAACCATGAACCGCATTATTCAGTCTCTGAATATGGGTAGACGAGCCAGCTACATGAAACGCTAGACACATAAGAAACATCTCCCGCTGAACGCTCTTCTTTCTTTTAATTGCTATTATCATTATAAGTCGGAAATCAGGACCCATAAAAGGCTGATTTATTTCACAGGTTAACCACCTAAAAAGTTGGTGGTACTTACCGGGGACTCCGACGGTCCTGGGGACTGGATGTCGCAAGTGGTATCCACTCCCGCGGGCACAGCTTCGGAGGTGGCCTTGTCGAGGTTCTGCATGTCCGCCTGAGAGGAATATCGTAGGGGAGTGCGCGTATTCCAGGTCGCCCTGGCGGTGGAGGGTGTCATTGGGTGCGGGGAGTGATGCAACCGACCGACCGACTGCGCGGACTGCAGACTTCGAGGTGGTCGTGGTCGTCGGCTTGTCATCACGACGTCCTGACCATCCTCGCCCTCGATTGGTGGCTCTAGGCCTCGTGGTGTCATCGTTGAATCCATGAGGGATTGCTGCTGAAGCGTCAGCCGTTCAATGTCTGACTTGAGGTTGGTTACACTGCGAGCCAATTCCTCGATGGCTAGCTGATCCAGACCGGTACCAGCGGAATGACCGAGACGATTGTCACCCATGGCTCTCGGACGTCTCGCATAGGGCGCATATGCCTGTTCCTTTCCGGAGCCCAGTGCGGTCAATTCTAGTCGACGACGAGAAGAGGAACGCCTTGGCCTGTAACATAAAGGAAACAAGTAATGCCGGGGGAGGACAGTGTCGTGATCAGAATAGATAGAATGGCGAGATGCAGTAAGTACGAGCCAAACAGACGAATAATCAGAATTATCGAGTCTTACAATTGGCGGATAGGAGCTGAAAAGAGATAAAGAATGTAGCAAATACTGCAAAATTTACTGGATCCATAACATTTCGGAAGCGCTCATCAGTCGCAGCTACTCCAATGCGTTGAAGAGTAACGAATGAGAAAAGTACGAAAATGGCTGCAATTAATGGGCGCTCCTGAAATGTTATGAATCCAATAAATTTTGCAGTACTTGCTATATACAATTTCGTTTCAGGGAAATATTGCTTTAAAGATGAAGAATGGTCAGAGTAATATACGCGGTTAGTGAACGTTCGTTAGGGGGTAGGGGTGGACGTTCATCAACGAGGATAGGAAGGCAGGAGTGAACGTTCGTCAACGAGGGTCAGAGTAGTATTAGCATGACAGACCTAGAAGGACTGCGTGCTAGACTATCAGTCGCTAATTGGTGGAACAAAACCATCCTCCAAAATGCGAGCTGAGTTTAATTGGATCTTACGCGCAGCTCTCGCCACTGTAGGGTCCCGGATAATGAGCGATGGTTCACATTTTGTAAGTAATCAACGCACATGTGTAGTGCGCGGAGACGAGAGCGCAAAGACTAGCTAACGTCGTTAATGACACACTAACTTCCAAGCGAATAGCATTGGGAAGAAGACGACTCGATCGCTCTCAATTACTTCCTGGGACTTGCATGTTCCCTTGTATTACGATAGCATCTCATCGGCAGCCATGTGCACTTTTAAAATTGGACCACCGTTCTTTTCTGCTCTCCATGTGCATGCAAATTTCTCATGTATACATTGGTGGGCCTACCATGCCCTTTAAACAACAATTTTACCCCTCCTTATTTATTCTTACTATAGCAATGAAGTCATCTAAGCACGACGCTAGCACCTTTTTGAAGGCAGTCCAGTTTTACCAAAATTTTGCGCCTCCTTCAAGGACCATTTTTGCATGGTGTTCGCAATTGCATTGTTCAAACATTATGCATTGCTTGTGATCTCCCGGTGGTAGGTGAGTTGTGCGGCTACTTTGATTCACAGTCAACGGAAAACATGTTTTGCTGAAAATTGCTGAATTGGATTTTCAAAATAAAGCGCCTCTCAAAAGAGACCTCGTCTACTCCTCAGGATCCCCCTGTAATGTGAAGTTGAAAGCCGCTAGCATTAATAAGAGCAGCAGGTCGTCAGCATCAGCGAAGAAAAACCCAGCTATCAGACATTTTAGTGAACAACGGGTAACAGTAGCTTATGTAGCCCCACTCATTAAGCCCTACAACCTGCATGTTTTCCTACGAAAACGGTGGTTATCGGGTTTTATGGGCGAGGAATTAGGACGCACAGTGGAATATACTTTAATAAATGCTAAATGCATTTTATTTTACTGTATTTAGAAGTGTCGTTAATTTATATCTGTAGATTTTCCTAATCTGTATTATTATTTAACTTATTGCGGAACAAACCCTATTATCAAATTGCAGGTTTTTTGAATTTCCTCAAAAATTGAAATGGTTAGGAAACGTGTACTTCAAATTACCTGTGGTCCAACTTACCGTTCTGGAGTTATATTAGTACAGGCCGCGGCGCGGAGCGCCGCGCACACCTTCAATTTACACGCGGAACAACCTGCTCCCAGCGGCCGCGGGAAGCAACTTCGACAACATTTTTTCACTTTACACTTACTTCTAAAATATTCGGCCGGTCATCGGGGACTCAAAAACAGACGCTGGGCTAACAATCTATTATATGTACCACAACGGAAATAAAAAATCGCAGAATTCTGTAGTACGGAACCGGTGGGAATAGGGGGCATACGGGAGGGACATGGTGGGGGAGTAGGAGGGAAAATAAAAGAAAGGCCAAACAAAAACAGGAAAGAAAGAGACAATGTTATTATAAAAAAGCTAATACATAGCAAAAAATTGCACGCGATAATTTAAGAAATCGATAAAAAGCAACAAATTAGGGGTAACTGAATAAACCGCCTATGAGTAAACCAGGACAAGCCAGGAGCCAATGGGAAATACAGTCAATAGGAAGCAAGCAATGTGGGACCGAAACCCTCAAATGGCCACAATTATTTGCGTGAAATGGGCGTGGTTTTACCTATAATAAATTCGGTAAATTTGTGTCGTGGGGTCGTGGGTGTGAAGCGCACCCCACAGGCTGACGAACGCATGATATTCGGAGATGGTACGGGCGGGGCATGACAGGGAAGAAATTAAAACCCAATATGTATGTCCGATGGAAAAGTTACGAGGGTAAGTTGGATCGCGTACTCAAACCTTGGGAGAAGACACTGAAGTTAGCTTTAATATCATTACTAACCCCCGCCCGACTAACGGCGAACGCGTGCATGTAGGAGGGTGTGCCCAAATCTCGGGCGAGGTCGCTGAGAGAAATTTTCTACGGGTATCACTAACAACAGCTGGGAAAAATCTCAATCAAGTACTAAAGGCAGGGAGATTAGGCAAATAACCCTACTGAAAATGTGTAAGTAAGCGGTAATTCCCATGGGTAGTTCAAAAGGCCAAATTTGCTTAGTTTGGCGATTTTAGCAGTTATGGAATGTGTTTGCCTTCGGAGAACCGTTCTGCATTTCAATGCCGTCAGAAAATTTCTGCTAGATCGATGGATGGCGTGTGGAAAACCAGAAGTTTACAGGTAATTCAAGCTACTTAAAAATTTAAGTAGGTAGCTATAATACATAAGGACCTTCAAAAGACCGCTAGAGACAACTTCACCATAAATTCTTACCGACAGCTGTTCTGAGTCATTGTGGGGGATTTATGTCATATTTCCTGAAAATCATTAAAGGAATACATACAAAACGACTAAGCCTCACATATTTTTTATTCTCTAGGGGGAGGCGCGAAGATTAGGGTGGTAGAATAAAGAAATAGGTGAAAACGCACCCGTGCCCTCCTGGACTGTCATTCCAGTAGACATCCGGCGAGAGCTCGTCGATAACGTCTCGTTCGCGGGCCGGATCATATGACATTCGAACGTTACGGTAGATCTTCAGTGACCCACCGCCATGCCGCACACGCGGAACTCGGTTGCTGATTTGCGGTGGCAAGTTGGCATACGGGCCGCCGGGGGGCAGAGTGGCTGCAGCGTGCTCGGAACAGCACTCACAGTCCACCTGCGAGGAGTAGTCTGCGGGGCGACCACAACAACTGCGGTGGTCTGATGGGCAGGGAGTCGCCCGACGTCTCGTCCGGGGCAGTGACTCGTACATGTTCGCTGCCCCGCCGTGGTTGCAGGCATCCGTGGCGCCCTTGGAACGACAGTTTGCAGCACAGGAACCACCAAGCGTGGAACGACTGCCACTGACGGAGCGCTTGGTGGTGCGGCCATGCCAACTGCGGTCGCCGTGCCTACTATGGCAGGGGTGACGGGGTAGGGAGTTGCAGGGGGAGGAGGAGCTCCCCCCGGACGCGTCGGAGGGCGGTGTGTCCGGTGAGGAAGAAGGCGTACTCGGCGGGGGCCGCTGCTGGGGTGGCGGCTGCGTGCGGCGTGTAGAGGCCTGGGGCACCGCATGTGTATTGCGAGGCCCCTTGAAGTTTTGTGGGGAATCACAGCGTTTCGGCCTATCCACGGGGGAAACCACGATGGAGAAATCACAGTCACCAGCAGAGAGGACGGGGGAGTCCTCGACCAGCCTTCCGTTTCTGTTGTCCGAGTCCACCATCACTATCTCCTGCTCTTCACTGAATTGCGAATTATCCCTCTATAGCAGAAAACAGATTATGAGGTAAACGTTTAAATTTTAAAATATAAGTTCAAAGTTCTCAGCAAAAAATGCCTCCATTCACTGGGAATAACATTAGGCACACAAACTTCATAACACCCGGAGATCACCACAAAGGCATAACGACCGAAGACTACAGTTGTCAACATTCAGAAGAAGAGCGTGCGATCACTAAAACAAGAGTTTTATTTGCCTGATGTTTCGGTTCCGTCGGGAATCCTTAATCGTAGGTGATGGTAACACAGTTAGTTGTCAGGTAGTTGTCAATATCATGACGAATCGTTGATGAATGAGTTACAACATTTGGGCCAAAGTGGCGGCTCATTTTTAAAAGCTCGCCTCCAAATTGTGTTGGTAAAAGAGGGTTTCGATCTACGGAGCAGCTTTTGCTGGTATTAGCTAGAAGCCTGGGAGCCTGTGTGTATACCACGTGCTTCCTACATGCAGCCATCTTCAGAGACAACGAGTGCGCAGCGAAAAGTGACGAAGATGAAGATGAGCGAAGACTGGAGGTCTTTGACCACCGGTGCCGGAGGACGATCCTGCGAGGTAAATATTACGACGCCATCTCAAAAGAGACAGTCCACACCCGCTGCGATCGCATCACGAGGATATCTCGGGCCATTCAAGAAAGGCGACTGAGGTGGTTTGGACACGTTCGCCGTCTTCCGCCCCACGAGCTTTGCTATGCTGCCCTCGACCCGGCGCCGCAGCCCACCTGGAAACGTCGAAGAGGAGGTTAGCTGAAGACTTGGCTCGACACCGTCCATCAAGACATGGAAGCGGTTCTTGGACCTTCTATCTTCGGTCTCCAACGCTGGAGAAGAGACTAGGTGGAGCTTTCCAGATCCACTGCTGCCAATCGCCACGCATGGCGAGGTACCGACCGTGAGAACATTGAGACCGGCTAGATCAGGTGTGATCACAGTCGTAACAAGTACAAGTAACTCTTTTAGTCCATTTACGAGAAAAGAAGTGGGGTAGAGAAAGAGATCCATGTCCCAACCGTCTCACAACGTGCGTCCTTGGCTGGGAACTGGGTCATGTCTTTTGGTCGCGCAAAAGGCGTGATAGCAGGGGACATATCAGTCTGTCTGTAGATGGCGTTTGATGCCCCCCAAACGGGCCGCATAACAGACGCGCTGGACCAACCCCGGGGCCTGATCAGGGTACGACAGGCGTTATTCAGGTTGCGTGCCGATAAAAAATGCCGAACACACATAGGGGCGGCTTCGGCCTCACCAGCCACCTGCCCCCAACATGGCCTCCGGCCTTCTTGACTCTGTCTTGACACCGGGCTCGGGCGGATGAGGAAAGAGAGAGTGTGATTGATGCTGCGCAAGTCTACTACCACTTAAAACTAATTTACACGCAAGTCACCGTCCCTGCACCACCCTGTCATGGAGCATACAGTGTACATAGTCAAAATCGACGGTCGAACTGTCGGGTTTTGTTGATATACACTGGCTTCAAAATAGCAGCTTTTACACCAGCCAACGTGGAATAAATCCCGGGTAACAAAACTGGTTAGGTTCGGTCCAAAAGCTGATATGAATAGTTGAAGTGAAATTGACTAATTTTAGAGCGATAACGGTATTATAGTCGTAAGCTCACACCCACTGCCATTTTTGTACATATTATATATAACTCACTATACCAGGAGTAAAGATGACAACTAAAAATCCAAACAGATGTTAAATTGATTCAGTGAGTCCCCCCAGCGTTCAATGTGTGCTTTCTGAGTCAGACTTTGCCGTGTAAAATCAGGCTCTGTGGTCTGATTACGCCTGGATCTTCTAATAAAATGAGGGAAAGGCCGACATCATAAGAAAGCTGGGTGGTCTCAGACTCCTTAAAGGATGACCTAATGTATGCTTACAAGTTTCAGTTCCTGGAAGTGAACTGAGAGCGATTACGTCTAAGCGCTGCACTGTAGAACCAACAAGAGCGGTCAATTTAAGCATCAGCGGAAAAATGGTTTCTTAGCGTGAAAAGAAACATTATTTGGGCACGTAATCAGACACAGAAGAAAACGGGCACATAAGACGAGTCATCAAATAAGAACGAAATAAAGTTTTTTTAGATTTCATTTCACAGATGCGTATTTTTTAAGCAAATCACTAGGGTGGTCAGCTGCCTGAGAAAACGAGCGGTCATGAACCTATAAACCCAACAAAGACAGGCCAGTCCAATACTTTACTCTTAACTACTGAAAGGGTATGAGTGCAGTCGGAGAGAATTCACTTGCGGTGTGCGTATGCCCCACCTTGTTCCATGCTTATTCAAAATGCTCGCTTAAACAAGTGCATCTCAACAGATCATGCACGCGGACTGGAGTGGTAACAGAGTGCAGTGAACGAATTAACTTTCGCAGTTCAAAGGGAGAGGAAAAGTCGTCACCAGTGCGTACGATAAAAGACCCGAGACAATGGCGAAAACAGCATTCCATCTCCGAGTCCCATTAGTGTCAAAATACGAGAGAAGACTCAGTGTGCTCTTTGGAGGCATAGAGGCATACAATGTGTGAATCGGGTACCACAGCTGACTCAGACGAAGGTCAAATCAGCACACACTAGGGACGGGATGAGGATGACGACGCATGAGGGTCGCCCACGCACTGCACACGTGAAAGGTAACTGCTGTCTTAGGCAAAACAAAAACAACCTACTGGTGTGAGTAGAGAACAGGTGAATTACGTAACCTGTGGGTAGACAGGTAAACCTTTCAGACTGCATGCTATCGTTCAACGAGGAAATTAACTGCTACGGTGACTCACTCCGTGCAGATGGTCACCGCGCAAAGGCTCACCGCTGCCCACGAGTGCACATTTACTGTCCACCTACGCCCTTCTGCCTAGCCAATCACCTGTCAAGGCCGACTCACATAGGGGCCGCTCCAGACACATGTTATCATGCTACTCATGTCTCTGATGACGAATCCGCGACGGATATCGAAACGTCAGGCAAATAAACATATTGTCCCAGCGATCGAGTCTTCTTCTTCTTCTTCTCAATGAATGCATTGTTATAATGCATCAATTACTATGAATAATCAGCACGCCTTTTCAGACCAGAATGCAGGAAAGCTTATTGCAGGCCAACTAATCACCTTGCACTTTCGAATACAGAAGACTTTTGTTATCCAATAGGAGACTGGCTGTATTCCGAGATATTACAGCTGCACCTAACAACACTTACCCAAAAGTAAGCCAATCATGCGCCTGAGACTGAATAGTTAGAAAAAGAAGTATACTCCCTTACTGATATAATTACTCATCGAGCAGAGGAATGGGCTAGAAGACCTAGATGAGGCACAATATTTTGAGGACGTAGTTGCTGCATCTCCACGCAGCTGCCAAGATGGCCACTGTCCGTGTTCCTCGTAGAATGCATATACCAACCAAAGGTCAGGTGCGACCATCACCGTTGCCGTGAAAGACACGGGGGCCAAGTAATTGTCTCAGTATGTTAAATGCAGGCTAAGAGCTGGAAGTCGAAAGGAATAGCGGTAAAGACAGACGGTATGGGAATAGCCATTGCCTGTTTGTCCGATGTCAACAACCAATCATATCCTAACTTTTGGCTGGAAGGACCTGCAAACTGGACGCACATTCACTTAGTCATTTGCCGTTATTGAACTCCTGCGATGGACTTGGATATAAGTCCTAGAACATAAAGGAGACATAAGGCTCCTTCTTTAAAATAGGTTGGTGAAGCGCCACTTCCACGTGAGTTTGAGACGGTAACTAGGACTGGAAGTTCGAATAGGCGCCCTAAGCTGCATATACACCGTATCACGACCTTAGTACGTTAGCTGAAAATGGTATATAAGTTCCTTCTTCTTTCGCCACGCACCCAATGATTATTTGAAAAGTAAATTAAAGTCTTTCAAAAATATCTAGCATCTTGTAGTACCCTCAAAATAAATTTGAAACAAGTCTTGCGGAGCTACTAGACAAAAAAGTGGCAAGCGGAAAGACCAACAGACTAAAACCATGCGTGCAGCGTTCAACTGCCAGATTCAAGGCCACGACAGTTCCCCTAACCAACTGGCATTTTCTACGGTAGGCAGTTTGGTTGTCGCACAAATGGACACACGAATTTGTTAGAGGCCATGGAGCTAAGAGGGATACAAATCACGAAACGAGTAACTCCTGTTCTATGGTGGACGATGACTCATGGAAGTATGCTGGAGACAATCGGTATGTCGTAGTTCAAGGCAGATGGTCAATAAAGAGGACATGAAGAAACGCAGGAGACGGGCCATGCATCGACCGTCACTTTCCTCACTAGTTCATCCTCCTTAAAATTGACCGATTTGAATATAAGTCCAGGGTTACGCGTTGCATTAATTCAGTTATTTTCAACTGTTCGTTCATGCCAAAAACGTTGGTGCGCACTCCTTTAGGACTTTGACTGACGAACTGCGGTTGAATTTGATTATCTTTGATAGTTTACTTGGAGCGAATAGCAAGAATAAGCAGAAGCTCTAAATGTCAAACTTGTTTGGTATATTGGTGTCGTTGTGTCGGTTAGTGGTAACGATATTTACGTCCTAGTTACAAGCAGAAACTACATTCTGCGAGTTCAATGAAATAGGATTGCTGGCAAAGTCAACGGGCGTGAAAATATCATGATAGCCAGGCAATTATAAAGCGACAGATACTTTAAGACATGTAGCCAGTACAACAATTCAGAGATTATTTGGCCAGCGCGCGCGACCTGCTGGTGATGAGGAAATGGGTTCGGAGTTGCAAAGGATCAAAAAACAGGAACACTCTTCGCGTACTGATAACGTCAGTCTCGTAAGTGGGAGGAATAAGAAGACGAAATAAAAGAACAGATTCCAGAAAACCACCTGAGCAGTCAATACGCTAGACACGCGATGAGGACTGCTAGCCTGGAAATTTCAGTCGCAGCATCCAACTGGGTATACCTTTAATAACAGACCAGCCACGTTGAAAAGATCGCTAAATTCGAAGTTATCCTTCTTTGATTGACGATGTTTCAATCACGAGATTAAGTCGTTCACTGGGGACTATCGGGCGTAAAAACAGACAGACCGATTGACTCTATTCTACATGGAAAAAAACAAGTTGGGGAAACGTGAACACTTATTGACCATCCAAAACGCCAGGAACAATGTTTGTGTCAAACCTCGGCGAGTGGTGCAGTCGACTAAGCAGAGCGTGGTGGCCCACCAAAACAACAGCACCAAATTTTATATCGAAGTGCCAGTTTGAACTGTTTGCAAGGATGGTCCTGGTTAAAATATGTCAGAGGGGATGCAGTAAAACACACCTGGCTCTGAGTAAACCAAAAACTCCCCCTCTAATTACATATCCGACAGATATCCGGAAATGAGAGTATATGAGTATAGCACGCATATGATATATAAACTCGTCGTAAAGACGTTGACCAACCAGGGATAAGGACATGATTATTTTAATATGAGAAAGAGCTTAATGTGGGGTCTTTATATTTGGCGGTACACATTAAAATTTAAAAATCAAAAATTGGAAAGGGGAAACTTTGTGCATTATACTATAGAGGAATGTAAAGTGCAACTAAACTGCAGCCACTGAACTACGTTTAAAGGTGATGACAAAATCGAGTCTTCAAGGTTTACTCGTTATCCACTTTCTCCTGGAAACTCCGGTCACAGCATGTAAATGGATATCCCTTTGATGACAGACCACCCGCGTCGATACGGTTGACAAATTCGAAACAATCCTTCGTTGTGTGGCGAGGTTTCAACCCAACGAGCAAATCTTTCACTAAAAAGATTAACCCAGTGACCCTTTTCTACAGGTTCGTTCATATTCAAGGGACGTATTAATTCAAGGACTAAAAACTGGGAAAAAACATAAACCATCATTTAGGCCTGATAAATTCGGGCACACCTACCAGCCCTCCACGACCATTCTAAAACAGCTACCGTGCCTATACATCTGGAAGCTTACTGCATCGCCGTACATCAATCCACCAGACAGAACCACGAACGCATATGCCTTCCCTGTTCACTACAACACCAAAACAGCCACCCCGTCATCGCGTGGAGAGTTGACGTTGTCCCAAACCAAAACACTCTGCTGTAGCATTCTCCCCGTTCCCCTCGTTCCTTTAGCCTGAATTAGACTTGACGTCAACAAACAGCAAATTATCAAGGAAAATTCAATTTTCCCCAAAACACCCTCTTCACATAACACTTGGGAATAAATGCCCTGTATTTATCTAACGTCTCCAATTATTGCACTCGAGTCCAAAATCAGATTGAAGTGCTTGCATGAAGATATTCAAGGCCATAACCAGCACTTCCTACAAACTATTAAAGAGGAACAGAGAGAGTTGAGGAAACACTTACGTCGACAGAGCGGTGTTCCACTTCGGCAGGAAGATAGACCGACGAGAAGTCCTCCATGTCGGTGTTTTGTCCAAAATCTTCCCCTATCACCTCTTCTCCTGTGTCTTCAATGACTTTCGCTTCTTCCTCCTGCTCTGCTTGTTCTTGTTTTGCCTTGGCCTGCCTATGGTCCAGCTCAAGAAGGTTTTCCCGGGAATGCTCTTGTGCGTAGTTTGCTCTCTGACTAGCGATCGTACAGTCCTCGTCCTCGTCCTCAGCGAGTGATGCTTCGTCGAGCAGATTTTTTCGGCGACGCTGCTTAAAATGAGTAATGAACAGGTTCAAGGTAAACGGCTACTCGAGGCACACGTCGAAAACTCTCGGGCCTGACCATGACCAACCACACACAGACAGGGCCTAAAAGCGTGAGACGATTGGTGCGCACAATTAGGGCCAATAGGCAACGACTCTGTCAAGGTCAATGAGCCTGCAAAAGCAACCTTGTCCTAGCGCGTGGCATTCACCTGAAGCACACAAAGGCTTGCATAAAATGAGGGCGTGAATGACAGAGCACATACAGGAACGGGATCTGTAGTTGCTATTGGTTGAAAGCTTTATTATACCGATCACGAGGGCCTAAGGCTGCCCTTGGAAGGCACAAAGAGAATTCACATTCGTTCTTAGACGCAAAACTAGTCAAAAAGCGCTGGTACTCTCGGGTTAGCGTGTCCAAACATGAACGGCTCGAGCAACAGGGCCCCATAAAACAGCTGCAAGGCATAAAGTGCCTGCCAAAGACAGTCTAACGTTATCAATTGGAGCGCAAAGTAACAGACCACAGGCGAGAGGTATAAAGACATATCAGCAAATCGGTGGTGAACTGAGTGACTCCCTAACTAATTAAATTGTAATTACGACCCTCGAATTCCATAAAATGAGTGCAACATAGGCCTTAATGCGTCATCAACTCAAACTGGACTGTGTCATCTTCTTGTAACCTCCAGTGAAAAGAGTCGCTAGCAGCCTGCAAAGTAGGAAAATGCCTAACACACACACGCACAGAACAAGGGTGAGTGCCCCGACAGCAGATGCAAAAGGCCATCGGTGGTCGGTTGCATCAGGAATGAAACCCGTTTATATAAATGCAGGAATCAACAGCTTTCTTTCCACCAATTTGAAAACAGCACTACTGACTGAATTCTCGAGGTAGTACTTGTATTTTTTTGTCGTAGAAGCCACTTCTCAAAGCTGACAAAAGCTGAATTTTGTCGTGTTACGAAATAATTCCAAGCAGTAACTTCTTTTCTGCCAATCGCTAGACTATACAATAGCATCGGCATTTGTGAAAAGGCGATTTCATATAAGAACCTAGTATACACTGCCCTCGTTCCAGAGGTGAAGTGCACTTCTTTGGGCAAACACTCCTCTTGACTATGCAGAGCAATATGTGTGGACCTTAATGGCTCGTCAACATCATCTTCTCAGTCATGAATGCCACTAGCAGCTACAGCGTCTGCATACAATTCTTCCGTGCACACAGGCCGGGCATACGTAGACCGACTGTTGATGATGATGATGATGATGATGACGATGATGATGATGATGATGATGATGATGATGATGATGATGATGAGAATGATGATGATGATGACCAGTAAGCTTTGTTATTGCGACATACAGAACTGCGTTCGGACTGTGCCGACTACCTGGAAAACTCTCCCGACTTTTCGATGTGACCGAGGTTCCGATTATTGCAGTGGCTTAAGTTAATAGGCAAAACCCTTACCGCTGCAGTCTTTAGGCCCAGATTCGTGCGAGAAAAGAAGTCAGACACCGGGCGGAACGAATAGTTTATTCCATACAGAGCTAGTGGAGGATAGATTGGAGAAAGTTTGCAGTTGGACGAGTGCACAACCATCTGCGAGGGGGGCGCGTCCGAAATATGTGAGCGTGGCGGTCATCACAGAGTCTACAGCGTGACCATGTGTGAGTGAGCCACAAGGAGATGGTTGCCCAGACTGGATTGGGGTAGGCAGGCCCTGTTGCTTGTGCACTTGCTAGCAGCTGCGATTACACGTGCACTTGGAGGTGGGTCACTACACTACCACCATCCTTGGTGTTGATGTTCTGGATCCGTTTGATATTCTCATTGCTTGCAGGCAACATGGCCTTCACGATCACATCTCTACCCTCTCAGTAAAAGGCTTTCATAATTCCTCAACTTATAACCAAGTCTCCGTCTATGATCCCAATCCTGACCGCTCATTTCGACAACTCACGGTCCAATATACTAGGCCCACTTCTCCAACTCTTCATTGACCAATAGGTGGCGAGTACTGCACACTCAGGGAGACTGGGCGTCTCGACCTCTACCTATAGAGCTTATAAAAGCCAGATTTAGCAAAACCCTCCGCTAACCGGTCGAGTAAACTGAAGATCATGCTTCGCTAGATAGAGCCATGCAAATAACCTATAAAGCACATGGTTGCATTCATGAACTCCTTCTTTCGAGCCGAAACAAAATGCGTTTTGAGTATTAGACTAGAATTCAGTTGCTTTACGCATAGGTATGAACGAACAAGGAGGTGACAGAGTTCTACCTGTGTGGAATGTAGAAGGGCAAGGAAGGCGGCCTGATGACGATCCGCAGCTGATTTGTCCCCGACCTGAAGCGCGCGCTGCCGACTGGCCTCAATGGCTCGACGACGCTGATCCAAGGACAACCGCAGAACGGCGGTTTGCCCCCGCGAACTGGAGGGAGGAGGCACATCCGCATGTCGCCAGGCCAACTGGGAAGTCGAGGAGGCGCGGCTAACAGACACAGCGCTGTTGCCATTTGGTTGGCTCGGCTCAAGGTCACGACTGTTCAAATGCGTACTGGACCTGTGTCGGGCATCCCGATCGCGCCAAGTCATCTTTTCTTTCAAAATTCTGCAGTGAAAAGGGAGGAGATTGGGGAGACTGCATTCACACACATGTGAGAGGCGTCGAGAAAGAGAGATGTCATCTCGTGATATCTGGTCTACGGTTTAGTTACTTAAAACCCCGTGAACATGGTGTTTGGTAAGCCTGGTGTATTTTGATGGATGCAAGCGACGAAGTTAAGTAGATTGCCTAACTTAGGAAATTTCAAGATCGAAATTTGATTGGGTGCTTTAACACACATTTGAGTTTGCTATGCTGGTTTGTTGAATTGCTTTGAGGCGCAAAATGCTGGTTGCCAGAAGCGAGTTCAGTTCACATGAATGTTTTGAAAGAAAAAGTGGGCCAAATTGAGTCAAATAATTTCCTATGCTATTAAACGCTGCGAATCCAAATGTCCTTGCTTATGCGTGTTGCACAACAGAAGAACACTAAGATAAGCCAGCAATTTGTTAATTTTGTCTTTACAGAGAACGGAAAATGTCGTTTAGCTTCATGAAAGTAAGGCAAATGCATCGTATTGTTTTAGAAAAGAGCGGATTCAGTTTAAAAATCTGTTAAGTAAATCTGGTCAGTTTTGTGCCACGAAGTTAAGAAGTAAACTTGTGCAGAGTAAGTGTGTTTAGCACACCGAAAATAAGAATGCTAAACAATCATACATATTTGAAGCATGATGTTCCTGCTTATATTAGACGCTTTAAACCGGACCTCTACAAACAGTTGGAGCATGTGGTTAACCTTGCTTTACTTGGTAACCACAAGCTCCCAGATTTGCACATTCCCCAGCCCCATATTCCACACAACTCAATTACCTGTTTTCTCCCACCATTTTTGTTTTAACCTTCCTTCTCTATCTGACTAGGACCTATGACCTTTCTGTGCATATCCAATTTCGTGTTTTTCTCATTGGGGGACCTTAATGCAATGAGTGGTTGTAACTGAGGAGCTCTCCCGAAATTTATGGTGCCATTAAATCTTACAGCTATAACCATCTTCAAATCATACATATGAACATCCGCGACACGCCGTCACTTTTCTCTGTCACGCAGTACACGGAAAATTGCCAAACAATTTGTATCTACAGTTGTCTAGAAAGGAATACGGACGAGCACGATTTGGCAACTATGACATGCGCATTAGTATCTTTACAACTGCACTTACATGGTCCCCCATTCCCACGTTTACGGCACACCGATGGCAAGACATTCTCAGGACAACATGAGCTGGGTTCAGCCGCAGTCGCTTTCGAAGCTAAACAACCCATCTACGTGGGCCACATACAACCTGGTTATCAGTTATTGCAAACAGCTTCAGTAGGGACGGCTCGGATTTCACCTAAGTGCTAATTCCATAAGGACCGTCTTTCGAGGAAGTGATTGCAGTCTGATCCGCAACCCCGGGTACGGCCGATGTCCAACTAACTTGACGACCCTCCAATCTACACCTTCCCCCTTGTACCAGTCGTCTAACAACTAGGACTGTTATTGATGGGTGTGTAAATGGTTGACTAAAATTCTCGTGTGTGATAAAGCCTGCAGGCAGTCGATAAGAGGGGAGCCGACGCTTCGGCAGAATAAGCGCAAATAGTAACACTTTCTTAAGCAAGCTTAAGTGCAAGCCTTATACCTGCCATAATCCAGCGTTAAACACTACCGTGAGATAAGATAGCGGCGTCAATACCCCGGAAGATCACGCTTCAATCCTAGCGCTGACCTAAGCCAGCGTTTTAAGTGCACGTGACAACACAGGCCACTTTAGTTGTCACATTTGACTTTAGGCATGCATTTAATTAAGCATGTAAGTTCAGTAGGTAAGGCTGCTCTTCAGCTCCTACCACATGCGGCTCCTATACTATACGTGTGATGCGAGGTTGAGACTATAACGGTCTACAGTGGTTCAGAAGGCGGCCAGTTGAAGCATTTACTAGACACATCATCAACCCAGTGTGTCTTATGTGTCTAGTGGCTGTTGAGTGGACTGGGAGTCAGACGGCGATGGCTCCTTCCAATGCCCTGGTTGTGTAAATTCTGCAGTGTGTGCGTGGCAAGGGGACCAGGTTGTGCTATGGCGATCGCAGACGGTTCGCCGGCTCTGTCAGCCACTACGCCCGGTCCCACCTCCGGTCTTCTTGTTTCTCTATTGACAGCAGGTTCAGTTTGGTGAGGGAAGAGGGAGTGCGGTAGATGCTGCGCAAATCTGGCATCACTTAAAACTAATTCACACACAAGTCACCGCGTTTGCCTTAGCTTGCTGAAGCACGCGGTGGACATCGTCAAAATCGATGGATTAACTTTTGGTTAATCTGTGGAAGTGGAGAAGAAGAGTTCAGTAATAACCACTCATGCTCAAGCTTGCTGCCATTTGCTGGTAGGTCAACTTGCCATCAGTCGGAAAATGGCATTTCACTCACACATTAAGTTCGCTTATTAGCTCCTGATCGCAGCCGCTTAATCCAGCAAGCCTCTTCTGAATTCAACGGTGGAGCTAGTTTAATAAATGCCTTTTTGACGCGAATATACGCGCCGACAACAGACAACTATTGACAGGAAGTGGATCAGGTGCGCCTACTGCGGGATCGATATCCAAAACCATTTTAAATTAGATTCGGCGATGCTGACGCACAGTTAAAACAACCCGACCAGACGAGGATGTATCACACCAAAGGCCTCCGTGCCCACATTCCATCCATTGTTTTCGTCTGCCTAGTCTGTACGTCATACATCATAAATCCTTTATTGGTCAGTTGGATACGACAGGATAATTAACGGCTGCCATTAATGATCAAAGCCTGGATCTCCAATGGAACGAAATGCACACATAAACACATTCCAACAAGAGGAGCTCGCGAATATTAGGCTGGAAACCGAAACTTGCTGTGTGATTTTACTTGTGAACACAAGCGAGACTTGAGCGGGAGCCATTAACCTAGTCAGCTTTGTGCGAGTGAATGACATTAACCCACAGATTTCATTCCAAGGAGGTCAAGAATTAATTAGAGTTTCTAAGTAATGCAAACGCATAGAAAAAAACGAAATTTCTGACTATAAAAAAGAACACATCTGTCCTTAAGCAACTGACACGGCGCACTAAGGTTAAAGGCGATTGCAGGTGTCAGGAAGGCCTCTCTTTTTAAAGCGGAGAAAGGATCACGCAAGCACAAAAACCCTTAAATCATTTAAAATAAGATTTCCGATTTTCCAGGGCAAAAAAAGTCAGTTAAACATCCTGCCCTCAGCTCAAACGCACTTAAAATATGTGACTCATGTGAACACATCTCCAATTCCACATTTAGATGAGAGTAGATGAGGATGTGACAAATATTTTCCATTAGACTACTTTCAACCTTGTAAGTTTCGTTTTTATGTGAGTAGGTTGCTGTAGAAGAAGCGAAGTAGGACTCTCCACCGGGACTCAGTGCCTAAGAGGACATACTACTCAGAATCGTCCTAAAATAGCCAGGAGTAAGACATACCATTCTTTCGACAAGTTAAAGATGTGTCGCGGTTGGCAAGCACATGACAAAACGTATAACCTATAGATAATTTGACGCGCTGTAAGTCCACGGTTAAGCTTTTTGAACGTTCACCCTCCAACTAATATGGGGTCTGTTTCCTCAACCTTTGCAATGAATTTACTCACTAACATGCTATAAACTATTTTAGGACTGCAGAGTGAGAAATTACAAAAACAATTCCCATGTCAAAACTTTTGAGACAGCCTGTACAATGCTGTTAAACTCGATCTGCGATTTTAGGTGTACATGGCCTCGAAGGGCCCTGACGACAGAATTTAAACCTCCCTGCGTGCATTTGTTTCTTTCTGCATATTTCAAATTAACGTGCGCACAGTTGGTTGCGCAAATGCCACCACTTTTCTTACTACGCTCTTAAAAGCGCAAAATTAAACGGTTAAGTCAATTAGCCCAAGTTTAAACCTAGCTGCCCACACGGCATCGGGATGACCAAGCGCTGATGCCGCACTTTGGTGTGCGTTTGGTGCAGTGGTTTAGGCCTGACGTGGCGTAACAGACGGAAGGTTACGCAAGGCTTGATCAACGATCGACTGGAGCGGGAAAAAAGTATCCATAATCTGCTTGGCTTAGAAAACAAAAGCTACAAAATAAAACAGTGAAGGTCAGTAGCGGCAATATCTGCAGTTGCTTCACGTCGAGGACGCAGCAGGGGCAAGTTGCGCGTCCTACTACAGTAGTCGCCGGCTATTAAGCCCACGGTTAATAGGCCCAGCCGCGTATGAAGCCCAAATCAGCTTGGGATGGAATTTTACATAGCAAAATCCGCCGGCTACAAAGCCCAGTTTGCCAACAAGATAGAGGGAGATTCTCATCTCTCTGTGTGCGCAACGCGGTCTATAGGCATCAGATTTCACAAAATTCGAAGATTTCTGGTGCCTACTTTGTTCTCAAGTAATCTCTGGCCGCCCGCAGGTGGGAGCGTGGACTCAGTGGCGGACAAAATTTAACAGTCCGTTTGCGAGTGCCGCTTATAGCTTGTCCGCAAAACACACCAGTTCATAACAAGGTCAGTTTTGATCTCACAAGAGTAAAAAGTAGTAAAAACAAGCATTCTTTACTACTACTACTACTACTACTACTACTACTACTACTACTACTACTA
>JAYGXS010000002.1:72440375-72520973 GCA_036362985.1 Ligula intestinalis | reverse complement strand
CTACTACTACTACTACTACTACTACTACTGCGAATTGTATAGGTAGTTGTACAAAGTTAACAAGGCCATGATGTTGCTCGTAAACTATTATTACCATGAAAGCGACAAAAAAGCTGAATTAAGAAGTTGGGATTGGAGTCTGATTCTCTTCCTAAACCAGTCAGTCTACTATGTTCACCATGAAAGCCGACTTATTTCGTCATTTGGCGACCTTCTAATCAAAGCTTCCTATAAAATCAAGCGAAGCTAATGGATCCCCAAGTATCCGGCTCGTTATTTTCTCCCTCGCCCTGGAATTTCAGTTAACGGGCACAGAGGCTAATGCGACGTGAAGGCCTATGCCTAAGAAGCACCACCGAATGTATGGGCAGGGACCTAATATATGTACCCCTCACTCGGAACTCCCTGCCTATAAAGGAACTTTTTATGCAATAAAACAGGCAAGCACGACCTTTGGCAATCATAAATATTTTTGAGCGCTGCGCTTCCTCCTCCTAGAGACCAATATGACCACCATTACCATACTACATGCGGACTTGCGTAATAGTTCAGATGGGGGTTGGGGGGGCTAGGGGAGGTGGGGTCCACATATCCTTTTCCGAGCTACACATTTAGAACAAAAGGTAGGAGTTTGGGTGGACTCAACGCGATCAACAAAACGCATGAAATGAGCCAGCCTGATCCCGGTTTGTTCTAACGAATCTACAGAGCAGTCCACTATGGGAACGGCAGAGGTCCAACACAATATAACTATAAGCGATTGGGAATATATTGGCCCTCCATTTGGTACGACACACTGAAGTGTGCAAAACAAAAAAACGTTTACTTATTATGATTGGGAGTGAGGTCCTTCCGAAGACGACAACAAACATTTAGCGACACCTTCCGACGTCCAATAATTTCCTACGATGCGAGAAACGCTTAAAAAATCTGACAAGATGGACTCGATCTTTTTGCGGTTCTAATTAAAAAAATCAGTTTTAGGATGATTTCAAACGAAGTTGATAATACATGATAACGCTTCATAATGGTGTCCCAGTTTGTAAAACAATAGACAGAAATGACCAAAGAATATGACTCCAGTCAAGACTGTAATGCTGGCTTTTTTAAACTAAACGAAAAATGAATGTATGTGTTTCGCCGATCTAGTAGAGGAACAATTAAGTTTCACTCTATGTCACAACAGTGCGACTGAAAACACTTACGTCTCCGGGTGGCTTGGCGCTTGACTCCATTGCATTCGGAGGTTCGGTGGACGTTGTGGCTGCTGGGTGCTGCCTGTCGGTGGCACCGTACTGGCCGCCCCGGGCGAAAGAGGTGATTGAATTGTCGAGACAACTTCCTGCGTAGGCGAGCTTACACCTGGGGTGGCGCTTGTTGCTCCTGTGAGGAAGACAAGTGAGGTACATAATGCGGAAAGACAGTTGTGCAAGCCATGCATGTGACAAGAAGCAAATACAACCGGAAGTTAATGTACGATAAAGCACTGACACAAGACCAGGCAGATGGTTAGCCAACCTATTTAAATTCTCGTGTTCCTGTAAAGTCTCAGGGTGTACCTACTTTTTAGTCCTGCACTTCAGCCAGGCTGTGGAGGCAGGAGTCCGCTCACTACGAGACTTATCTCCTAGTAGCAAGTTATGCTGTCAAGATACATACTCTACACTAATATGCGAAAAAATTCGAGGTCCAGATAAAATACTCCTTTCATCATGCCCGGAAAGGAGGAAGAAGAAGAGACAATTTCTGCGACCGATAAGTACTTTGGCTGACGTTTCTAAAGCGTGCTCGCTTCCATCGTCAGAGCGTGCTGCCTGTACTCCCGTTCGCGTCAAATGAATGTATCTGACCAATAGCTTTGCCTAATGCCCCATGTTTCAATCGATTGCACCGATCCATTTTCGTGGTTGTTTGAATGGCTCGCGCTCTCACAGGCGTCTTCATGAGCTGTGACAAGTCGTTTTCGTGTTTCGTGAGCGTTTCCATTCTCTTTGCTCGCGGCTGCCGGCTGTCAGCCCTGCTTATACCTTTCCGCCCGACTTATTGCTCCGTTCTGAGCCGCTGTTAGCCTTTTGCGGAGCGCTTGGTAGGCGGGATGAAGGTCCATGGCTCTGTTTAGTATGCCTGTCGAGGATCAACTTTCTAGCAGCAATCTGGCCATCTTGTCGTTGGCTCGGCCTGTTACCCTAGCTTTTTCAAGGGCGAATATGTGTTTCTTCTGCTGTACGTGGTCATAGACCAAAGACAGCTTATCCTGGCGGTTGGTTGCTGATGCTCATGCAACCTTGTGCCAAGGCGTCTGCCCATTTCACCGACATACCTTGCAGTGCAGTCTTAGTATGGTATGCTGTAGACCACAGCTGTCAAAGGTAGCGGGTATTTGGGCCTCACGATCTGCTGTCTGATGGTTGACTCCGGCCTATGAGCCACACAGATCCCGAATGGTTTCAGGATGCTGGCAGCCACCTCTGATACATCCTTCAAATAAGGGATTGCGAGCCAGAACTTAGGGTCCTCTCCTTTCGACCGCTCATGGTGGGGCGTACAAAGGACTTTGGATAACATTTGGCGTGAAATAAGACATGCAAGTACTTAATCTCCACCTTTTTTCCACTTTCGTCACTGCAGTCTGTCTAAACGCGTTGGAAGAGGGTTCTAACACAACTATGTTTGTGACCAACGGGGTGGTTGCTTCTGAAGTGGAGAATTTGTGTGTCGTAGCCCATAGTTGGATCAGGAATTCCCGCCAGAATCCAAACCGGGAGTAGTTGGGAGACGGAGAAAAGCCGCAACCTCGACCGGCTTGAGCCAAAGGTCCGCGGGAGTGAGGTGGGTGCCTGGCCGAGAACTGCAGGCAAACAGATGACGGCAGTCATGCGGCGAGACGCCGCAGTCGGGTATGGATGGGTCGAGCCAGTGTTGGTACTGGCGAAGGAGCATGCAGTAGCCACTGCGTAGCTGCGCCAGGGTACAGCGAGTGACCCTCGGGAGATATCGTTCCGAGGCCGCAATCGGAGGTGGATAGCCACCCAAAAGGACCGGGGGACGGTAACCTCGTTTCTCCTCGACAACGACTCTCTGGTGGAGACGCTGGAAGCCTGTCTTGGTGGCAGAGCTATCTAAAGGTAGATCCGCGAGAGACGAGGCAACAGCTTCCTTGTGGAGTGCTCGAATAGACGGCCGGACGTTGCGGCAGGGCTCAAGACCGGTGCAACGGTGATGATTGGGATGGCCGGGTTGCGTACAACTCCACCAGAACTGCTGGCTAAGGAGAGTGTTGTGATGGGCGACCGGTATAACAGAAGCCTCAGCATGAAGATTATCTGTTGGCGACATTTTATAGCAACCCATGATCGTGCGGAGGGCAGCGTTCTGTGCTGACTGGAGGCGGCGGAGGCTGGAAGAGGTCTTCGTAGGAGACCAGATTGATGCCGCATAAGTGAGGTGCGGCTTGGCCAGCGCCTTGAAAGCAGTCGACAAAGTCTCTTTAGCGCAGCCCCAGGATGTGCCTGCTAGAGCCTTGAGGACTTTGGTGCAGCGGCTTACTTTGCTTGCGGTCTCCCTGGCATGGTCTGCGAACGTGGAAAGCTGATCAAAACGCACACCAAGGACTTTGGGCTTGCGGACGAGTGGTCAGGACGCCCCATTGACGGTGATGACCGGGTAACGATTAAACTCCTTCGGATCAAGCGTAAAAACAGTTACGGACGACTTGGCTGCCAAGATCGTCATTCCGCGCTGGGTGAAGAAGTTTTCGACAACAGGCATGAACTCCGTGAGGAGCTGTGCAGCCTGATCGATGTCATGGTGCCGGCAAAAGAACGTAACATCGTCCGTATAGGATACCACTTGCACAGATGCCCGGGGGAGTGGGAGCTCTCGCATGTAGATGTTAAAGAGCGTCGGGCTGAGCACAGAGCCTTGAGGGACGCCACAGGTCTGCTTACGGGGCTTAGAGAGAGCGCCCCGGAAAAGGACACGATCGTGACGGCCACAGATGTAAGCCGCCAACCATCGGACCAGGTCAGCCGGGACGTTCAGCGAGACCAAGTCCTGAAGGAGCTGATCGTGGCGGACGCAGTCGAAGGCTCGTGAGAGGTCAATTGAGACTGCCACGGTCCGCGAAGCGGGCTTCTGTTGATTGAAGCCCTCGAGGATAGAGTCGCTGAGCTCGAAAAGCGCCGTTGTAGTCCCAAGACCCGATCGGAAACCATGTTGGTGGCAAGATAGTTCCGCCATAGACGTCAGAATTGGGTGGACGAACCCTTCCAGGATCTTCGCCAATGGACTGAGGAGGGCGATTGGACGATAAGAGGTCGCTAGGCAGGGATCCTTACCCGCTTTGAGCAGGGGGATAATGATCGATTGGCACCAGCAATCAGGGATGATTTAAGTTCCCAGTGAAAGGTTGAAGAGGGCGGCAAGGTAGGCAGCCACCTTCGGGCCAATGTGGCGCACATGGATAGGCGCCAAACCATCTGGTCCTAAGGCTTTCGAAGCTCTTATTTTCTTGACGGCGGTGAGGATGTTATCAGCCGAAAAGGAAATGTCTGGGGCGGGGCTTTATGGAGGAGACGAAGAAGGGGGCGCTGGCTTTTGGGACTGGGCGCCGAGCGGGGCGAGAACAGCTTGTTCATCTTCGCGGCGATCTTACCGTCCCCGAAGCTAATAGACTGGTTAGATGTATCAGCCCGGGGTTTGGTCAGGTTGCGTAAAAGCTTCCAAGTGGCAGCTGAGTTGCCGCTGAAATTACAATCTGAAACTAGTTCATGCCAGCGTTGGCGTTTGCCATCTTTGATAGTCTTAGTGATTAAGCCATTTAGTTCGCCAACGCGCGGGTCAGTGGCATCGCGCGCTCGTATTTCGTCTCTCTCTCGTTCCAGGCGGGAGGCTTCGGGCAGATAGTTAGGACGGAGAAGGGGAATGCGGCCGTTAGGGATGTGGTGACTTGCTGCTGCCAGGAGTAGTCGACGAAGGGCTCGCTCCGCCGTGTGGACACAGGGGGAGGCGGTAGACCATCGATCTCGGCTGCGCATTCGGTCGTGAACGCTGCCCAATTGGCTTTCTTGAAATTAATGAAGTGCCGGTTGGGGGCCTTGATACGCTCGGCGGCAGTGGCCAATTCGAGCGCAATGGGGAGGTGGTCACTACCTAGGCTGAGTTCCGTGTTCCACATTGTGGAGGCTACCAGACTGAGACTGGCGAGGGAAACATCGGGCGACCTGGAGGCGCCGTTGGTCGGGAGCCGCGTTTGGCTGTTCTCGTTGAGAACGGCAAAGGGGGCGTGTTCTATTTCATCAGCCAGAGCTTCTCCTCGGGGGTCGGCTGCCAAGTTAGAGCACCACAGGTCATGGTTGGCGTTGAAGTCACCTAGCACCAAACTGTCTCCAGAAGGTAAGAAGGGAGCGATAGAAGCGGTGAAACCGGGAGAACAACTGGAAGTTGGAGGGATGTACACGTTCACGACGGTTAGCGGCGCCGGGCCAATGTCAAGGGAAATCGCTAGTTCTTCCGTGGGATCGGCTCCAAGCAGGGGTAGCTGGTGATGGGCAATGGATTTGTCCACCAGGAAGGCCAAACTTCCGCCTTTGTTGCGGCCGCGGTCGCGACGGACAATCATGTAATCGGCACAGGAAGGGACCTTAGTGGAGTTAGACCACTTTGTCTCTTGGATAGCCGCCACAGCTATGCTGTGCGAGCGCATGAAGGCCATGAGCTGGTCAAGCTTCCCAAGGAGGCCGTTGGCGTTGAATTGTAAGATCTTAAGACCAGGTGGTGAGGCAAGGTCGGAGACCAGAGGATTTGGGTTCAGGACTGGACGGGCTGGAGGCATGGAGATCGGTGGGGGTATGGGACAGCTGGGACACGCGAAGGCGGGCGACCAATCGGCAGCCGTGGCGAGGCCACTGCAGCGGAGATGGCACCAGCCATTGCACGAGCCGCAACGTACAGACCAGTCGCGGCGGCCCAGACGGACTCGGCAGAACGAGCAGTACCAGAGAGGTCCAGGGTTGGCCTCAATTCCGCGGGCGAGGAGGAGGAGTCAGAGCAGCGTGGCCGGGAGGGGCTGTTCCGTCATCAAAAACACGGATTGGGCGGAGGGGAGATGGGTGTAGCAGACCTTGGCCGACGGGAGGGCGGGTGGGAACGCGATGCGTAGACGCATCTGCTGTGGTTCCCAAGTGGAGAATGTGCATGGTATTGGTTGCCTCGCGGTAGACCATTGTCCTTATCTTTCCGTCTGCCAGTTTCTTCACTTGTACATCAAAGAAGGGTATCAGATTATTGACCTCTTCTTCTGTGGTGAACTGGATGTCAGAAAAGATGGAGTTCAGCAGTGCCTTGAAGGTCTATCTTTTGCTCCTTTTGATGATGACGAAAGTGTCTTCAACGTAGCTGGCCCAGAACTTCAGAGGAGACGAGCTGAAGATCAGCCGCTCGAGCCTTTGCAGATGGGACAGATGGTCACGTCTCATCACTGTCAGTGTATGTTCTTGGATGCGTATGGATATCCTGGTACGGCGCAAGACTGACAGAACATTATACACCTCCATTTACAGCGGTTGGACGCAGTAAGGCATACGCAACTGTCTACAAGTGTACTGCCAGACTGCATTTCTAAAGTATAAACACTAGACAACCCTGCGGCACATGAACATTCAGCATTAATCCCACAAACCGAGCCCCCACATCCCGACTGACCGCTTCCAGATTATCATAAGTGGGGTGACCCGCCCAACAAACGTATAGAACCCACTAATGCTATTCAGCCGTGTGTTTTCTATCACGGCATTAAATGCCATCGAATCCTTAAAAGTGGGAAATCCGTTCAAATATTTCCTTTTGCCTAACAGACAGTAGGATACCTTGCATAAGTTTTAGCCGCACTCCTCCAGACAGAAGTGCCATCAAATGACGCAGAAAAATTTCCCATTAAGTCATTACCAAACCCAAGTGCATTCAAGCCTCAGGTGGGGAACCACTTGGGGTCAGAGATGACTGGTTGATGTAGGCTTATGAGCCAGAAATGGCCATTCCAGCCTTCCTTGTCTTTGCCAGCAGTGCCACCTGCGTAGATAACTAGTAGCTGTGCAGCTTCTGGTGGGACTTGAGACTAAGCTCCAGAGCAGAGCGGGATGATCGAGATCCATTTGCAATCGGTGAACACTAATCAACGAGTGTCGACAAGGAGAGAGCAACTAGGTGGAATTGCCTACATTACCACCGCCAAATACTGGGAGGTAGCATGCAAAGCTAGGTCAGTTCATGAGGCCATGCACATATATCAGCATGTCAAAGGACTACCGCAGAAAATCAAACCGCAATCATACAAGAAAGTACAAGCAGGCTATATGATTAGACGGAGTACTTTGGAGCACATGCTAAAGTTAATGGACAAAGTCCTGGCAGGTGAACTGGATTCTGCCTTTTGCATCCCATTTCTACTCGACCGAAAATTTCGCAGCAAAATTTAATAACTGAATACCTTTTTGGGGCGTGTATTCAGCAGCGTGGTAGGAGCTTTGAGCTGAAGGCAACACCGTCTGATCAGGCGACCTGTCCGTTGACGTCTAGAAAGGAATAAGATCAGATAGCGGGCGTAAGCGGTGCATTATCAACAAAGTATTATGACAACCACCTATTTTAAAATATTAACCTTACTACGAAGAGGTAGAAATTCTCAACCTTTTTTGGAGGGGAAATCTTTGCCGGTGCGAGTTTTTTCCCATGCGAAGGTGTGTCTTGTATCAAGGTCACGCACGGCCATTTGGGACAGATGGTCACATCTCACCACTGTCAGTATATGTTCTTGGATGGGTATGGATGTCCTGTTACAGCGCAATACTGACCGAACATTACATACATCCGTTTACAGGAAATGGACTATTCAGAAGTTATTTTTCACTATGAGAACGAAAATCCGATCGCTCAAAAATTAAGGGCCGTCAACCGTGTACTACATTGAGGAAGAACACACTATTCTAACGAATAAATCTACCGGGTCGAGCCAGATTATTTCTTTGATTTATTTTCCCTAAATGGTGACCGCAGAGAATTTGTACATCGATGAATGAAAAAAACAAGAATCTAGAGACGGGGAACTCGATTGTACCATTAAGTGGCCCAAAACAAACACATGGCAAATCCGCTCTTTGATAAGGAATGGGTCCGAACTTTTAGAAAGGCACCTGCAAAAATACGAAATAAAAGTGACGCACAAACCGACGACTACATTACGCAACCAGCTTGTACACCCTAAGGATATGATTGGTTATCTTGAGAAGAAAGAAGTCGTCTAAAAGATACTATGCGAAGCTTGTTATGTTGTATATGGTAGTCAAACGGAAAAGTTAAACTTCACCAACATCAGTTGGCAGTTAAAAGGCGTGACTATATGTAGCAAGTGGCCATGCACAGCCTTGATATAGTACGCACCTTCGCGTGAGACAAAACCCGTAGGGTCTGAATTTTGCCTTCCAAAAAGGCTGAATATTTCTGGAGGCCATGCATCAACCGGCATATTGAGTTAAATGTCGTGTACAAATTTTCAAAGAAAAACGTAAGAGACGAGAGGCAGTCGATATGGACTGAGGCAAACTGCAGCCACTTATTAGCGCTCACACGAGAGGACTATTGACGTATTTAGCACTTTTGCCATTTCAATTGTTCTTTGCATATATACTCAAGTCTTAAGACAGCCTGAGGAACGAGCATCTAAAATTTACCCAATAAAGTTACTTTTTTGCCCAGAGAACGTACTTGCCTTCAAACGAAACTTGTTTATTTCTAAATATTAACCTTGCCCCGAAAAGCTAGAAGAGTAGAGTGAACTGGGAGAAGAGTTAGACGCAGTCGATCGAACAGCAACTTTATTTACCCGACGTTACTGATTCAAACTCGAACGTAACAGCTGAGGCAGCATCAGATACGTGTGATACATACGCAGAGAGAATTTCAGTATTTGTAGAAAGAAGTTACTATGCTACCGTATAACTATGAAAATTGGCGTCTACCGCCTTTATCATGGATGGTTGCCCTCTGGTGCGCTAATTGCTTGATGACTGGCGTGCAATTCTTTGATCTCTGAAATTTTATCAGCCGTGTTGAATTTTGGTGTGATGACTGTTGAGCCATCCGACTGACCGGCATTAACGACGGAAACCGTGTTCGTCAGCATATGCCCCCCACTCCGAGTGGCTAATATCTTTGGCCAACCCAGATCTCAAAAACGACTATGGGCTGGAAAAGTAATCGCAACTGTTAGCAGACTGGGGGCTCGTGTACCATGTCTCAAGCAGAATTTCGGTCTCATCGAATTTGCATGTGCAGTCAGGTCTTATCGAACGAGACACCACTTGAGAGTTGGCGTCCCTTCTCCACGCTGGCACCACATGTTCGGTCATTCACATCCAGAGCAGTCCTGTAATTTCTCCGACGTAGGCAACCGCACCAGATCTGATAAACGACTTCCAACGTTTCTCACCGTGGCAGTTGGGCTTTTGGTTCCATTACGTGATGCCTTATGGTTACCGCCGGCCTGTGTGCAACTCCAATTCCAAGGGGCTCGAGAAGGCGGCTAACGGCCTCCGAGACTTCCTTTACGTACAGCATCACTCACTGAAATTCGGTGTCTAGGCGATTTCGCCGCTCATCTCGTTTGCATATGCAGTGGATCACTAAGTTATGCGAGTAGGAGCATCCGTCTAGCATACTGAAGTTTGACAACCCTGTCTTCCGGTTCACTGTTGTGAGTCTTAATACGCCCCTTTACGTAACTTATTTTATGACTGCTACTGCTACTGAAGTTCAGCACTTGCATCGGATTTTTCACTCTTCTGAAAACTGTGTTTTTAGCCCCTACATTCTTTGCGGCAGATGCAGACATCAAAAAAGGCCAGCCGTTTGTATTCTTCCCCCTGCATCGTAAACTGTACGTCACCAGAGGACGATATTTAGACCTTATTGAAACGATAGTACCTGACCCCGTTCGATGAAGAAAACGGTATTATTCACATACCACGCCTAGAATTTCGGTCTGTGATGTTGGAAGACCAGCGAATCTAACCGTTTCTAGGACCACCTCAGTTAGGAAACACAAACGAGTATTTTTTTTCGCACGGTTCATAACACTTAATGAATCCTGAAAATACCTACATAACAAGCACCCTACGCCTTACTAACGTTGTGATCGATGAGGTTACACACTAGGCTACGTTAAGCAGTACGTATGTGTGTCAGCTTTCAGCAAAACAGCACGCTTCAGCCCCAGCAGAAGAAGCGTACTCCACTTCGCTAGAGCTGAAGTAGTAGGTGAAAGGCCGCACTAAAGTAAAGGCACATGCCACTTAAGTGGTAAGTATGTTCTTTCGCGTAGCCCTGATCAGGAATTGAAGACCAGAGCGTGGGTGGCACAGGTAGACGGCCCGTCTACCTTCGTCACCCCCTGCACCAAAATTAATCGTTAGTTGATTGGTCCGCTCGGACAGTCGAATGGTGTGCGGCAGGGGGGAGGGAGATGGGGAGAGAAGGAAGCCAATACTAGGAAATCCCTCCTAGCGGCAAATCAACGCACTACTCACTCATAATAAATAGAACGTGTTTGAGTGTATCAGAAGGAAATAAGGTGCATCGCCGGGAAGGCTGCGAATTCGGTCCGTCGCAGGACTTAGGGTAGGTGCAATAACTCCTTCTTAATGTAGTTTTAATGACATGCTCTCTTATATGGATTTGAGCAGCCTCACAGTAGTCTGTAACGTCTAGAGTGGACACCAGCGTAGGTTTGAGATGCGTAGAGGTGAATAAGATGTTGCGTAAATATTTTCCAAAACACGAGCGGGTACACAAAAAGGACCGATCAATACGGACTAACGTAAACTCAAACTGCTAGTTAGCACTTATGCCGGATGATTATGGACTGACACATATTACAGTTGCCAATTAGCGATAACGCTATTACGTTTATAAAATTTTCCACAATAGATGGACGCAAATTTGAGCTGTCAATTAGTTCTCACTTTTGAAATGTTACTTGCTCGTTGCGTAGCTTCTTAAGCCTGACGACGATCTGGGGATCCAGCCTCGAATATTTACTGAATACGTTTACCTTGTTTTCCTCAAAACGTTTTTTTTCATACAAATTAAATTTTTTGGGATGCCTGCCTTTCAACTTATACGAATAAAAAAGATGTATTTTCTATAGGCAATTAGGCGGGCAGTCTTGCGCTTGCTTGCTAAATACGTTAACCAGACACTCTTCTGTCCAGTTGACCAAGTAACGTTCATAAAAAAGCCATCGTAGTGGACAGGCGGATTGCTTTATTAAATGTCCCTCTCACCGATTTTGCGACAATTATTGAGCGACGCATCCAGAATTACTTTTGGACATCGAAACGGGCTATCACGTTTTAGTCAAGACACCCCTGTGAACCAAGATTATTATATGCAAGTGTTGAGGCGATTGCATGAAGTAGCTCGAAAAAACCCGATCTGAATGTTTGGGATTTTGGGGGACTGGCTGCTTCATCACCACAGCATGCCTGCAAAAACAGAGGTCAAAGCAATCAGTCTTTTGGCGATTAACACGATGAAAACGGTTTCTCATTCCCTTTACGCACCAGACGTGGCCCCGGTGACCTTTTCTTATTCCCAAGAATAAAAGAAACCGGAAGGAAAAGTATTTAGAGAATGTAGGATAGGTAAACAAAGAAAGAAACTGACGCCATTTAACAGAATTAGTCCAGAGGAATACAAAAAATACTTCAAACAGTGGAAAACGCGTTGAGCATAATCCGTTCCGGCATCGAGCTCGTCTTACAAAACGAATTTGACCATTTAAGTAATAGAAATAAAATTAATCCGTCCCACCCACGTAGAACACCACTATGTCCCACGATCATGGTCGGTTCGCTGCTGGAGCCGGCAAATTTCAGCACCAGCCTCGCGAGAGCTCGTTGCCAATCAAACTGCACCAGTTCACTGACTGACTGCAGGCTACTAAGGGCCTACGCCCCGGGGAGCCAGACTCAATGGCTGACACAGGCGCACACAAACATGGACTGAGAGCTCATAAATTGGGCGGACGCTCCTCAATCGAACACATTTTCTACGAGTGGGTCGCTCGTACACGAGCTTGCTCGTCATTTGAGGCTCCACTGCATTTTGAGGTGGATAAATGTTTTAAAAATATTATGTTATATTAAAGAAAGTAATAACATAATTATTGTCTCTCAGGCGCCTTCTAATAAACCAATTTTTACGCAAAACACTACCGTCCGTCTCGCTCGTGGGAATTGGGTTGGTGTCATCGCTCCTGACGGTCAAACTATCATGTCATGTCCTAAAAGACGAGGAGAATCAATTTCTCAACCAGTACAGTATTTTCCTGGAAAATTATAGCATGTAAGACTTGGGCAGCACCATTTTAACTTTCTTTACCCACACTCACAGTGGTGCAATGGCAGAAAAAAGCTGGCGATGAATGTCCACGCTGGGCTCATTCTGTCTAAGCATGCCGCACACACGTGCCAACCAGGGTACATGAATCAGACCTTGTGAACGGACCACACACGTAAAGGACATGGCTGCTGGAGTAGTAACTACAGCCAGCCTGTAAATTGCTAGAACTGCTTGTACTTAACGGACTTGGACACACTGTTTTCAATTATAAACAGTCCCAGAAGATGAAATGGCTTGTGCAAGTGATTCTAAATGTAAAAAAGGTTTGGCAAATGCGACCTGAATGTGCGGTGTGGGAGGGTCCGCCGGGGGGGGGGGGGGGGGGGGAATTCAGAACGCATAAACCAACAGCCGGCTGTAAAAACACTTCTTATAATAAACTATTTAAAATTTTCGAAGCACGACCTTACGTTAAAATTCGACCAATTTACTTCGAAGATTCCAAATGAACCTCGCACTGGACAAATGGAAGACAGTTTGGCCATCCTTTGCGGTAAGGTCCATCTTCTGACGGTGACGGTAAAGGAACGGTGACTTTTGCTGGACTATGGTGGCAGTATCCTTGCGCTTCATCTACCTAACTTTCTGGTCCACTCCCCCAGCTGGACCCGGTCTCAAGACAATGTCAAGAAGACTGGAGGAGGGAGAGGGCGCAGGTGGCTGGCGCGGTCGGAGCCATCCCTAAGCGTTTCGCCACACCTGTCTCGGATTCCAAAGAGTGGGAGTGCCATTGAGGCCACAGCAAGAAGTGGCCATCACAGCCTGACTCCCAGTCCACCAGTCAACCCTTCCACACAAAACAACACACGGGGTGGGGTTGACCGCGCGGTTTGACATATCCCCACGGTCGGCAAGCTCTCAAAGCACGACTTTTAATGCGCCCTAACGACTTTAAGCGCGTCAAATTATTCATAGTGAGCAAAACGCACTATGCAATCAAACTCATTCTCTATCCCCCTTCTTAGGCTACAGCACCGTCTGAGCAGGTCAGTTGTCTGACGCGGGGTGATTGGACAAACATTACACGCATCATAACACTATAGAACGATAGTCGAAATTCAACCCCCCGTTGGGAGGTTCGAGTTACATGTCGGAGTAAATTCTCCCGAAACGACTATCTTTCGGTGATTTTGCTATAGGTGTTCATCAACAAGGACAGGCGAGAAGTTGAAACGTCTTGGGTGTGGGTACGACCGCAAAAGACTGGCAAACGGACTCCATTGACGTGAAAAATGGAGCAGTGACATTCGAACCCAACCATTTAAAAGAAGACTAAAGAAAATAAAATACCAGACTGAAATATCAAGGCACAATGCCGCCAACGCTTGACCTTTTCTCATCTTTTCCTGCTTAAAACCATTTCTAAACGCACAGTGGCCTCGTGGGACACTTTTACATGCACGCTCCTAGTCTGGATGACGCCCCGATGGACGTCTTGTCATCCAGTTAACACTAGCTCACGGAATAGTTCCCTCCTAAAACAACACGCCGACCTCAGGAATCCACATAAAACAACCCAACTACGCGGGCCTGTTTTCCCACATGACGTTAGTGTAGCCCAAAAATGAGTCATGGATAGGGCGTAACCCGCAACCGTCGTGAAAGCCGACTTCTCACGCTGTGTTCAGATCAGGCCCTTTGCCTCGCCCTCTAGCGCACATTTATCCGGTACCTACCCGATCTTTTGTTTGACACATAAGCAAACTTCGACCACTAAAATCCAAGTTTGTACCCACAAAGCACTACAAGTTGTTTTCGTCCACAAAATACTATATTGGGTCGAAGCGGACGCAATAGGCACTTCTGGGTGGGCACTAAAGGGCACTTTATAAAACCTAGTCTGATGAAGACTGGTTAGCTGGCCCCATCCAACACTTATTTTTATCTGCTAAATAAAGCATGGATTATGATTCCAAAGTAGTACGGGCGTGCAGGCTACTGGTTTTTCAAAACGCTGGGCTCATCGCCAGCGGACAAAAAACCGGCCAATCACCCGCTTGCCTGGCTGCCTTGCGCAACTCCTTTTGAAGAGAGGGGCGGTTGGCGGCTACCAGGTTGACTATGTTCGTAGCCCATCGGCCTAACCCGTAGTTATCATACAAGCTGACGCATGCACGGGTCTGCGCAACGTCTATCCGCGGTCTCCATCGCAACCATTCACATACACACGTGTGTGTGTTTGTGTAAATGCGCAGCACATACTATTATGAGGTAGTCACAGTCAAGCAGGGGACGGTGGTAGTAGGGGCTGCCGGACGCAGGCACTAGTCAGCAGTGGTCGCGCGGTAAACGCTAAAGGCGATGCAAGTATCCAGTCAGCCAGCCAATCAGAGAAATGTACTGAACTGTTATTGGTGTGCGAGGATGATTAATCGTAGGTTGGTAGCGACTACCGCTTACGCAAGGCTACAAGTTGGGGGAAAACATCCGGACCGCATATGTGAGGGAGGTTTTTTCTTGCCAAGGCGCTAGACTAAAAAAGGCTACTAAGGGAACTGCTGCAAAAAGTGGGTGAAGCATCGCTTTACGTCGAAAGTCGGCAGCAGAGCTGCGGGAGAAGCAGCCGGTGGCTCAAGTGGAATCGCAAGGCTACCATAGGACCTGCCTTTGAGGGGCAAATGCTGCAAAAGTGGGCGAAAGGGCATCCACAAGAATGGACCGGGTCGCATAAGCGTATCGGAAGCACAGCTTTACGTCGAAAGTCGGTAGCAAAATCACATGAGAACCAGCCGGTCAGGTGCAGTCGAGGAGAGTTCGCTACGAGGCCAACTGTTCATAAGAAGTCAGTAATAATTACACCTACTGCTAAAGTAGACATAAAGCACAGAGGAAACACGCGCCTGGGGACTTTCTGCTGAGATGAATGGTAATGTATTCACCGCATATAAGCTGCACCACAGCCAGATTTGCTCTTCCGAAATGAAAGCGATTATCCAACTGAAGCTTGTTTATTACGCAAGGAGCTGAAAACATGTTTAAATAGTGAGCATGCTATTGTGTGCGGATTTACATGTGGTTAGATTGCTCCACCGCCTAAACGGGTCGGGTAATAGATGCGCTCGACCAATGCGGGGGGAGGCAGATCAGGGAACGACAGACGTTATTCGGGTTACGCTCCCATAACAAATGCCGAACACGGTAGGAGGGGGGACGGGGGCGTAGTGGTACGCATAGAGCTGGCCTTGGCGTTGACCTGTCGACCTCATGCAATCGATCGGTTCGCTGCTAGAGGCGCGCGTAAGCTCGAAGGGCACCATTTCATTGATTGGCTGAAGGCGACAGAGAACAAGTGCCGGAGTCAGTTAATCCCAAGAGCGGACACGAACAGACACAACTTGCCTGAAGACAGCTGGTTGCTTACACTTAGCAGGGCATTTGTAAGGCTCATTTTCTCATGGTAAAGGGCCGTTCCTTTCGTTTGATCGACACAACTAACTCCACAGGCGCCCTCTGAAATGCAGCGTCAGGGTCACCTGTAACACGCGGGGTCCTTGTCCTAGCGTCAGAAAAGCGTGCTTGCTGGTCAAAAATCCTTCCAAAGGCCCATTTATTCTAAAACATGAGCACCTTTTATTTCAGATGTTCACATGGTTAACAAATGCCTGGTATTAATGTTTTTTAAAAACCAATAGTGTCTGGGAGGATATTTGACAATAATCAATATTGCAACCAACTCAAGCTAATCTTTTTTCTGCATTTAAAGGCACCTCAAAATTGGTCATTACTGTAGGTGGGTACTGCAATGCTTCCCATTCTAAAAGAATGAAAAAAAAATAGATTCAGATCAATATTCCACCTCCCCATGATAAGATGCGTAGGGTCGAAAATTGCCTGCTAAATGGACGGCGTTCTAGATGCTCTGGACCAACACGGGAGCCAGATCAGGGTAGGACAGGCGGTGTTCGGGTTGTACACCCATAAAAAACGTCGAACATGAGGTTGGTCGGGGAGGGGGCGGATGATTAGCAATCTCTTCTTTCCCTCGCCTCGTGCATGCTGGAGTAAGCGTGTTGAGGGCGTTAGGGGGCGGGGTGTGTGCTCAGGGTAGGCTGCGTTAGATGTCTGTTTGTCAAACACATGGCGTGCGTGTGTGACTGTCGTGTTGTTGTTCTACCCCCTAAATGGGCGGCGTGGTAGATGCACTGGGCCAGCACGGGGCCAGATCAGGGTAGGACAGGCGAAATGCTGGTTGCCCGCCGATAAAATGTGCCGAATTTGTCACGCCTAGTGAGGGCTTCGGCCGCGTCAGCCACGTGTGTCCGATCACGTCTCTGGTCTTCTTCACTGTGTCTTGACATCAGGTCCAGTTGGGTGAGGGAAGACAAAGTGCGGTAGACGCTGTAGAAACTCTACTAGCACTTAAAGATTATTCTTGTCTAAGTCACCGTCCCTAAAACAACCTATTTGGAACATTCCCTGGACAACGTCAAAATCGAGCTGACTTCTTTTTTTCAAAATTTCTGCTACTCATGTCTCTGATGACGAATCCGCGACGGATATCGAAACGTCAGGCGAATAAACATATTGTCCCAGCGATCGAGTCTTCTTCTTCTTCTTCTTCTTCTTCTTCTTCTTCTCAAAATGCGTGTTGTTAAGTTTTCAAAAAACAATTCGGTCCGGCAGGATATTTGATAATAATATATATTACAACCTACTCCAGGTAATTGCATTCTTCATTCGAAGACAGGTCACAATTGGGTTATTACCGTGAATGCCTACAGGAATGTTTCTAATTCTGTATGAATGAAAAAAAGGGATTTAGTTCAATGTTCTACACCCCACCCCCTGAAAAGGTGTGCAGCGTGGAATATACTGAGCTGTACTCACCACTTTGTACGTAGTGTACAATTTGGATCTGTGGAATCCGCTGGACCGGTAATCTGTGCAAACACCATTAAGAGGCGCGTTTGACGAGTCCTTGCTGAGGTAGAAGCCACTCTGAGCTTCACCTGGAAGCGTGGACATGCTAGAGGCAGGCGAAGAAGTCGGGATAGGGACTTCTACACAATTAGCCGTGTCAGCGTCAGCCACAGCAGCCAAGGCAGCAGTACAGGCGAGTTCTTTCAGCAAACCGCTAGTGGGGTCGCGGTCCGGTTCGTCCGCACTCGAACCTTTGTGTTGAGTGGCTGAGGAAGGAGAGGAGGGTGTTTCGCTAGGACCTGAAGTGGAGCTCACCAGCTGCTCAACAGTGGCGAGGTCCACCACAGCGATGGGAAGGCTCTCGGGATTAGCTGGACGTGCGCGTCGGGCGGGACCACCGGAGGTGCGAACGAGGTTTTTCAGGAGAACTGTGGAAAAAAAGGATGAGTCTAAATTAAAAGCCTAATAAAGTACGTGGCTTTCTGCTTCATACAGATACGTCGCCCAGAGCTGTAATGGTATGTTAGGGATGAAAAGTGAAAAAAAATTATTGCAAGAAGCAGATACTGTGGGGCTCACACTGATGGCCTCCATTGTTTCATATTATATCTGAGTGTCGCTACTGGCGTATGAAGGCAAACTTACCATTCATTAAAAACATGAAAACATCCTTTCTTTCCGTTCTTATAGTTGCAATCGTTGCGTACAGTTCGAGCGTTGATTTCGACGATTTTCAATGCATGTTTCAGCATGCTGAAGGCAAGCGCGGTGACTTACATAGCATTTAGTTTCAAGTATTAGTTGACTAACGTTGCATCTACCATACTCTCTCCCCTCCCCCCTGGACCCAGTGTCAAGAAGGCCAGGGGCGAGAGAGGGCGAGTGAAAGTACACTATAGGCCAAATGAGCAAAATGCACTGAGCCATCGACTACACCCCCTACTGTAATGGACTGTCTCCTAGTTTTCTATCCGACCTCGTTAGTTGTCTGATGCGGGAATGGACGCAGCAACTGACATAGACATTGACCCCATCTGTGCGTGTGTCATACAGGACCTGCCACCCTCTTGCCTAACAAAAACACCAGGACTTACGAAAAAGTGCGTAAGCCTACGTAAGAGTAGAAGAAGAAGATTCGATCGCTGGGAAAACACTTTCATTCGCCATCAGAGAACTGAGCAGAAACCAATAGCATACGTGAGAGTGCCATAGAGGCAAAATTAAGAAAGAGCTGCTGCAGTCTGACTTTCAATCGGTCACTCGACACAAGCACACAAGGAATTGACTACGTTTTCTGAGTTCAGTCGTCATCGGGCAACTTTAAAGGTTTTAAGCGCATCGTAGTTGTCTCAGGCCCCGATCTCACATGCAACAGAGGGGCCACGGAAATAAGGAGACAGTGTTTACTACATACTATCAGACCCATTTACCACAGAAGTTGTTCACGCGCGCGGATTCCGCGACGTCCAACAAAAGCGTGCGGTAACCAGCGTGTCTGGTGCATCAACAGCACAGACAGCTGAGGGGACTGACTTTATTGCGCCAATAAGGAGAACGTTTACGGCGACGAAAAGCTCTGAGGTAGTGCTATGATCTGCCCCAAGAAGTATTTACAAGTTTAATCTGCTATCCAATGAGCGACCAGTCCCTGATCTGTTTATAAAGATAAAGGAGTTTTCAGAAAGGTAGGTTCTACCGGCAAGCTTGAACTTGCCTTATATACAGCAACTATGCGCATTGAATAGTCTAAGGTAAAAGCGGACACAAAAATAAATCACGTTCAGGCACGCAGACATAATGGCACCAATAAGCTTGTGGGAATATTTAGAATAATTTATATGAATAAAATATTATAATACTGCATAATTCAACTGACCCAAAAGTGAAAAATTCGCGACATCGGTGGGAATCGAACCCACACAACAGGGAAGGCTTTTGTGCAGCCTTTGCGAATTTTTCACAATTGGGTCAGTTGAATTAAGCAAATCTGTCGAACCCCCCTAACAATAAAATTTATAATGAATATTTATAACCCGCACGGGTGTATTAGCCCTGCCTTCAGTGAAGCGAAAGAACACCTGCTTCCATCAGATACCTTCCTTTGCAGGAAAACCAGCTGGAGAGCACCCACGCAAAACATGTCGGGACGAGGCTGTGCGTGCATACAGATAGTGGAACGGATTTTGGCGAAGGATAACTTTGAAATAAGCAAGCTCGCGAGTGAGACGTACGGGTAGTAGCTGACTGCACCATCTTGTTGGGTTAGCTGGCCACCGATTGAGCGCAGCGTTTGTCCAGTAAAAAGATCAGAGACCTTAGCTGCACCTTGATGTGACGAATCCTGCCTCTCCCCACCATCTCAAATAACACTTCACACTCTGCCGTCCGGCGAAATTCGAGAATCTCAAACTCGAAGGGGCCAGATGGAGTTAAGAAGCCCTGCCGCCATCAAGTTGCCCAACGTAAACACTGCCTAGCCAGCGACACCCTAGCCGGATAATATGGCAAAGCTGTTTCCAAGTGTATGCGAAAAACCTGATACATCAAGCGACTGATGAGTGGACTGAGGGCCGGGCAGTGAAGGCTCCTTCTTCTCCCCTGGTGTGTGTGTGGGTACGACATTTCGACATGATCGGGTCAAGGAAGCCGCGCAGACGGGTTTGCCGACTCTGTCAGCTATTGCGCTCATCCCATATCATACAATCAACCAGCTTTGATGGTGACTTGGTGCTGACGGCGGGAAAATAGTGGGCACGACGGCTCAGCACATTTCCTTTTACTATAAACAATCGAATGCGCTTGAAGCTATCACGGTGCGCTAAAAACCTTGGCTTGGAGGGTCGCCAACTGACGGGATTACTCGAACTGTGCGATCAGCCCAGCGTGTGTTTTGCTCCGTGGAGTGGCTGACTTCCAGACTGAGAATCAGGCTGCGAATGATTCCTTCTTAATGTGACGGTCATGGTACGTCCACGCAGCTGGGATATGAGTCAGTAGTGGTGTCACACGCAGAGGTGGCTTCGGCTGCACCCATGCCCACTTCTTATTTTCTTGACACGGTCTTCACACCGGGCTCAGGTGGGGGAGACAAGGGAGGGTGCAGTAGATGTCGCACAAAGTCTACCATCACTTAAAACTAATTCACGCACAAGTTACCGTCCCTACACAATCCCGCTGTAAAGCATACGGCAGGCATAGTCGTAATCGATGGCCGAATTGTTACATCAAGCGCTAGACCTATAATTCTGAGGGGCTCCGAAAGGGCCCCAACAAAGGCATGTATCGCATCTGCAGTTAGCCAACGCACCCACCCCCCCCCCCCCCCACCTCACTCTATCCACCCCCCCCCATCTCAGGTAAACGTTCCATTCTTTTTGTTTACGTAACACACATGTACGAAGTACATATATTCATCATATTTCCGATCTCAACCGACAAATCAAGGAACCCGTGGTGTCATGGTAGCGTATTTAACTCAATGACCAAAGGTCCCGGGTTCAAATCTCGGGAGTTCCAACCCTTGAGACTGGGTATGACTGGCTGATGAGGGCTGACAAACCAGAAATGGCCATTCCGGTCTCCTATTGCTTTGTCGGATCCATTTCACGTTATTTTCAATCGAAAGGTTGTTTTATTGGTAAATACTGGCTCTATAAAATTGAAAGTTTTTTTCCTTACATAACGAATAAAGTTATGCTATCTTTTTGCCCCCAGATGCTACTGTTCCCCAGTATCCTTTCAGACTGAGGTAGCTGAACAATTGTACCACGTCGGCAACTAGAAGTGTTGCATTATGGTGCCTAGGCGTTTTCGGAAAAAAGTGCTCCGTTGGTGAATACTGCCTTCCATCCAACTATGTGGAAAAACGGAAAAAGAAGGACGACAACGGACGCGAAGATGCGCCTTCCAACATTGAAAAAGAACGCATATTCATTTCTCTGTGTGAATTTTGGGGTAAAAGTTTGAATGCTCTTACACACATACACGCCTGCTAAAAACATTTAAATCATGTAGATAGTGCAGGACGCACTAGACTTTTTAGGAAAGTACTGAATATGAAAGTAGTAAGTAACGTTACTAGGCGCAAGGGAGCGTCTAATACTTCTCCATCCTTTAAGCCTTCAAAACGTAGTGAACATCATTTAATATTACAAGAGAACATAGGAGTAACTTCTGGGTGTTAAAATGAAGGCAAAGGCAGACGTTAATCCCAAAAAACTCTTGACTCTGAAATAACTGATTTACCAAAGTTATTGCTATTAGTTGCTGAGATGTAGTGTAGTTCAATCAAAATGCTAATCTTTGCTTATGATTTAGTATGGCAGTAGACCGTCTCTGGAGCAAATGATTGGGTGTCTAAACTCTGTAGCATTCGTAAGGTACTCGGGTCAGCTGTATGCTTTTGTCTTTACTAAATGATTAAGTTTCGTGTGAAATTCAAATGCGAATATGGAGTGAAGTTTCTAGACTGGCCCTGCGTACTCGGTTCGAACACTGGTATGCTTATTTCTGGCATAAAATATGCATTGAAGTTGCTTTAACGTTCTGGCAGTAAATAAATACCAAGACATATTTTGTCACTTGTGAGTCGCTGCATGAGGAGGCTGGGCTCATTGCTCAGTGCCGTGCATTTGGTTAGTGACCCTAAATTTTTCTCTTTTGCCGTCAAATCCAATCAAGTCCATCATACTAAACAACTGAATCCTCATAGAGACTTTCAAAAAGAAATAAGGATAATAGGTGGCAATGCTAGAAAACGCAGCTTTCGACCGTGCGCGATTAAAGAAGCGTTTTGTCTTTTGCAACCACGGCGTCGTCCTAGAAAAACGCGATAATTCCGCAACGATGAGCCAGAAATGAGCACATAAATTTCTTCCAACGATATGTACCAGGCTAATTTAAGGGTGATCTTGATCTTGATATGATGAGATTGCCATGAAGGACACACAGAAGGGCGGTCTTTGTACCCTGACTCCCGGTTGAATGCTGGCTTTACCTCTTAATCGGAGAAGACCACAGAAAAGGATGATGCATGCACAGGTTACACACTATCTATAGCCCGTAGTGGTCACGCGATAACATGCGGAATATAATTAGCAGCTCCCGTGATCACCGCGTGGGTTCCTAATTGATGGGATGATGGCTTGCTAGTCCGCTTCCGAGTAATTTATAGCCACGATTTCATCCACCGTGTTGGATGTTGGCATGAGAATTACGCGACGATTAGGTTCGGTGTCATTTAAATTGTTGTTGGCCAGTGCCCTCACCACGTGAGTGGTTCTCCTTCTACAAAGTGTCAGTACGGAATAACGTAACGGCAAGTCATTGCGCCTGCTGATGAACTGCGGGCGTAAGAACCATGAGTCGAGCCGCTCGCGGCTCACGCGATTGTTACCTTTTGCAGGGATTTCGGCTTCGTTAAATTTTAAAATATGGCCGGGTCCCGTCGGGTGAACCACAACCTAGGAGCTAGCATTTTTTCCCCTCCGCCACACCACTACTGCGTGCTCGACCATTCGCGTCTGGAGTAATCTCCTCGTTTCTCCGACGTAATTGCTTTGTCTTAACCTGCATCAGATCCGATAAATGATTACAGCCGTTTCGTGCTGTGGCAGTGGGTCTTTCGGCCTCATGACAGCAGCGAATCTGGTTGTTTATCGTAAGCAAAGTAAGCGCTAGATCCAAGCTGGAATAATCGCTCCGTCATCCCCATTTGGCAATGGCCTTCACAAATCAAAGTTGCCCATTGCTAAACGTGACGCAAATGCCCGATCTACGATATGCCACAGACACGTAAGGAACTACTTAAGGTCTCATAGATTCGGCGCAACCACAAGTCAAATAGCAACATCATTTTGCAGTGGATCCCGACGTGGATCCCATAGCTTTGAGGGAACTTCGATCAACCTCGAAATCCATGTTGATAACACTATACTTTTTCGATCCAGAGAACTCGAAAACGTCCATTTTTCAGATGCCACTTTGTTTTGCCTGTTGCCTCAGCCTAGAAATCGACTGAAAACACGTCTGTCATGTGAACTTATCACGAAGGTGTTATTGCGTTAGCAACGTAGTGAGAGGATTTCGAGGTCTTGCAAGCTCAAGGAGGGGAGAGGTTAATCCGCTGTTACTTGACTCATACAGGCCGCGAAATTTCTAGAGGTAGTGGAGATAGGCGTTACAAATAATTAGCAAAGGGTGCTCAAAGACACGTTTATGCTTCCTTTTACGCCTTTTAAGACCTTTCAGGCGTTTCATACTGTTGTTATCCCAAAAAACTTTTGCACAAATCGGCCTGCATGGATGGATCCTAAAAACAATGTAATCCGATGAGCAAGCCATAGACGAGATTCTTTTTACGCTGTACGGAAGCAAAAGTACGGGCGGTGCCTATACTGTCGCTTGTCAGTTGGGTAACTAAAATGTCAGTCCAGAGGCCCAGAAATAGTTAGCGACAGCAGGTGCCTTGACCGAGACGGAAGGGGGTATGTGTAGGGGTAGACGAGCAGCTGGCGAGTCAATGATTCATCTGAAGCTTTACTTAACTTGTCCAGCGGACAAGCGTCCTGGAGGTACATTTGCGCGGTAATCGCGTACGGGTAGCCTTGCTTTAACCCACCCCATTTCACTCCTTCCTTGTGGCGCCTCCGCTAAATGCTACCATTAGCACTAATGTTTGGCTTAGGGCTCGAACATGGTGTTGGGCATCTGGCTAGATTTAAGAGTTTAGGATTAAGATAAGGCTTTTGAATGAATTTTAGGGTCCGGGGGTAGGCTATTAATGTTGTTCCTAGGTCGACCGCGACAAGCTAAATCTGACAGAAGAGACAACAAAGATGGAGAGCGGGACGGAATTTTTATCGCTGAGTTCTTGTCTATTCCTTACTAAGAGACCAACCTGTGAACTTCGAAGAGAGAAGGGACAAGCGTCATACCGTTAGAGCTCGTACGATGCAGAACGTTGAATAAATAATCGAGGAATACAGAGACATTCCACCAACCACCGCTGAGGAGCTCCTTCGACTCAGATCACCCGTTTGTTTTGTTACTGACCGCATCATTGGCACCGGATTGCACGGTTCAACAGGCGCCATGACTCACACAACGGCTGACAAAAATACGCTATCGAATGCATTTCTTGAAGTTTCTGAAAATTCGTCGCCGCATGCAGGCTTCCAAGAGAATTCAAGACTGCTACATGGAGGCCGATCGCTCTAACACCTTGCTTTGTCGTAAGTTAGATATAAGACAGCAGAGGCAAGAGAATCTATCAGAGACACTTGATTATAGGTAAAATCACGAAAACTCCAAACCCCAGAATTCCGTAACACGGAACCGGTGGTAATGGGGGTGATACGCGTGGGGCATAACGGAAATGCAAGAGGGAAAATAAAAGAGAAATTTATCAAAAATACGGGAAATATTAGATGGAATTAATACAAAAAGCTAGTATATGGCAGCGAAAAAGCGCACAATGATTAAAAAGAAGGCAAATATAACTCCAAATTTATCAATTAAATTAATAAAATGATAGATCTTAAATTTTAAAAAAATCGTCAGTGCCACCTTTATGCCTAATTTATTACAGAATTATGTGCTTTTTGGTTTTCGTGGTATTGCCTATAATAGACTGTTTACAATCCAGTGGTGAGCGATCAGCATGCTACAGCGAAATAAATTTCGGTCTGTGAGCCTGATCCCGACCGTTCACACCCTGGCAGTATTGTCGCTCCTAGTCGGCACCCGTTTATTCATTAGAGGCAAAGTTCCACACATTTACTGCCCGTTTTCTGCCGGCAGTCGTTCCACTATCTGATGCCGAAGTATAAAGTGATTTTGCGTCCTCAGCTGCCCCAGTGATTCGTTATTTATTGCTGCTAAACGACATTCGGTTGACGTTTTTCGGAAGCCGGGGCAACACAACGTCTTCACAAACACATTGATGATTAAAACATTGTTTTCCCGGAAGGAATTCGAACAAGGGAAATATCGGAAGATTAACAGAATTCATTGAAGCCATAGAAGTTCGTTACCTCTTATTCAACTGCAGAGGATCGTCGCCTATTAATAAGAGAATTAACTGTCCAATTTAGTGTGGACCTAGAGGGCTGAAACCTGATAGGTAAAGGGAGTGGATCCAATTAGTAATTGATGTGGGTCTATGTATGCAAAACCAAACTGTGTTTACGAGTTTGCATGTAGTTGCGGATGCAAATAAATCGGGCGCACGCAAAGACAGTTGGCAACGCGGTCAGCTAAACATATGCCGAAGCGGTTGCTCAGGGCGGAACATAAAGTACCTAAGAGTTCAATCACGAAGCACCCAGTAGACACTGGCCTTACGGTCGATCAAAAAACTGCATTTAAGGTCATACTTCGGGCGACGAACGGGCGTATCCTAGGATTTGCGGAGGCCGCTGCAATACCGAGAAGAAAGACAGAACTCTGATAGCAGCTGGACCATGTAATCAGCCTCGCATTGCCGTGGTAACGACCGATAAACTCATTCCCACTCAAGCCTCCTCGCCTTCCTTAGGACTGACTGCTACCCTGTCCCCCCTGTACCCCCACCCTTTAACCACGTCCTACAGGTTTTCATGAACATGAACTAACATGAACTGTCATGCTGTGACAACTACTCCCCCTTTCCTCTACCCCCTCACCATGCGCCCACATATATAATTAATTGTTTCTACTCTACCTTTCAAGTTTAACCTATCTAGGCCGACACCTAATTGGACAGTTAATTCTCTTATCGGTAGGCAACGAACATCTGCAGTGGAATAAGAGGTCACGAAATTTTATGCCGTCTATAAACTTTGCTAATCTCGTATTCCTTGCCTTGTTCATCGACAGCCCAACAATAGAAGCGTGTTATCCAACTTAAGAAGAAGTGAAAAAATGTTTTTTTTTAAAGGATTCGTCTGTAAAAACACTATTATTTGAGTTTTTTCAGGTTGACCTGATACACAACAAATGATATCTTCTCGTGAATTTGATTCGTATCTGTTTGTATAAGCTTAAATGAGCTAACCCCCAGACACAAGCAGTCCGCAGCGATTTCTGTTAAATCGCATCTGACATAAAAATGGAGGCCTACCGTTACTTCTGGCTGTGTTGGGAGTCGACGCTGTGCTGGGTAGGGCTTGTGTAGTGCTTTCTGGCCTCGACTGTTTCACCGGAGGGGAATCCAGTGCATCGTCGTTCACAGGGGGATGCAATTCGTTGGAGGGATTATTTACAAGCCAATGAAAGAAGGTAGCTCCAACACATAATCCAGGAAGTTGTAAAGAATCTTGGAGGGCAATAATGCCAGTCAGGCGAGGAAGTACACAGAGCGCGGCTGTGAGAAGACAGCGTTTAACACCCTGCCCTGCGTCTTCCGCCTTGGAATCGGGTTTCGTCCCGCCCTCGGTTTTGTTGCTGCGTTTTGCCGCGCCCGCAAAGGCACCGAGCAGCGTTAGGAGGTTGTTGGCATTCGCCTGGTCGTCGTCGTCGTGACTAGTCGACGGAGCTTTCCCATCGGCCTTGTGGCTAATTGGCTCATGACCTCCACAGGCGGCCAATAGGGCGTCCAACTGGGGAGCTAAAAAACCAATCACAAAACAGAAATTTTCATTATCATTTGTACATCTGGCCTGTCCGTCCAGTGCCGTCAATCGTTGAAACAACGTGCGTCTTCAGCTAGCCCACGTTAGTGCAAATTTTTTTTTGGGAATTTTATTGGTTGCTCTAAGAATTACTCGAATGCGTGACAAAATTAATTTTATTATCGAGGAAAATAGACGTGCAAATGTGTCCATCCCAGACAGTTTGTTTATCTCACTACTGCATCGAGTAACTTGGATGGGAAAGATGAGACTCACTTTGAAAATTGACAGCATGATTCAATAAACTCTCTTTTATTTTTGCAGCTCTGAATTCACTTCGTATCTATTATATCTCGCACAGAAAATTAACGATTTTCAGTTACTTCAATCTGCAAATCAAACAACTGAATTCGCATAATTCGCATCGCCAAACGATGAAAAAATGCGGTGCTGTAATAAAGCAACAGTTATTTTGTTGCTCAGATGTTATTTACTGTTCTTTGGAAGGTCTTTTTTTCCCCGAAATTATATCGACTGCTCGCAACGATGCAAGACTATTTCCAATGCGTGGGAGAAGTTATGAACAATTTTGTATGCCTGATAATGAGCAACAAGAGAATGACAACCTGACATAATTTATGATTGCAACGTCTGCTCAATGTACACAGAGCCCCACTCACTTCAGCAGGCGTACAATTGCGTGTCGCATCGACGTACAGAGAACAGTTATGACTAACCTGACATCTCTATGTTCAAATTTTCGGCGTACTCGTGATTGCTGGAGAAAAAAACAACTAAGCATGATCCTGATCATGAAATTACCTCATTGCACCTACTTGCCGGCTCTTTAGTGCAGAAAATGGCAGTCAGAGCCTCCGAGAAAATTATTACGTATTGTATTGGGTAGACTACCCAAGACGTCTGAGAGTGCCAAAGTCGACAACATATCAAAGCTCTCCTTATTATGAGTTAGGTAATAGAGCGGATAAACGACTAGGTCAGTCACAAAAACACCAGATTGATGACGAATGATAGAATTTGAGTAGATTGACAGAAAAAACATAAGCGATGGAAATCACAACTTCCAATCCAGTAGTCGCGCCCATTAGCCAATCGTGCCCCAACCCCAGACGGTGAGAAATGACGATTTGAATTGAGCGTAGTCTGGCAACTGAATCCGATGCCTTGCTGTTTAAATTAGACTTTACGTTCTTCCGCTTCCAAATTCGATGAAAATTCATTCAATTCTGACCGATACGCGCTGCCTCGGGCTTTTGGCTTGTTTGTTGTTAAGGTTAAGATTAAAAATTTCAATTACAATCTGAATCCGAAGGAGGACTTGTAAACCAAGGATAGCTCAACGTTTAAGTAACAATAGCTGTTGCTAGAAATAAATTAGTCTTAATAAACCGACCTGTTCACGAAGTTTACCCTTCCAAATATAGTTAGCTCATTTCTTTGTCTAACAACGACCCAAGAGGGTAGCATTTGGACGACATGAAACAACTGAAGTCCCTTAAATGCAAAAGTCATAATGATGTTTCTCTGTGCGATACCCTGTTCGAAAATCCAGACCAAGGACCGGGAGGTAAAATATAAACGTTCATATGTAAATGGTACTTGTAGTTCAGCAGTACCTGTTATAAGTAAATGAAGAAAATCCACCTGTCTACTTTCTGCTATCTAAAATAGGTGCATAAGCAGACTGTCGAGTTGGTATTTTACAGGGAATATTATCCAAAGCTTTTGTGTTCTGCCTAATATACCTTTGTAGAATAAACAATTCATTTCTGGCCGGGAAACCTATTGCATGAAATTGCTTTTCAAAGACTTCTTGATCACAGTCCCATTATTCGCCATCCACGGGAAATTCAGAAGGCAACATAAAATTCCTTTTTCATGGCACCAAGCACCTATGCCAACGAGACGTATTAAATTGATGACACAATAAAACTTTCCGCTTATTCATATGCGTGTTTATCAGAAATAACCCACAAGCGTACTCCATAGTGTCCTACTGCCTGTCGGTACCCTACTCCGATGCACGAGTCCCTAGGGGGACGTAACGCGGCTGTAACGCTACATATTTTATTTAAAATAAAAATGCTATTGTGAACAATTCAGTAGAAAAAAAATTTGGTCACATGGATTACCGACTGCCAGGCGCGGTTGTCATTGCAATAACTTACCTGATTTTTTCTTTGACCAAAGGTATACATTTTAAAACAGAAGGCGATCTCTGTCAGTTGGAAACAAAGAACGTTGCACATTTCAAACACTAATCCTTAATGCCCTTGCCGTCAAAAATCGTGTTCGGCGATACTAAACGCATACGAGACTTCTAAGGTGTGTATAGCGAGCACTATTTCCGAAAAAATGGTGTCGGCTCTACCAAATAAACACGATCTTTTTCTTTCTGACTAGCAAAAGGGGCCTATGTTTGAACCTGTGTGGTCGTTTGGTCGGAACGGTGAGAGAAATCGCAGCATGCACAGCTGGGCACGACTGCCTAGTTGCGCATCACACGACGTAAATTCAGGTCAGCGGACAGCCTTTTGCGGATTTCTGCAGGTAGTTATCCAATTTACTTTGTAGGCCTCAAGTGTAGCAAGTAATTAGCTTCTGGACAGTATTTATGTTTGTTGTCTTTTCAGTCCATAACGTTAATCATAAGGACTAATAGCTCGCCCATTTCAAGGACGCAAAGTCAGTCAAATAGGACACTGATCTTTTCTGGTGTATTACATATAATTTATTATTTGACCACTACCAATAGGAACCATCCACCTTCCCTAACCCCCAGCAGACAAGTAAAAAGAATGGTTCCACTGAGAAGAATACAACTCGTTCGTTGCGAAAATACTTTTATTCGCCTGACGTTTCGACATCCGATGCGCATTCATCGTCAGAGACATTAGCATAAAACGGTAGCAGAAACAAGTCCACTGACAATTTACGCCAACCTTCAATTTAACACTTTGTTGATTGGAACCTCGAACGCTGCGTTCAGTTGGAGAAATTTAAGGTAAGGTCTCATGGATGAGTACTAAAGCCTCCCCTTTACCAGCATGGATTTAAATTCCACCGAGGTCGCCGAGTTGTTCACAATTGGGTAAAATAAATTATCAAATCTGCCAACCCCTCCCCTGCCTAACTCACAAATTGCTATCCCACTTGCGTGCTCTTAGTTAATAATCCCTTCTCCACGTGAAGTTTGGTATGCATATATGAAGACGAAATGCTCACAAAAGAAAGGCAAAACGTTTCTTGGTAAGGATACCTCATAAGTATCACATAACCCCAAAACCCTATAGAACACAAGCAATAGTAATGTTGAAAATGGTTTGGAAGTAGGATAACAAATAAAAATAACCATTAGTCGCCATACAACTGCTGGAATGTAAGTTAAATGCAACTACCTAAATAGTACATGTGTGGATACTCAGATACAACGGAAACTGCTTTAATACAGAAACCTTTCATTAGTTGTAACGTTTGGTTCCTATTGCAATATTTCGCCTGATGGATATACTATCCCCACATACGAAAGGAAAAGTTTTTATTTTAAAATCGGTCTCCTGAAACATACCTCTGGAGCTAATGCTTATTTTATTGACAGGTATAACCTATACTTACCAGTTTCTTTTGTAAATAACCACATCTACGGTTAGGTTCTGCGTGCATGAGGGAAAACAAATTGTTTTCTAGGGAACGCAGCGATGTATAACTTGAATGCTACTTTATTCTCCACTGCCTTTGAGAGATTGCAGTAGGATGCTGCAACTGCAGCGCAATTTAGCAAAACTTCATTTAAAAAGGTGACTAATAACCGACCAATTTGGTCTAAGCTGATTCAGCCCTCAACCCTACTCAGGGGAAGACTTCATTTTGGTGGACAAACTTGCAGGCGGGGGAGTAAAATTTATTGTCAGCAGCCCGTTAGTAGGCCAGATGTGAGGGTGGATTATAATCAGCACTGTCTTCTCACACAATAGCCTACTGGCTATTCGTTGAGCATCATTGCGCCGTCAGCGCATCTGCCCTCAACTTGCTCAAATCAAGGCAGCTGCACCACCCCAGAGGAGAAACTCCCCTTTCCTGAGGGAGTGGCAACTGTATATAGCATTGTGAACCAGATGACAACATTAGGGCGTGTCCATGCGCAGACCACTCCCCGTGTATATAATAAATAATGGATACATATCAATAACAATTTTTCCCTTAGGACTTCCGTTCTCCAAGTCGGCTGATTATAAAGAAGTTGGTTGCTCCAACTTAAGGCACGCAGTGTGCCTGAAGTAGGGGTTGCGACGTATTTTGGCATAGAACTTCAAAAACCCAATAGGAAGTTTTTATGGGTCTCGGGGCATATCTGAATATTTCAACGGAAGGAGTCCTTTAGGAAACAACAACAAAAAGTTATTGGAAAAATGTTCGACAATGATTCCCCAGGTTGTCGTTAGACGTATAGTGAATGCACAGATTAGTTAGAATGTTAAACCTCCCTGAAAAAAAACAATAATCCCGCGTTATTTTGGCCACTAGCTGTCTGTGTTGTTTGGCATCTAATTCGGATTGGCTCTTGCCTTTTCCAGGCTTCTTTGAGATTATTGTATATGGACTGCAATTTGATGTGCCGATTAATGCGTGAGTCGTCGGAGTTAATGTTCCCAAAATATGTGTGGCCCTTCTTAGACGCGAAAGGGCCAACTAAGCAAGTGTGGTCCTGTACAAATTTGTGTCCAGTTTTCAGGATATGCATGGTAATTTGGGACACATTATTCCGCCTCTCCTGCTAATTGGTGTTTGTGTGAACCTGTAGAGGCTAATTTTCCTGTTTGCCCGTCATAAACTACACTGCAACTGCCACAAGAGATGTTCTAAATCACTTCGCTCGTGTTCAAATGGCCAACCCTACCAAAGTTAGGCCTAGGTGCATCGCAGGGAAAGGAATAAAAATGTTAAGTGAACAGAAAGCGAGGAGTGCTGCCTGCGTCTGCCCTGTCCCGACTCAGGGGAAACAACCTTGCCCTGTAGACAGGTTCATTTGCAGCAGGTAGTTAAAGACTGAACCTCCAGTTAAATCTCACTTGCTCTTGCCAAGGGAAGTTGGCGGCTGACGGGGAGGTCTCTGCTTCTGCTGCTGCTGCTGCTGTGGCCTTGCTCTGCAAGCGCTCGCATCAGGTAAGAGAGAGAGATAGCTCGACCGTTATCCCCGATGAGGTTTACCATGTGCCGCATTGCTGGGTGGTTGGCCACGGCATAGTGATGTGCCTGACGTGGAAATTCGGTGATAGGGAGGCAGACCCACTCAGCACGTACTTCTCTCTTCCCTGCCTCTCCGCTCACTCTGCTCCGATAGCAAAAAAAGATCGCCGAGGGTTCGCGTGGACGCAGTGGCTGTCAAAGTCAAACAGCCCATCTATGCATGCCACTCATAACCTAGCCTAAGCATACATGCACTAGAATTTCACACATGGGGAGGCTTGGAGGCCATGTAGGAGGGAGTGCCAGTGAGGCAATACAATAGGGGATCCAGTGAATCCGTCTTTCTCTCCTCAAAGAATTGGTTTACCCAGTCAGTAGACCGCCCTTCAAGCCACAACTTTTAGCCTGGCATAATAGATTCAAGCACGCGAGATTTGTTATGACCTGGTGTGCTGCGGGGATACATTTCCCAAACTCGACTTTTTCTCTCGTCCGTGCAGCAGTAGCTGGCCAAAAGTGTTAACCTGACGGGTGCTGGAATTTGGCGCAGGGAATTGTGCGGCGGGCAACCTGCGCGTAGGCATGCAAAAACATATGCGGCAACAGTTATACGCTTGAGCCGAATCTAAGTGTTCAGATTACCGTTTTTAATGAAATATTTAGGCTCCTATTATGGTCCAGTGCACCTCCAGCATAGTTGGTAGTGGGGGGGATATTTAAGTAAGATAATGTTTGGTTATAAGAACGAGGTTTAATAATTAAACCTTTCAGGTTTAAAGAGGAAACGAACAGGTCTGTAAATGTGCACGTTATTAGGCCTGAGTGTTGGGTGTTATTGCAGTCATAGGATACACTTCGGTCTAGGGGTTGATTTCATGGGGGAGATGGGGTGGATATACTGTAGTCTTACTGAAATTAAGTACTGAATTTATTTTGCACTGAGTATTAAGTAGGAACAAGTTCAATTTTGTAGAATTATGACAATCAAAAATTACTCGGACGAAAAAAACATACTCCGAGCCTCGAACAAACTGAAAATCTCTCTCACACATCGAGAATCCTCTCGTTGAAAAGTTTTCTGCCGATAATCGATACCTACACTCTCAGACATTGGGTTTGACTGCTATTCACTTCGAGGATACCTCTGAAGTTCTTGCAATGACAAACGTCCCCTTCACTACGGTTTGCCATTTTGAATTATTCGCCGACACAAGGGCAGTTCACAATGCTGCAGACTTCGGAACTAATAACATCAGCTAACCAGAAAACATGCGAACTTGAACGGAATTAAGCCACTAGGATCCGAGCTCGCGTACCTCATTTCGTCGTACAAAGCAGGCGTAGTATGAAAATCCAAGTAATCCAAATAACGGACGCAGGCTGACACGAAAGGTCCGAAGACACAGCTGGTAGCTATCGCTTGGCGACGCCATTTATAAAGCTCTTGTTGTACAGTAAAGAAGCTAGCCTAACCTTCTCTGTCTTTCCTGACTTCTGCTTTGGGAAAATTTCTTTTTGTCGAAACAGCCAGCTCGACAGACGTACGGCCTCGACCTCTGGGATACGCGCGCTGTATGAGGTAAAACAATTCTCAAACAAGTATTTCACCTACATTGCTAACCTGGGCTCCACGTATGACTTTTTTGCTGATAAACAATTAAGGTGTGTGAGATATATTCAGAAACGATGACAATGCGACACGGATAGACGAAAGTTATTCTGTAGCCGCTAGAGAGATCTACGCCTGGATGTTAATTTCGAATCCCTGAAGAGCCACGAATTTATTTCAAGAGAGGAAATTATCTCACGAAAGATGAATTGAATAGGCTGGTTTGGCTGAAGTTGAACAAATGCTTACTGCTATTGTGCGCTATGCGTTATTGTATGTTGATAGATGGATGTTCTGCCGAGAAAGTAGAATGTCAACGATCTAGCGGCATAGGGATCAAAAAGTACCTTGTAAATCTTAATAACTTTGTCACATCCAACAGAAAGGTAAGGCATTGGGAATTTGATGAAAGTCCTTGAGGGGAAGCAAATTATTGGGCTTAAATTGAAACAGATTTTTTGACTCTTAGGTAGATGCGTCCTTGTCAGAAAAACAAATGAAACGAGCCTCAGAGCTGCACGCTGAGAGGTGACCTTGACTAAATCTCGTGAGTCATGGCCAACAGCAAATAAATGACCATCCACTGAAGTCGGCGCAGTCGTTTATTGAAATGGACGGTTTATACACTGAGCGTTAAGAAATATTAACAAGAGGCTGCAGTTGAGTAAGTACTGCTTGATGAATGATGGTAACGTAAACTAGGATCAGACGAGGTCCAGCATCACATCGTATGATTTTGGCTTTTATAAGATTTTTATGGTCAGTCCCCACATGTTGATTTCCGCGCCTGGTGATCTTCACCAGCGGAAGAGTATAAGCAGATATACACCGATTTAGATACGCAAAATTATCGTCTCACTGTGACATGTTGCGGGCAGCTGCGCAGAAACTAGTAGCGTATGTTATTAAGGAATTACCGACAAAATAGAAGACCTTCGAAATGGTGAAGATAGTAAAATAACTAAAGATCAAGTTTTCACGTATTATAATCGTATACTAGCAGAAAGGGGTGAACAGCTCTGCTGGTTCCCCAAATTCCGATTGGATGGAAAAAATCACGAAGAGGCATAAGTGGGTCAAGTTACTGCTGCGGATACTATATGACAAACTATGTGGACAGAAATGTAAATAACTGATTCTACGCTCATTCAGCCAATCATAACTCCGACGACCACCTGACGCAGGAAGCACACACACACGGCACCAAAACTCGGGGTCTACCAGACTGTAAGGAGTACTTAGCTGAACCGCCGTTCATAGGTACTTGGCCACCTGCCAGTGATTTCACCGTACAGCAAACATATGTACGGGCTAAAAGACCAGACAAGAGTTCCGGTAGCGGAAACAAAAACACATAGAGACGTCAGAAACCCACTGAACAGACGAACACCTCATGTATGTGTCGCGTAGCAGAGACATCAGAGAAAAACCTGTCTAGAATTTTTATTTGCCAATATGGTCAAAGTGTGTTGAAATCTCCAGCATATAAAAGTATACAATTATCGGTACTATTCGCAAGTCGAATGCGCGTCTCACCCCTAGTTTGGGAAAATTAAATATCTTCAGGGCTGATAGTGAGTAATTTGCTCAAAATGCTACTCTGCCGCTATAGACCCAAAGTTGTTCCATACAGTTTCTTTTAAATTATTTTTTCCCCGTTAATTGATAAAAGCAAAAAGTAATGCATATGCAGATAAAACTGGCATGTGGCAGAGCAGACGCGGTCGTTAGCTATTTCAGCCACTTTTCCTCATACAACACAACTGACCGGCTCGGGTAGTGTCTGGGAAATGGGACAGAGAGGTCGAAACCCCAACGTACGGTCCTTACTATCAACACATTGACACGCTTGAATCTATCACGAGGCGCTAAGCACTATGGTTTGCAGGGTTGCGAACTGATGCTTCAACTCTACTCTTGCCCAGCGTCTGCTTTTGTGAAGTGGTCGATTTGTTAACGGGAAAACAATGGTTCCCTCTTTATGTGGTCCCCGTGGCTCTTCCCCCTATATGGCAAGTTTAGGTGTGGGTTCTCACAGCGCCAGCCACCTGCGCCATCTCCGGCCTAAGGTCTTCTTCACATGGTTATGACATTAAGCCCTGGTAAAGTAGAAGATGCTACCGTGCAAGTCTACTATCACGCCCCCTTGTTCACCCTGTTGTATTACACACAGTGGATCTCGTCGGCATGTCTTCTTAACGGGCTATTAGGTAGATGGACTGGTCCAACACGGAGGTCAGATCAAGGCATGGTAGGTGTTATTCGGGTTGCCCTCACATAATAAGTGCCAAACATGTGGGGGGGGGGCTGGTGAAATGCATGGGGATGAATTTTGCCGCGTCAGCCACCTGTACTAGATCCTGCCTGCGGTCTTGTTGACTCTGTCTTGACACCGAGCGGCTTATGCTGTGCAGGTCGCACGTAGATCACCGTTCCTGCACCAGCCTGCTGTGGAGCATAGGGGTACTTTATCGAAAACGACGGTTGAACTATTGTGGATCTTGTCAGAGGATGCACGAAAAATTAGTATTACCATACGATTTAATGCCAGTTAGTGAGTGTTTACTCATCTTTCCAAATGCTGGCACTTCGGGTAAGTTTAGACAACAAGCAAGTGCATGATCATTAATACGCAACGTGAAAACAGAACCTGTAAAACGAAAACAGGACTTCGGCGATGGTGGAAGTAGAAAAACGCCTCTTAAATCAAATTGTTCCATCATTTTACATGTGAATACACGTTACTGACCATCCATAAATAGGCAAACGCGGTACTCATCTGAAGTCTCCCACCCCCCTCTACGTCGTCTGATATTTATCTTAACCACACAAAGAGTCACACACCTGGGTGAATTCTTCCCTAGGCGAGATCGCCAGCACCATGTAAGAATGTCCTAAACTAGGTACCAGCTTACCACTAACGTAATCTCGTGTTCCACGGTCAACCCGCTGTTTCATGTTCAGGTCATTAGGCCGAAATGTGGGTAATCAAATTGTGGTTCAGGCTAAATAAAACAGGCAGAATCAGGCTGCTTAGATCCCTAATTATGCCTTATTGGTAGGTAAAGTATCAAACGTATTAAAAACTGTTCAGAGGTGGGGGCACTAACAAAAAAGGGGAAATAAAAAAACACCTTTTTAGACAAGCGCATTTTACATGCCTCGAAACAAGTGTGCGAAAAGCTCATGTTACCCCGTTAAGCTGAAAGAGTGGTTGGGTTTTATGGATCAGGCATGGTGCACTTGATGACATGCACACTAAATATTTTTCTGGCATCACCAAATAGTTGCACCAAATAGTTGCAAGCGGCAAGCTTTGTTGGCTGCTGTCATGGAAACGAAGCAACTTTTCTGAGATACTTACGACACTGGAACTACCCTCACATGTCGCAGCTCACTACAACCAAGACCGGTAGTGGAGGTAGGCTGGAGCTAAGAAAACATGTGTTCATGTGTGACAAAACAAGAGAAGAAAATGAAAAGCTTAGCGGTCGGTTAACATTTTCTCTACGGGACTGGGTTTGTTATCGAGCTCTCGAGAATAGGCCTGCAGATTAAGAGTGCACCTATACGAACGAAAAAAAGAGTTCCAGAAAGTAGTTACGAAGAAGTAACTGCGACCGCTGGAATCTAAGTATCCATGAACGAGGCCATTCGCTAGACTTCAAAACCCTTAGACTAAAATTCTAGACTCACTATGTTAGTGCAACCTTTGTCTTCGTTGAGTGCAATCAGGTGCTCACTTTCAAAGAACGTCCCAACAGTGCCTTCTCATACATGCAATTTAGAAGGAAAGCTGACCTTTTTTTGTGTCCTTATCTACCGCAAAGTGTTCTGGAAAGCGACAAATGCGAAGTAAATATTGAAGTTCAATAGAGGTAACAATTGCAGCTGCGTAAGTGGGTTATATCGGCGTGCAGTGACACGAAAGACAAGGTTTTCTAACTTTAGTATCGTTAATGGAGTTCAGAAGAAATAACTACCCGTGCAACTTTGTCAACCGTGCATGCGCACATCAGATAAGTGATAAGACTGGATCAACCTCAAATTTTGGCGAGCGATTTCCTACGTCAAGAGCGTTTCGGAGACCATCATCCGCCTTTTCGCAGCACTTGAAGTCGGAAGTAACCACTAGGCACCCCGTACCGAGACAACCAGGCCTACTTCTCCGTCAATAATTGTTTACTAGGACGGATGCACGTGTGAGCAAATCGACTGCGTCGGAGAAAATAGAAAAGCCGAAAGTTGTTTGTCGTGTATAGTGCGATTGCCTGCAAAGCAGTGATGTCAGAGAAACTGCTCCGAATGTCTAGAAAGGACGACAACTCTGCAGTCTTGGTTCAGTTGACGTGACATGGCTACACAGCCAAGTTCGATGGGGTAATATATCCCGCGAGAAGCGAAAATCACGTGAACCGCGAGTTCCTCTAGTGACGGTTCACAGACTCTCACTCTATTAGTACGTGCGATGACCTTTCCACCCTATATTTCGCGCTGAGCTGAGTCCGGCCAAAGAAATTAGCAGGCGACAAAATTTGCCGATGCCTGTTTCGGTGAGCCAGCTCGCTGAGACAATAGTACGCCAACATTCCACGCGACTGATGACAGTTCAAAAATAAGAGACTTGAATGCAAGTTATAAAGCAATTAGCGCACAAGATGAAGGGTGCAGTGTCAACTGTCATTGGTATACAGTAGTAAAGCGACTGAGTCCTATAAATACTGCAATTCCCTGTATCTGATGCTGCCTCTGATGATTGATTTAAGCATGAATCCAAAACGGCAGGGCAATAAAGTTATCATTCCAGCGCTTGTGTCTAATTCCTCTTAAGAGTTTGAAGTTATGCTGCTAAAAGTTATCATTTATGGGAATGTGGGGTGATCCTATCTTCAGATGTATTCCACGTTCTAAGAAGGATCTTCGTACAAAAGCCGGCAAATCCCGTCAATTTATTGTAACGGCATATATAGTTTGATTGCGAATAAATAGAACAAGTGACTCGATCACGGAGCTGGTTGCTGCCGGAATATTTTTTAAACTTAACAGCTAAAATGGAGTTTCTATGGTCTAGACCAGGGGTCGGCAACCTATGGCTCGCGAGCCATATATGGATCTTTTGATGATTGCGTATGGCTTACTCAGAAACTTCAGATTTTATGATTTTGGCTATTCTTTGGGGTCTCAGTAGTGGGTTGTACTCGGATCACTACAATCATCAGGTCGAATCCCAGGTTGGAAGTTAAAAGACAGAAGTCACCAGAAGGAGTGATTTATTATGTACAGAATTCCCACTTGCTGTCCCAGGTGGCAGTGGCCACTGGCGAATCCAGGGCTACTGTTGATTGCGTCCGGCCAGACCTGAGAGAGCATGAGACAGTGGCGGCAGCTGATTCAGTAGGATTGCGGAGCAGGTTCATCACGCATCAAAACGAGTGTTCACTGAACACAGCCGACCTACGTTATATTCCTGGCCTCTCCGTTAGAGATTTTGAAGAAGAATTGGCTGACCTTAAGGCCTCAGGCATGTGGGTGAATAAGTTCAACTCATTCAATAAAGATTTGGAAAGGATCATACGACATAAAGCGGAGTTCGCAAGCAAGCTCATGTGGACAGCGATTAAAAAACTTCAACCTGAAGACCAGCTGATAATCAAAACTTGGAACACGCTGCCGGTCACATACCACACACTGCAGCGTGTGAGTATTGCTGTATTGACCCTGTTTAGATCTACGTATGTATGTGGGCAGTCATTCTCACATCTTAGATACATAAAGTTCACCCTAAGATCACGTCTAAAGGATGAAAGCCTCAACGCTTGCATGAACCTTAACCTCACCAACTACCGACCAGACTGTTAGACCCTCAGCGAATCCATGCAACGCCAAAGTCTCATTAACAATGAGTGTTATAAGGGCATTATTTAAAAGAATAAATTCAGAGGCTTATTATACTCGCATTTAATAGAACTTCATTTTAAAATTTACTATTTGGCTCTTTCTGACATCTATTACCAAATATTTGCTTTCTTGGCTCTCTGAGTTAAAAAGGTTGCCAACCCCTGGTCTAGACAGTATTATCTGTACCGTCGAATGCAAACGTACGGAGGGCGTGCAAACATGGACTTCCATACCGTCATCAAATCTGCCATGGCTGCAGAATATATGCATATTTTTTCCTGATAACGCTTACTTAAATTTACGAACGGGTACGGTTGAAAATCTGCCTGCGACGTCTTATCAGTCTACGCATCCGCATTCATGTAGCCTGCACGATGTTCGCACCGTGACTCCTCGGTGCTAACCGTAATAACCACGGTGATACGTTGTCTAAAACAGGTGCTGCTCAAGTAAGCTTTTTTCCAAGGCATACGACGAATAAAAGAGACATAAGGCCTCTGGAAGCTCAGAATTAACAAGTCTTTTACTGATTCAGTAACCGGAAGGCACATGTGTGGTTGTATCTGTCAGGCACTAGAGCCCACTACGGCGTCAAAGGAATATTTCGAAGAGACAACAGTTTGTGTTCCAATGCATCAATTAACTGAAGTTTTGGGATGTTGAAACTCTGCAACTGCTCACCAAATGTCAAATTATCATATTTGTTTAAAAATTTATTCATAAACACAGCCATTTAGATATTTCGCTGAAAAGAATATCACGGGTTTTGGAATAAGAGCCTTCGCCGAGCTGGCCTCTTTGGAGTTACGTGCGCAGATCACTGACAAAGTTGAAAAAATCGTGTTCCTAATCTAAATGGGTTTTGGAATCCTAAGGAAAACGTTTGCTACAAATTCCACTAGTGTCTGTCCTTAGCGGCTTGGTCTCTGCACGTAACTTCTCGGCTGCAAGTTTAGATAAGGAGGTACTAACGCGTATTCGGACTTGGCTTAAAAATTCATAATCACTTACAGCAGCATCTATTCACACTATCAACGAAGTAGATTATCGCACCACAATATCCCACAATGGAATGGAACTTTGAGGAGGTGCTCCCCGTCCCACCTTCCCAATAGGGAAATGACACATTCTCGTACTTAATGTAGCGAAGCAAAACATACACACATTCCAAGCTGAATGGAGTTCTGGAACATTGGTTTTTTGCAGAAAGAAGCGAGTTCTATTGCTCTGCTGTGTACGTAAAACTGTCTACTTTACAACAACGCCGCAGAAAACAAAACTATTTAATCTTTGGTAGCTCTACCATCGTGTGCGGCCTGAGCGGTGCTATGGTTTTGTCCTTCTTCGAACAGAAAAAAGAGGTGGAAGCCAAATCACCTTCCATCTCTTGTGAGGAAGCACGAAATGGAGAACTGGGGGACTTCTGCGAAGACTTTAGCCGTTATCTCCAAAACAAACTGGATGGACGTTGCCAAGGCACAATGAGCAGTCTAACAAGTCTCATACATTTGGGAAGAAAAAATCAAAAACCCGGCCTCCTCCATCGTGTCCAGGCTGCCCACAGACATTCCACTGATGTGTTGACCTCGTCTGACATCTCCGGACATAATGCAATGGGGATCCCAATCCCCGAGGATGTAAATCAACGTCTGCAGTATATCAGCTCGAAAATCCATTTTCCCTCCTCTTCTGCACACGCCAAAGTTCTGCCACTCCTGGAAAATTGCCCAATCAAGAAGTAACCAGACTACTAGATAAACGCGCATGCCGAAACCCATGAAACTTTGGTTAGCATATATGCTGCCTTTTAAAGTTGCAAAGGCTACTTTGGTGGGAGTGCGAAACTGATTATTCAGGAGCATAAGAACCTGTCAGCATTTTGGCTTTAAATGAGCCTGTGGCTGGTCCACTTGACAGTCGACCTCATAAAAGTGAACTAAATTAAGGGTCTACGCCAACGGGTGCTAGCAACCGCTGAGGCAGTGGCTTAACGGCTGGTAAATACAGTGATGTGCTGCCAGCGCACGCTAATGCAGGTGCTCTTTCTCCTGTGGCCGATGTCGACTCCAGGTGGCGACCACCTGTCGACCCCGACCCTGCTGATATGTCTGAACTCCGCGCACGTGGCAGTGGTTTTCAGATCACGTACTCGACCCATGATCACCACCTCGTCTTCAGCGCAACTATCTCTGCCTGCCGAACTCGTCATGCGGGCCGTGGGAAAACGATGAGTTTAAGTTATAAGACACAAACCTTGTCCAATTTTTTTTAGTTTCATAAGCAATGCAATTATACAGGTCCGATAATGATTTGCGGAAAAAGAATGCTTGTTAACAAGACTCTTCAAGTTAAGCCTGAGCTGCATTCCTGTACTGATTTTGATAAATCTTTTGTGCTGAACGGCACTGTCACATGTATAAAATATACTACTTGTGCTCATTTAAAAACAAGTCAAGCTGTCTGTAAAGGGGACTACGAAACGGTACCAACTTCGATTTCAACAATTTTTCAGCTCCAAGGACGTTTGTGGTGTTTGCATGATTATTCACTTACTGTGAGACATAGTAATACTGTTCGCAACGGCTGTTGAGTAATCCACATCTATACAGCGTTGAATGAAAGCCAATTATCATCAGTATTAGCATAACACAAGTGGTTTGCAAACGTTGAAAACCCGTAAAAAGGTCGGTTGAATCGAACTGCATGCAAATATATGCATGTACCTCAAGTCAGTTGATACGGACATGCCACCTAATTGAAACGACACACTTAGGGAAAACGTAATTTTCCACGAGCTGGTTGCAATAGATGCATTGTCTACATAATTAATCAATTGGTGTCTGGCAAATTCATTCGTTGAGCGGGTTTTCAAAGGTTAGGTAAAATAAAAACATCTTCAAAGAAGAAGAGTACTAGTAGAAAGGAATTAATTTGCGCCTTTCTATTGATCCGACTTTTAAACGCGCCTATCTGTTGGTTTTCTTCATTTTCAAGTGCATTGGGAAAAATCTGTAACTTTTTGTGGATGCGATAAAAGTTAGCCTATAAAAAAGCAGAAATGCACGAAAAAGTCAAAAGTCAACAAAGCTAAAAATTATATTTTTGCTTTCTATTGTAAGAAAATAACATAACAAACAGGCTCCTGAGGTAACCGGGTTCGCATGTTGTAGTTAAGTTTGAAGTGCCAAGAAAAACGGATATAATTAAGTTCATGTGAACTCCAAGCCCTTGGTTCATAAATCGACTTCTCGACTAAGTACAGCCTGCTATCAATCACTTTAAATGCGGGTTTGAGAATTTAAGATGTGGCTATCAGTGCAAGAATGAAGCCTATCACCTAAAGGCTACTTGAATTAACGTAGAGCAATGTTTATTCGTCTACTATCCCCCAACGTTTGCCTACAGTGGTCCTCAAACTCGACTGCATACCGACTACTTAAACTAAAATTCTATGGGTTTGTAGGCAGTTATACACTATCGGCAAAACAAGGGAGACTAGAATGACCATTTCTGCCAGTCATTAGCTCTAGCCACCGCATCACGAATTCATTGCCATGCCGGTTTTGATGGCAAATATACACTTGGTAGATGTGCGCTCACCTATGTGTTTGTATGTGTTGCTTAGACAACACCATCATAGTATAGGCTACTTCTCTATTTCACCATTTCGTTTTTGCATCAGGCCCAATACACCGCTATCCTTGAAACATTCGATGCCATAAACGTTAACAGGCTATTAAGTGTCGGACATCCTTTCGAAATCACACGGACTGAAACCCCTTATCTAGCAGTAGAGTTGATAGATTAGCTGCGTTTATATACCAGCAACGGTGCACAAACTGCAAGACCTTTTTTACTTTCTCGGATGACTTAATGGACGTTAATACCATCGTTTAAAAGCTTCGACTACTAACATATCTCAAGGGCATTATCGATGTCAGCATCGGCATCCCCCCTGGACATAGGAAGATGTTTTAGTCCGCTTTTTTGAGTTTCTTGCCCTTAAACTAGCCGTACTGTCTTGTGAGCATGCTATTAATTTATGTAGCCAATTTAATCGAGTGAACCTTTGCCCTCTTGCACGGTTAGCATTTGACGACCTAGTTTCCTTTATCACACGCGCTGACGCCCCTCTTGAGTACATTCTTATGAATTACCCCACGCTTTTTGTTGTTTCACTGTATTTCTGATGAGGTTGCCCATCCACGCAACTCTGAATTAATGGTTAGGAGGTTTTGCAGATTTGCTTGATTTTAGTTGACCCAATTATGAAAAAACTCGAAGCGTTTTTCGCAATTGGGTCAATTCAAATCAAGCAAATCTGCCAAACCTCTTAATAATGAAGTCAGCCTAGTAGTCATTCTGGTGGATTCTAGATGATTGCTTGGAAAATCTTGTTTGGGCAGCCAGCTTGCTGTTCCGTTTTGGTGGATTCCATATGTGCGGTAAAGTTGAGAGGGCAATATCGATCCAAGTGTGATTTAATTCATGGCGCGAGGCGGGGCGTTTGTAGCTTAGCGGTTATAGCGTTGGCCGCCGGTAAAAGCCTTCTCTGATACGCGGGTTCAAATCCCGCCGAACGCCTCCAGTTTTTTCACAATTGGGTCAGCTCAAATGTGAATTAATGGCTGCGATGTCTTCTTGTCCCAGGCACCGGGGCTGGCGACATATGTCCTGTCGTACATCGGCCTATCAAAACTCTGTCTCTCATTCTTAGAACGCCACCTCACGTGTACAGAAAGGGAAATCCAGATATTATGTAAACCTCTAGATTTTTGAGTAATTTGTTAATTCATTCCATGGTCTCAGGGAACAGAGCCATTTTCGGTGAATAATTTGAATGCCGTCTTCAAAATAAAGCTTTCTCTCTGGGATTGCAAAGCATGCTGTGTGAGACAAACATTATGTGGGAACAGCGGAAAACGGTCTGACTGGGAATGATAATTTTTTTACGCTGATATTACCCGGACATTTTTTAATGCCTTTTGATTGAGCGCATTATTTTCAAACACGGAGTTCAAGAATGTTGTGGCCTTAAGAATTTCAAATAATGTTTACATTCGGCGATAAGCTTAAAAAACATATACAAGCTGCAAAAAGATAGAATTTTCACATTTCTTACCAGCATCGGCCAGCTTCGACCGTTCTTCTTTTGAAAGAGACGGAAGTCGTGGCGCATAGAAATTCACGGCGCAACTCAGCAGCGTGACGAAGCCAATCCGGTCTATCAGCAGCACGAGGTCCGACACGCTGACCTTAAGTTTAAAGAAAATGCGACATTGAATGCTAGAAAGCAGGAGACATCAGTCGAGGATCAGAAAAATGTTAAATTCACGGTCTGAAAGCCATGTCCACCGACATGGGACAGCGTACACGATAAAGCTCTTGCAATTGCACATAGTCAGCGGGATAAAGAGATGACAATTGACAAAAAAGGAGGGAAATAAGATAAGTGTTTGGCCCAATCCTCTAAATGTCTGGTTAGCTAATTTGATGCCTGGCTGACCGTGGGAAACTGCCGGTCATTTCCTCTTTAGGTATTAATTTTAACTATATAAACCTCAACATCAATAATCTCATGGAAGGCCTGCCTAAAAATATGAGCTTTATAACCTTCGACGATCATAAGAACGGTTAACCATTTAGGGTACGAAAGGTGAATGCGAATTTCTCTCATCTATGGGTACTGAAATTTCAAGTCAAGAACTGCATGCGAAATCACTTATCCGATAATGCATACCAAGCCAGTGAGCCTCTAAAAATCTTGGTTGTGTTTGTGCGAAAAAAAACACGTTTTTGGAGGTCAGGCATTAGAATCCTACCCTACAACGACGAACGGTGGAACCGATCAGTCGGCGCTCCACTAGAAATCATCATAGGTGCCATCTGCATGAAAAAAAACGAGCACGCAGAGAAGCTGAAGCTGTGCAAAGCAATGTGTTTTGCCTCCTTTTTACTCTATTAGAGGAGACTTGAAAAGCGAACCTTTGTGATAGCATGAGGTTTCGTGGGAAATAAATTAGACTTCAGACAAAAATATTGAGATCTTCGAAGAAATTATGAAATTCGATTAAAAGCTTGTGAATATATATTATACACTTTCAATAAACTTGCGCTGAATCAGTGCATGTTCAATCACGTGCCCGAAGCACCTCAAAGAATGCTCTCCGATGCCCTACTTTTCCTCACGTTACTGCGTTAATACTTCGAACTTGAGTTCTATTCATCCCGTCCTTGTCCCTGCTTATGAAAAGATTTTGGCGAACAAAATAGAGAATTAAAATGCCAACATCAAAAGACCACGTCCTCATATGCAAGGAGTACTTAGCCAACGTGTGGTCGAAATCCGGGTCCCGATAGGCCTAGACCATTGTATACGGCGTTTTTTTGCCTTAGTTGGTCGCTCCATCGACTCACTGCTATTTCCAGCCCCCCATAATAGGCGAAACAAGGGAAAAAAATACAGAAGAAAGTATGGTTTCATATAGTCAGCAGAGTTGTGTCAACATATGCTAAGTGCAACGTTTAACTAAAGTGAACTTCGTAGCTTGCTTCCGTCTTTATTATTACATCGAGGTGCGTATTCATCTAGCAATGCCTCGCAGGTTAGCTTGAAAGCGTTAAGCAAACAAAACCGTTTCGAATTGAAGGAGTGGTCATTGATGTGTTGCAAAACCCACCTTTTCTCGACCCAGGACGTCAGGAAGGACGGCCAACGCCACAGCCTTCAGCCAATTAGAAACTAGCACAGTGTATCTGCCAATGAAAGCAGCCAAGCCGACACACACGTCGTCTGATTGGCTGATAAGGTTGCAATAAGCAGCTTCTTCATGACCTTGAAGTAGCTTCCTGCGAAAACATTTAAAGATAATGTACAGTGAATGCATAATGCTAGATAAACATGTAGTAAAATTTTACAACAACAAAAAAGAGCGATTTCTTATGTGGTCGGAACAAGGTAACTTGGAGAATATTGTTTCAAAAAGTCAAAAAACCATTGTGTGCAACTAACGAATTCTAGCATTTCAGATCACCACAATGCATTTGAAGGGCCAGGAAAGGAAGTGGCTTAAAACTACATTGGCTTGATCACCAAAGGATAAATGTCACCAAATTTGGAAACTAAACAATGTGATAGCAATATTGCCTTTCCGAAGTTAAGATTGCGTAAGGTATTTCTAAATTAGTTTCTTCTTCGCAATCCTGTGGTTAGGGTGAAAAAAAAATTCAAGATGACATGATATGTGTATGTCAGAAGTGCCGCAGTAAAAAGTTACCGGAAGCCGTTCAATTGTTTAGAAATTGAGGGCGAATATTATCCACAATTTTTATAAAAACATCTTAGAGAGTCATCACTTCATTGTGAGCAAGTATTTATCCGAAGTTCGGATGCAAAAAGCACGGGTACAAATCTGTGCAAAGTTATAAAGCTCGGTATCAAGACGGAGTCAAAAAGACCTAAGGTGGACTCAGGCACACACAAACGCACTGACAACTCGTTAACTGAACGGAAGCACGTCAATCGAAACACATTTGCCTGGAGTGGCTCACTCCTTACCTGAAATGCTCGTAGATGGGGCTGCTCGTCATCGGAGGCCCCATTTTATATTGCTGTCACTGCCTGATTTTCTCAAGTTATGCGACAATACATACGTGTCGCTAGATAGTGCCATTATGAGTGACAAAAAATGCTCTTTAGCAGTTAACCTGATTCACAATTTCCCTTCCTTCATTTTGGTCTTGTTCACAAATGGATGCCTTTGAACGGCACTACTACCTACTTTCATCATACAAAGGAGTGTCTCAGGCAGCGTTGAGCCAGGAGCACCAAGGAACAGAGAAAGTGGCTTATGCTCTAATTTAGTTACTTAAGTAAGCCAACTATAAACTATAGGAGGAGCTGGAGCCATCCCGCTTCAGAGGACTTTTAAGCGTAAAGGACTGTTGTGACAAATCGTCCGGTAAATGTTATGCGTCTGCGACCAAAAAACAGGAACATCCTGTTCGTTAAATTACTTGTGTGTTTCATGTGCGTTCGGAAATGTGCTATTGCGCTTTGATCATCCGGATGAGCATTGGACATCAAAGTCCAGTTATATCAGTCTGTGATGCACATATATTGACTAAAAAACCTTAGAGCCTATGAATAAGTCGTAATCTCACCGCTATCAGATTCACCTGAGTAGAATTAACAAAAATATGACTTAACATTGTCACGATTTTTGCAAAGGGAAAACGGTGTCACCAAGGGTTAGTTTTTCAGCGGCGGAATAAAAAATGATACCTTAGTGTTGCGCGAGGTTCAGGTAAGGACCACAAAAAAGTAATTTAACTTTGATAAGCATATCGCTAAAACCTAGTATGGTACGCGTCACTTAGAGAACATGTTCTGTTGAGGTGCAGATTTGGAATTCAAGAGGTCATCCTAACGGTAATGGTAGTTTTCGAATTAAACATTCTATCTTCTGTCCTCTGACCAAGGTCACATAAGGGTTCACACGTGAGGCATATCTTCCGGGATAGCCTGGTTATGCGGCTAGATAGGCATGTGAAAAGGAAACCGAAACACCGTGACTAGGACCCGTTAAAAAAAAAGCATGTGTAGTTCTCAAATGCGAGAGAATACTCGTATTCCAGGAATTTATATTGGTAAAGGAGACATATGGTCGATCACTGGAACAAAATTTATTTTTTCCTGAACTTCGAGCTCTTACAAGAGCCCATCGTCAGAGGTGGAGAAACAGCAACAAATGTGGAAGCTACTTGGGGCGTGTGTACAATAACACACACAACTTGTCGATCTTGCCTACTGGCACTGGCTAGCACAGCCCTCAGTGGCAAGTCGGCAGCACACACAATTATTGATTTTCTGCACGTTCAAAAGTTTAGTTATTGTACACACGCCCACAGTAGCTTCCACATTTGTTGCTGTTTCTCCACCTCTGACGATGGGCTCTTGTAAGGGCTCGAAAGCTCAGGAAAAGATAAATTTTGTTCCAGTGATCGACCATATGTCTCCTTTACCAATGTGTAGTTCCAACATACAATATATCGCCGCCTTCGTTAAAGCAGAACAGCGGTGAAAAGTGCAAACTCTGACCAGAAAAAACCTTTGGTTCAAAATACAAGGGGCATTTTGGATGCCTCAAATTGCATTTTCGTCGTGAAAAAAGAACAGTTTCCGGCAGGTTTACTGTCACGAGCGCGCCACGCATAAAACAGAACGTTCTTAAGGGTAACTCAAGTTCAGCCCTGATCATAGTAGGTAGGCCTCATGTTGTCCAGCGCAAAATTAAAAAAACTATCTGATGCTATCCCACTCTCTCATTCATGTTTTCCCGACTGCCCTGCGGAGAATTCCGCATAGGCGAAGAAAATTATTTTCATCTTGCGCTGATAAGTCAATATCATTTATTTTGATCGTTTATGGCGGCTTTCCGAAGGAACCTCACAGCCCATGTGGATGAGGCAATCCGCTTCGCTGTTAATCTGTACCCACTTTAATAAAGGTCCCCTTCGTCACACCTGTGAATTTTCGCACCTGTCTCTCAGTTCTTATTCATAAAACCTAAACCCTTTGTAGGCCCTGCGTTCCAGATAAAAGAGTGGTGCTAAAAATATGATTTTTATAGCCAACATGTGAATCGGGTGTTCTGGCGCTAGTCTATGCATATATGGTCGCCTACCCAGTACACAGAAATTTTCCACTCTAAATGAAATCACACTGAAAGTGCTTAAACAGTGACTGAACAGATTCCCAAAACTACTACTTCAACTTGAATTGGGAAGTGCCACTTGATGTGAGGATGTCATGTCTTGTACAGAATATCCGATGTAATGTAACAAAAGCTTTCTCTTATGTCCATCTCTCAACTACAACATATACTTTTTTGTGTTTACCTTTCGGTTTGTATTTGCGTTTGCGCAACGTTCATTTCCTTCAATCAGCCAGGTCTTTCAATCCCTGTTTTATTACGTCCTGGCCGCACAGAAAAGTCTTCAACGCAGTTCATAAAAAATCATACGGAGCTGGCCAGACTACTAGTGGTACCTACTTCTGCGGAAGTCTGTCTTTTTGTATCGAATATTTTTAGCAAATTATTCTCAGAGTTAATCGTTAATTACCTCTTCTTTATTTAAGGAAGAAAAGCATAACCCAGTCATCAAGTATCTTCCCATCATTGCTCGTTGTGGAAATCGTTATTGCCCAGGAAAATTGAACAAGTATATTTGCTTCGAAAAGCTAGTTTGCATCGCAAAATAACTCGACACAACTCAACGAAGTATAGAAAAGTTTGCTTGAATACCGAACAATAACAGCATGGCTCAACTGAATTCTTCTGAGAACATGCTTAACCTACACACACACACACACACATTAACTACGGATCGTAGTTGACGAAGTGCAACCGGTCTGCAGCTGCTAGCGGGGCTCGAGAATGACTCTAAGGGCAGAGCGGGATGAGTGAATCTCGTTGGCGATCGGTAAACCTTTATCAGCGAGTGTAAATATCTCCCGATTTAAACCGGTGAGACAACGAGCTCGTGGCTGGATAGTTAGAACATTATAATTGGTAAACATGCGTTTTCGGCAATTTATCAGGGGGGCAGTACAATACAAGGACAGAAATGGTCAGTCATAGGAAGTGTAGTACTTAAATGGTTCGTCGGGTAGGGGACGGGGAGGTGGTGGTTTAATTAGTCATCGTGGTGTTCCATCGTCTCACGCATGCGGCTTGTAGTCTGTTGGTGACGTTGGGTCCGCCAAGCAGAAAGGAGAGGAGAGGGAGAGGTGGTCTCAGTGTCGGCGTGCGTAGTTGGTGGGAGCGCCTGTTCTGACGAAGGGGTATCCATTGGGGTAGTAGGCCAGGGTAAGCGGACTGCAGCTACGAGATTCCTTTGACAGCCCAGTCCATGCTGTCAAAACGCAACTGGAGGCATCCAAAATGCCCTTTGCATTTTGAACCAAAGATTTTTTTCTGGTCAGAGTTTGCACTCTTCACCGCTACCCTGCTTCAAAGAAGGTGGCGATATATTGTACGTTGGAACTACGCCTGTTTTTTTTCTTTAACGGGTCCGAGCCACGGTGTTTCGGTTCCCTTTTCACATGCCTATCTAGCCGAATAACTAGGCTATCCCGGAAGATATACCTCACGTGTGAACCCTTATGTGACCTTGGTCAGAGGACAGAAGATAGGATGTTAAATTAACAAAATTACCATTAACTCAGTTTATGCACTCCACCAACATCCTGGTTGCTTTTGAGAGTACAGTAGGATCTTTGAGTAACCGATAATGTATTCACTTTGCAAATCATGCCGTCAAAATACGATGGTTGGCACGATTCCCACTTCAGCTTAACTTTCCTTCTCTGGAATCTTCTGATTGTCGGATTTTCTGAGCGTTTCGCCCTGATCGGCCACAAGCACGGCGCGCCAGCCTCGCCCAAACACAGCTCTCGCTTGTGATTGGCTGAAATCTGACCTACCAGGCGGCGTTGGACGCAAAATAATCTTCACATGGCGACATTTGGCGTGGAGCGGCGTTCGGGCCTTCAAGTAATGCGCACATCCTCTAGGTTCACGCATTCGAGGACAATTCAGCCTGATTTTGTCGCTGTTGGCCTAAATTTTTCATTCATATTATATCAGAATTTTCGCATCTGAGATGCTACGGAGTGTGGGGAGGGGAGTGGACGGCTGATGCAACAACACTTTTTTTACTGTTGGCCACAGAAGTTCAGGCAGACACGTGCGGTCGATTTTTTTACACTAGGTGCATTTTATGGCTCATGGACAATGCTAGAATATGGCCATCGCCGATTAACAGGATAGCCTACGGTTGGAGCGCTGACAGGATGCTAAGAGCAGCAATTTATTCTGTAAATAGATATATTTCGCGGCAGTGATCTAAAGTAGCGAACTTAGTATGCTTTGTGCCTGGGTCGTCTACAAATAATCTGCTAGCAGACACGACTGTGATTCGTGAAACGCAGCTATATTCTTACTTGCTTAGATAGGTAACCGGGTTTGAAAGATCAACCTGAAACAGAGAGCCATGCTGGGCTGAGATAGAGAACGAGAGAGTCATTTCGGTTATCGCATCAAAATCCCTTAAACCAGGAAGTTCAAATCCCCAGTCTCGTTGATTTTGAACCCTACCAACAGAGCCACGGAAGTGGCAATTTTACGACATTCTCTTGTACAGTCTAGGTAGAGCACCTCTTTATACCTGTTGATGAGCATTTGCCGATCGCTAACGGAACTCTTTTGCCCCGTTCTGCCTTGCAAATCACTCTCGAGCCTGGTTAGCAGCTGCACTGCGGCTAGGCAGATGAACCTTGCTGGCAAAGACAAGGGAGACTGGAATGGTCATTTGTGGCGCATTAGCCGCCATCGGCCAATACTAGGTAGTGCACAACCCGAGACTTGACTCCGTGACCCGTCTTGTCTGTTTAGATCTGGGATATTTGTGTTTGTTTGAATGCAATTCCCGGCCGTCAAAACAGGAGCAGGCGTTGGCCGCGAGAGTTGTCTGCACATTAATTATGCTGATTGTTGAACATCCTCTCCAGGCATAGCTCCGGTTTCTGAAAGATGGTTTGGTCCCTTTTCAGCATGATCGTTGGATAATGGTCTTAGACTGAATAATCGGAAACCAATCCAGTGTGTTTTTTTCACCTGTGCCACCCAGTCCTAAATTCTTAGACATCCTAGCCAACGAGGTATCCTTTTTTTCTGTACCTAGGTTTTATTTTGAAATCCAATCTTTTTAATCCCCTCATATTTAAGCTCTTTTTACTGAACTTCCTAAACTTATTTACTATATCCGCCGTTTACGTTCCCATTACAGACCTCCCCTTCTACCCTCTCTGCCTAATCTGGAGATTGGTAGGCACTTGCATTCACCTTCTTTCTTGTCCTCCTGTTATATTACACGCTTTACGCAAAAAGATGTCCTGCCAAATGTTCTCTTCTAATACTGGTATTTTTTATGTTGTTTCAGTTGATATGCTACTACAAAGTCATTTTATGACGAAACAGATCGAATTCTTGCTATCTGTCTGTCTATCTCACTTCTCCAGTTCTGCCTTGAGATTCATTCTCGAGCCCAGTCAGCAGCCACGCAGCGGCTAGGCAGACGAACATTGCTCACAAAGACAAGGGAGACTGGGACGGATATTTCTGATTCATTAGCCATACACTTTGGTTTCCGCCCCGTCAGACTTCGTGAAAACAAAAGGCCAAATGGTTTCCCTGCTGCACACGAGCAAAGTTACTGCCCCGAGGATGCAGTGAAGTGAAGTAGGGTGACGATGGCTTACGCAGTTGGACTGATAAAAAATATTCCCATGGTTAATATTAGAAGTCAGTTTATGGCAAACAATTGTTTTCAGCAACTCTTCATCAGACCAAACAGCGTTAATTTCCCTTGCAAATATTTGGTCTGATGAAGAGTTGCTGAAAACAATTGTTTGCCATAATCTGACTTCTGATATAAAATAGCCTAAGATATTTGAAAAAACCGATGAAGATGAAGAACCATGAAAAGTTTAATGACGCCATACTAGTTTGTGATTTCGTCTTCAAATGCCTACACTTGTTTTTCATAAGCAAAAAACGGTTACTCCAGCTACATTGATTAAAACTCAACAAATCATAATATCGATTGTAGGTTGATCCAATGAGTTTATGGTGTATGCTGGCTTACAGTTACACTATAACGAGCGACTGTGATGGTCTTTTTCTCACGCAATTCGCCAACTGTATGGGACTAATGAACTGCCATATTCAGCGCAACAATGACTGATCAGAACTGGTGGCGTTTGCTGGTATGGTGTTAAAGTAATGCCGCAGAAACGCAGATCAAGTTTAGGCGCAATTAAAATTTTCTTATTCAAAATGGTTACTCAAACACGCCTCAAGACCTTAAACACTTAGGCAGAAGTGGTTTTATCCATTGAGAGTACTGGTTTCTAAGGAATGGCGCACATACACCAGCGTTTAAATTGTGGGCTTGGAGCATTACACTCTGGATCACTCTAGGTCTCCGTTGAAAGTGGAGTGATGACTGGTGATATTGAAAACCCCTAAGGGAGATCTAAATGTAATCTACGTGCCATGCATGTTTCGGTTTTCATTCACAAAGAGGAAGCTCTGAAGCTTGCGCAATGTGCATAACGTTCTGTTTATTGATATACGACTACTTGGATAGAATAGTTACCGTTCTGGCTTTGATGGACGGGTTTGAACTGGGAAGGCGAAGGATAAAGATTCGATGACCAAACGACCGGTCGAACTATACAAGGGTTTGTGCATGCCATCGGATGGGCAGTTTGGTTTCGTTTGACGAGAACCCTAATTTTCTGCATCTCACATACGTATCGTGATATTATCCACTCCAAATATGTTCAACCCTGTCGAGATCGGTTTCCCAGAATGAGCATGTGCAGGTACGTTGATGCCCGGCAATTGACGATTTCAAAATGTCCTAGAAGTCAGTTGGATTTCCGGAAATTAACTCAAATGATCTTTTTTGGCTATTACTGTTGACAACTGATTCCTAACGAGTTCAGGCTCACTTTTGTGTTTTCTAGGAACATGATAAAACGAGACTTAATTCCGCATACTCACAAAAGCATATAGAAGCTGAGGTCATGCTTTCGCGTAAGAATGCGTACTTATGCTATACATACAAATATCCTTTTCTCCTTTTATTTTGAACGAAGGTTAGATACGTTAAAACACGCGTGGCAGGAGTTCTATTTTCCTTGTTTCAATATTATTTACCATGAGACCTATTTGGGATCAAAAATGCATATTTCAAACGTGCATATAAAAATGAGAGCAGTTTCGCCTTTTTTTGGCAAATGACCACACAGAAAGAAGAAAGATAGCTGAAACAGTACCAATCCAGAACTAGTAGTACAGAAATAAGTCTTTATAATGTTTTTATTTATCAACAAGTCATAATAGCGCAATTTTCTGTCAAAATCTGCATCTGTTTCTTTTCAACCGACACACCGGAAGGAAGTCAGTTCCGTCAGAGGGACAGGAAACGAATTCAAAGGCTGCATCTTTCTGTGACTGTCCCCCTTTCTGACATTTGGTCAGGGGTGGCCATGGCGTTTTAGTGACGATTGACCCTCTCTAAGTACCTCTAGTCCCCAAACCGTCTGCGCCCTGGGCAAAAGTTAAACTGGACTGGCTCAAGACACATTTTATCGGAGTCCACACGCGTCTGCAATTGGCACACGGGACGTAAACATAAAGGCTGCGTCGGACCATGCGCATTCCATTGTCAGGTGGTTGAGAAATCCAGCCAGTTGGCTGGTACGTGGAACAGGTAAAATAGAACGAGGTTTGCTATGGCCGATCCGTCTCCAGAGCATATTGTGGTAATTCTAACTCTGCCCGGTTTGAATCTATCATGACGCATATGATGTGACGACGACTTGGAAGGCGGTCTACAGGGTATTTAACTTGGCTACTGCTAGTTGATGAAGGTTACCCGACCGCCAACGGAACTAACTGTCCCGCTCTGGCAGCAGCTGTAAAAGCTAGAAGTTTTAGGCAAATAGTATCCAGTAAAGTCAAGGAAGACTGGAATGACCATTTTTGGCTAAGTAGCAGTCGTCAGCTAGTTCTACCCAACCATAAATGGCGCACCACCCGAGACTCGAAATCGCCACCTTTAATCAGAAATCTAAAGCCCAAACCATTGAGCCACCACGTGCTCGTTGTCATACTGGTTTACCTCTAGAGATATCAACACTCATTGATGAACGTTCACTGATTGCTAACACATTTACAGAATTGACTTCGCAAATTTAACATGAGAATACGCGTAGAATTACGTATTTGTATACTACTGATTGCTTGTTAGCCGCTCGCGAAAATAGCTGTGCTTATCCTACAGAAGCTCACATATTCAAAGTAAAATTCTGAACGAGTCTAAACGGGTTTTCCCCAAAAGAATTAACCCAAAGTGTACCCATTAATTTTCTTGAAAAAATTCAATAAAGTTGGATGAAAACAGGAGTTGGTGTATTAAAAAACACGCGGGAAACGACGCGGAACGCCCTGATAAGCCGAATCCCTCACAATTGCGTCATGCAGTGGTACACGGTCGACGAAAACCGTAGGTCTGGGCTTTTATTTAGTACGCGTGCTATGATAAACAATTATGTAAGTAAGTGGCACGTCTTAAGACAGCCAACGCACTTAACGCGAAGAAGACCAAAACAGATGCAATGACAGCGGACATTCCTTTGTGTTTGCTCATCGCTTTTGATATTTTTCGGTCTTTCTCACTCACGCTATTCACGACTTCGTGTAATGAAAATCTAAAGTTCTTAAAATTGTACAGATATCTCACGAGACTAACCTACAAGGTTTATGCTAAAGTCGTGCGTCAAAAAGGAGAAAATAGTTTCTCCTACGGCGGTCAAAAGACCAACTCTGCACTTAACAGTTCAGACGAACCTTTTCAGCTATTTTACTGTCCCTATCATGAGAAGGACAGGAAAGTGCAACGATAAGCACAAAAACTTTTGGTTATTAAAAAACGATACCTTCTCTAAAGCACTGTTAGGAGTTACTTGACAATTTTAGGGAAAACCATCTTCGCATTGAACGAAAAAGGCTACAACGTGTTATAGCAGCCACTAGCTTTCTTAAAAGTCTTTGAGCGTTTCGCTAAATTTCATTTTCTTTTGCCCTCAAACTCCGATTATTTTAGCTATTCAACGAAAACTGAAGCACAATTCAAGCTTACTGACAATGACATTTCTTGAAAGAGCACTTCTGACAATCACACTGAGTTATTAATTCCTTTGATTGAATGGGAGGATTAACTCGCTGCGCCAATACACTGCCCCATTTGAAGTATACTTTGCTTCGTTTATCCGATCCAACAAAACGTGATCAGAGTTGCGAAAATTCATATCAGAGAATTCAGAAGACTGGTTTGGCGACATATGTATACTTCGATAAATTCTCATCAAGCCAGTACAGTTATATGGAAAGGGGGTGTGTTTTAAAATGTGTTATTCTGTTCCTGGCGCACATAGTTGATTCCGGACATCGAATGGATCCCAACGAAGCTTTCCGAGCCATCTACAAGGTCCCACCAAATTATCCAAAGTTCTTGGGTCAGCGCCTGCTAGCAACAGCAGAAGCGACCGCGATCAGGTCGATGAAGCCGGCGTTGTATGCACAAAAGAACTGCTTACAAACTCCGCAGCTGGCGTGGCCCACAGTCACCTAGCGACATGCGCTCATCCCCGCTCTGTCTATCTATCTGTCTGCGTCCCTCCCACCCCTAGACTGCTCCATCAAATCCTGCCCTCATAACCAGCCTTCTCTTGTCGACCAGCCCTCCCCCCAATTCTCACAACCTAATTGTAAGAACAGACGAACACATTTTATCATGCACCCACTTCCCAAATAAATGTATTGGCCTGACGAGAATTTATGGAAAGTAAACGTACGCTCGCCAAACTTTTCTTATCAAAATAAGACCAGTTGATTTCTGACGCGCTATCAGTCCATAAAAGGGTATCGTAGGCCATCAGGCCTAAGAAAGTCTTCTTACAATCAAGCCAAGTTCTGTCAACAAAAAGGACAGCTTCGTGCGTCTTCGTTACGACTAGATCGCTCGGAATCAGGCACAGCACTTTTTAAAACAATTTACTTGGATCATAGATACATGCAATTTTCAACAAATCGCCTGCACGGCAGATGTGTGCATGTGAAAGTTTAGGTAAAAAAGCATTTTTTAAAAATTTGCTAGCACATTTCGCTCACCTTATTTCTGCCTCAATGGTGGACGCAGGTGCGATTTTGGCAATGCTGGCTTGCATAAGGGCTCCGATCAACGCAACATGATCCGCCTGTAAAGGGAACAAGATTAGTTATTAGTCCGGGGACTGCTATTCAAACTCCAGCTGGGTGCAGGTAACCTTTACAACGCGCGCACGCGTGGAGGTTGAGGTGAGCGTGCGCGCGCGGCGCTGTGCGCTGATAGGATACCTTGTGTGAGACTTTTTTACGTATTAAATCGCTTTAAAATGATTGTTATTCTTTTATTTCTTGCATTCATAAATTCTTACGATTAATATTCTGCACAGTTTCCCTTCCTACATTGAAACTTATCCGACTAGGTAAAACTCAAGCATTGGTGTGCACCAAAAGCAACCAAAAAACCAATTGCATAATGTCGATGATCTCATTATTTATTTATCGTTGACTTCGTTAAGAAGGCATAAAGGGTTAGGGTTAGTTTTAGGGTTAGTGTTACGGTTTAGGGTTAAGGTTAGTTTTAGGGTTAGGGTTAGTGTTATGGCTTAGCCTAAAGATTTACTTTTTGCCTTGTGATTGGTTTAGGGGTTGCATACATTGCTCTGTAGTGTTCTCATGCTTCCCTAGCGCACTTATTTGCATCAAATAATAGGTCAAACTTTTTATTTATGCTGAAAACATTCCGCAATAATGCGAAACATAACATTTTTCCTGATTTTCCGTGGCTTTCTTACCAGCATAAAAGCAGCCAATCAGCGCACGGTATTTTAATTGCATACTAGACAAATAGCCCTTCTCGCGGCGGTCAGCCTTTCAAGTTATTTTTGGCATTTGTGGGGCAATGCGATTCCTCCCTAAACGTTGCCTTGCCCAGGGCAACGCCACGACTTTGTGTTCAATTGTCCTGGGGCAGTTGACTACAGAGTTGAAAATTTCACTAGCACATAGTCCGTAGACGTTACTGCTCGTTTTTGCAACAGTCAAGCGGAGTGAAGCCTTGCCCAATTTCCAAAACTTCACCGGAAAGGTCTGGCTTACAGAGAGACTACAGTCCAGGTTTCGGTGAATAACCTCTCCTCGACAACACCTCATACTCATTTACCGAAGAAATTAAGCAATGGGACCATGACGCGAAGACGTGGAGAGAAAAGGAGCAAGCGAATCAACTCAGCGAACCAAAACAACCAACAAAATGTTGTTCCATTTTTGAACTAACCGACAATAAGCCACTTCACTGACCTTCAAAATACAACTTAAACATCTTTGTGTTGGTTTATAGGAGTCGTAATTTTGTTAAAACTCTCTAATGACAAGATGATGGAATGCGCGCTTATCCTCCGATGTCATATGACGAGTCACGCTACCTCGAGCAGCCAAGCCCACACGCGGCAAACGTGCCAAACTGTCGTAATTCCGCTACTACTGTACGGTACCTAGAAATGAGCCTTGATATCTAGGAGTTGACATCGAACTGTAAGTTCACAGAAACAGGCCGTATAGGTAGTGCTTTTAAAATACACTGAACACAAAAATTTACAAAAAGAACGGAATAAGGCCGATTTCCGTTGTGCACAGCTGTAGATAAGATGAACCAAAATCGTTTCAGGATCTAAGGATACACGAGAGGAAAGTGCTGAAGTACCCCAATTGGCCGTATAAGTAGCCTTAGGTCAACGAAGTCACACCATGTAAAAGTAAAGATTAATGATGTTGTCACAGAAGCCTCTATTAAAAAATGGCAAGCGCAGTTGCTGTGCGCCTCTTGGACATTCTTTCGAAAGCTGTGTATGGACGTGAACAGGAGACAAATGTATTCTTTTCCAGACTTTTTGTCTAACAGCGTTATAAATCAACGGACACCAGACAACTTCCCTAAGGGCTTACGCCAAAAGATGTTATCCACAGCCGAAGCAGTGCCTATGTGGCTGGCGAATCCTGTGCTGTGCTGTCAGAAGACGCTAACACAAACACTTTCACTTCCGTGGCCGACGCCAACGCCAGGTGGCGATCGAATGTCACCCCCACACCCTTGTGTCAGATGTTCGCTCCGTGCACGTGACAGCGATTTCCACTCGGCGTACTCGAGCCATGACCACCAATCACAACCTACCCTATTCCCTCCCCCTCCCCCAGTACAATGGCCCCTAAATGCCAATCTCGTCATGCAAGTTGTGTGAAAAAGATACGTTTCACTTATGAGAGATTTATAAACCCTGCCCAACTCTCTCTTACTTCCACGTGATAATCAGGTATGGCTGATCGACATGATACGAGGAATTGGTGACAAAAACTACTAGTAGTTTGAAGGAAAGCTGTGCGAAAACTGCTCGAGATATGATCCAAGATCACGAAAAGCGGATTTTCCGATTTGAACAAATAACACAGACTGCGGTTATTAAGTAAGTATAAACTCATCAGCAGCAGGCCGAGAAGTTGAGACAATCGTTTGATGTAGAGAAAAACGAAAAATAGAGTTAGGCTAGCACTGAGGAATCCATCCTTACGGCAAATCAGTCCTTTCTGTTTTATTTTCAACCTGGCACGCTTGAATCTATCACGAAGTCGTGATTGTGAAGGTTGTCATATGCAACTTAATCTAAGCTTACTACCCGAGCCAAGAAACAGGATGCAGTACATTCTTCGTACCATAGTATTAATAGCATTTCACCCACATGAGAACCGATCAAACCCTATCATTACCTGCTATATGTAGTGAGGCCCGGGTATTTTTTGCCTGCATAGACAACCTGTGTATTATTGAAAGCAACCGCGACCGAATAAACACTTCACGGTCGTCTTGAATTTGGGCGACCATCAGAGCGAGGTGTGTAAGGCAGGAGAGAATGCGGTGCAGAAAGCTGTACCCCTTACATTAACCAGTTCACGCCCAAAACACCTCGTGAGGTAAAAGAGGATGCCCGTGCATGTAACAGCCAAACTGAAATTAAACTGAAAGAGTTCTGCGAGGGTTTAAAATTAGTTAAGCAAAAAGGTACAATGTGGCAAGCACGTAGCATTAAACTTCGAGCCGGTACTAATTTTACTTTAAAAAGATAATAAACGGTGCGCGACAGCGACGGCGCAGACACACGAATTGATTGGGACCTATATCATCTCCCATCTTCCCCTTGCTCTAACCCCTTGATATGAGCAGAAACTGACCTTTTGAGCTCCGGACAACTGCCTTTACTTAGGTTGCTTGGATGCTCGAACGTTTTTCATTCCTGGATGTCGACCGACTGTTCAGTCAACCGCCACATTAATTAACAGGCCCCCAATGCTATTTTAAGGAACTTTTTTATCCGGGGACGGACGCGGCATCGAACAACGCGGGCCGGGAACAAGTCTGGGCGTGACGGGGGATGATGGACCGAACGCTCAGGAGGCCAACACCGAAGCACTAGAGATTAGCACGCAGGCAGCCAACACCGCGGCCAGCGTGTGCATGCCGGGAACCAGTCGAGACACCACGAAAGGCGACGGGATGAACACGCAGGGGTCTGACACCAGCGCAAGCCACATTACCACGCGGTCAGCCACCGCCGCGCCAACATGCTTATTCCGAGCACCAGTCATGGTGTTACAAAGGGCCACGGAACGAACACACAAGGGGGCGACACGGCAACAGGTAGGAGACCGGCAGACGAGGAGAATGAAGATGCGGCGAGAGACACACAGAGTGGCTTAATCACGATTGGTGGAACAGGCATACGCAAGAAAGGACGCAAGACGAGGACCGTGAGCCAGAGTATCCATTCTCTGAAGATAGTTAGACGAGACCACTACCCGAAACGTCAGGCTTGTAATAAACCTCTCCCGATGAACGCTCCTCCTTCTTCTGGTTTGTCATTCCACGTGATGATGAAAAATCGAAACGTGCTTTTGCTAAACTTGACCTCTTGAATACAATTTATACGTTGGTATTGCGCATGTGGTGAAAAATAAACTGTTCCGTCTCATCTTCCCTCTGGAACTTTACAGTTTTTATGATTTTGCAGGTTCAACAGTAGAGGGGTGCTTTTGTTGATGAAAATAGCTATTACTCATAGAGGCCAATGCTGTCTAAAAGGCATAATAACTTCTCGGAAAAAATTGGCTATCTTTTATGCGCAGTTCTTAGGAGGCTCTTCGAGAGGTGGGGACGGCAACAAAAGCCATCCCACAACATAGAGATGCTAGTTAGCCCCGGGATTGTGCGTTATGGTATATAACCACGGAGACGACAGTCAACAAGGATATATATCTTACTATTTTAACAATACAATATAACTTACGATATGAGAAGTATAAGTTTAAATAGGGAGAGTGAATTCAGCACACTCCAAGGCCTCTTAGTCTGCGTAATGATCGGTAGTGTTCAGAACGCAGTATAATACCGTGAAACGGAATAAAAAACCAGCAGTACATGCGACTAGTTTAGAAAGCGAGTGACCGCAAGGAATGCTATTCCTTGGGTCAGAGAGAACGACTGTCAGATCACAGAGTCACATGCAGAAACAGATACAGACACTGGTCAACCCCTTTGTTGGACCAGATGAAACATATACTATAGTCGAGGTCTCGTGTCAATCTTCACAATTTTTTTCAATCAGTTATTTTACTTGCCCTTGTTCAATTTTGTCGCAACAATATTAGAGCCTTCATGGCGGTACAAACCAGGGTGTTTCTAAGTCGAATTCGTACCTGTTCATGTTGATAAGTGTAAAAACGCTATTCGAAAAAGGTAACGGATAAAGGGTAAGGGCAAGGCCCAAAGGACTGACGGGTTCTGGCTTATCTTATATCATCCACCGATTGTACGGTACCCCGGGTCTGAACTCACATTCGGCCTCTGGGATATGGGCTCATATATTGTCGATTTTAATGAACAATGTTCAAATTAGTGGCGTTTACTGTTCTATTTCAACTTAAACGTACTACTTCCGTTATTTCCGTAAGTGAGACCGAATTAAAATGATCCAAACATGAAATATTCCGACTTTTCGCCATCTCTTGCATTCGAATACACAATTCACATGGCGAGTCAATAAACCGGGACTGTACATTTTCAGAATTGCTAGGAAACCGGACTGCTGAATGTCATCGAGTGTCAATATGGTAAACGCTACATTAAGATTAGCCAGATGAACAAAACAAATACTGCGTAGCACCTCCGTTTCGTTTAACCAATAGCCTGAGACTTCGGGTTAATGAGAATAAGCCGTAATCGATATGCAGCTAAGTACTAACACTTCAAGGGAATGGGAAAACGCAGACGTGATCGCTGGGAGAAGACCCTTATTCGATTGACATTTCGGATCCCGTCGCGGATCCAATATAAGCGGTGGTAGCAGAGACCGGTAACTCTTATACAGCCATTTGCAGAATTTATAAGATGCAGTCGCTATGCTATTGCACACCTATGACAATTAGCGGCTTAATGGAGGATAGTAGCACAGGTTTCTGTTAACGTTTTATGCTTATGTCTCAGATGATGAATCCACGAAGGTAGTCGAAACGTGAGGCAAACAAAAGTATTGTCCCAGCGATCGAGTTTTCTTTTTCTCGATAGTAGCCCACTTGTGCGCCAATTACTGAACCTAAACAGCAACCGCCCAACCAGTCACGAACGCATTTGCATGAGGACGCGCTGCAGTGACCCGGAAGGGAAAGTTGACGAACTACAATATCTTCGACGGGTATTCAGAGGAAATGGCTAAGCGCGCAACTTCATCAACCGGTGCATGTGCAAACGAAAGGCGCAACAAAATTACACCGATCCCACATTTTTACGGGCAGTTCCGTACGTCAAAAACGTATTGGAATCCGTCGGTAGCCTTATTGCGCTGCTTGGCGGTAGAGTTGCACACGGACCGGAGGCAACCACAGGGCGTCCGATAATGAAAACAAAGACGCACTAGCACGAAAAGAAACATCTGGAGTTGTTATTCAGATATGGTGATGTTGCGGGCAAAGAAATTACGTAGGGAAAACTGGAAGATTTCTCCACATGTAAATTGCCGAGCTCGCGGCAGCAGTGCAGAGAAAGTTCACCCACTTCCAAGCCGCGACTCATCCAACGGGAGAGGCCACATACTTACATTTTATGAGGCCATCATTCTTACGAGAGGTGGCAATCGGGAGTCGCATGTTACTTGTTTCAGGGTTTACGGTTCCCAGTCTTCAATAAGTGTCATGACCTGCCCAACGCTTATTCAGGGCTGAGATTGAATGTTGCCAAAGCAATTCGCCAATCGGGGAGTACACCAGCGAGCGCCAGGGCCAGGGATCCAGGCGGGCAACTATCCTCGATAAAGCGGACCCGTTAATGGTCATAGGTATGTAGTAGCATAGTGACTGTATCCTGGAAACATTTTAACTACCTATGCATAATGTTATGTCCCCTGGTTGTATGTGTGGAATAGAACGCAGACAGGATAGCAGACAAGAGGTATACGGCAGCAATTTCTGTGTGTACATCGGCTTCCCAGCATGTGCTTTAACTGGTCCACGTGTCCGTCAAGTTGTCTCCGTGCGCAGCAGCCCCGCCTTCTTATTTAAGGACAAGTGGCCTTTGTCCGTTTCGTCTCTTTTTAATGCCCCATGCACGAGTAGCCCAGTCCGGCGGTCATCGTGTGATGTCGGTCCTCCCAGGATCACACAACATGGCGGCGCTGTCCTTGCATGATCCCGGCTCCTTGAAGGGCGCGCATGCATGCGAGTCTTGGTGTGTGGGTGGCCCTTTATTCGATGGTGCTTTCGCGTGTCGTGGTCTCTTTATCAGGCTGACCCCAGGACGGGTAGAGCATTGGCTCATGTCCTTTGCCGTCGTAACTCAGAAATTACCCGTTTCCCTTATCTCTGTCCTGATGGATCCGCAATGGATTTTGAAACGTAAGCCCAGTTACGTTCTTGTCCTGGCGATCACATCTGCTTCTTCTTGATTACTTCCTGGGACTCGCATTTTCGCTTGTATTGGCAAATTAAAGGACTGAAAATTCGTCGAAGGTATTGAGCTAAGGACTTGCTCTTGTGCCTGCTGCCTGCAAGTGAATGCCGCTAGCTGATTTCCCCAATTTCCTTCTAGGGACTAACTATATTCACCAAAAGGTGAGCCTTAACAAGAAAACCATGTGTCACGTGTGAATACGCGAGGGCCTTGCGAAACATAAACACACGCTAGTTCGAAGATGGGCGTGATTAGCCCGGATTACACGGGCAGATGAAGGCGCCTACGTGCAGGTAATCAACCATCGATTGTGACGCTTTATGAAGCTGGTTAAGGCTTCCATCGATGGTCTATGTGTGCATATGGCTAGGTGGCCACAGGTCCGTCTCTCAGGGAGTAGTGCACACTCGCTAATCACTGTGTCTATTTTCAAACAGCTATTTTAACTTGTCCCGACACATGCGGTGACCGCCCATAGGCTTTTAAAAATGTGCAATAACCTTAACTAAAGACGTCAGGAGAGGACCTCCATTCGGAATTTCAGAAGGCAAGTGATGAAAGTCCAGCAGGTCACAACCCGCACATCGGCCATCAAACATCTAGCGCAAAAAGCAAGAAACTATTATAGATAGTGGGGAGCAACTACTTGTCACAAGTATGCAGTGGCATACCGACTGTATACTCTAACCTGCCTGTGTATTAATTACTCGTTTCTGATATTGCCTCTGATGACGTATCTGCAACGAATTTGGAAACGTCAAGCGAATAAATTGTTGTCACCACTTCTGCTTCTTCTCATAGAGTTTTATGGTCCATCTCTTACCAACCCACTTCAGAATGACAAGACGAGGAAGCTTTTTAAAAACTTGCGTACAATAATGCAGTTCGTTCATCAGAACGAACTCCGAATTTGAGAATCTGCGCTTGAAAATGAGTTGTCGTTTACCGGGTGAAAATAGTCAACTGCGAAGGGGAACTGGGAGACGTTCCTACGTTTCTGTCTGTGAGTACGCAAAGACTGCATGATGATGTTTGGCAATTACTGTCGATAGAAAGTGATCATTCTCACTGACGAAATTAAGCCTTGTGCGGCCTACACAAAGGGCGAGTTCCAACTTCCTTGCATCCGTTTTATCGTTCGCGCAGCGGAGAAAAACTGCTTACGAAAGATATAGCTTACTTATAGCAATTATTTAAATCTAAGGAGACCTAGTAAACACCCTGAAGTACTGACGCAGATGTCAAGAACGGGTACAAGGCCTCAGTTTTAACGGGATTGAGCCATTCCACTCACTGCGCTATATACAAGGGACCACTAAAATGACTGTTCAAAAAATCAACTTGCAACTGCGTCGCTCAAAATCTAACTTCCTCAGTTCGCTCAATTTTGTTTGGAAGAAGCATGGTGCTCCTTAAATAGTACCAGGTTGACGTGATTTTAGCATCCTATGCGTTAAGAAGAAGGGCATGTCAGTTGGCCTGTAAGGATTTTAGAGCCTTTCTGTTTTTTAGAATTTAGGGTGCTTATTCCATTTTTTCTGGCTTATTTTCGTCTGACAGGTTGGTGTGAACAACTAGAAAAGCTGCTCATTATTTCAGTTTAGAATGACAACTACGTCCAAGTTACCGCCACTGAGAGTGTTAGTTCTCCCAATTGCAACCGAAAAGACAGCGCATGGATAAAGAATCCTAGTTCAAACCTCCTATTAATCAAACCTAGGGTAAGGCATGACTAACTAACGATGGTCAATCAGTTTCAAATGGTCATCGAAGTCTCTCCTGTCTTTTTTGCTATGCGTCAACATTTATTCCGGGCCGTAATGTAGGAGTAAGTAGTTTAACTTAGCAGCCACAAAGATAATGACTCACGCCAATATTTGGGTACGCTGAGAGTTGACTGAATCATCATCCTCTGATATAAACTCAGTCAACCAATATATTGATCTAGCGTCTCTATAAAAAGCCTTGTGCAGTCACTTTCCGACTTGTGCTAAGGGTGGGTGACTAGCTAAAACCTCTACAATTGCTTGTTTTGCTGTTGCTAATGATGGACTCTTCAATGAATTCGAGACCCCAGAAAAAAGTAAAAATTGTTTTGTTGTTCGACCATTCCTTTAACTCGTTACTCATAAGCAAGCAAAAGTTAAGTTTCCGAAAATAGTCAAAACAGTCCATGTAAAAGCGAACGCGCCAAACTTGCGCAAAAGTTCCTATTTTAAAAGCTCGCCTAAGTACTATTTCCACCCAAGAACATAGTAAAAATTTCTGCCCAATGTTTCAGATGGTTCGGCGGATATGCTATCCCTAAGACAAAAAGCGTGGATGCAATACTTTGCTTTACTGAAATGGTTGCCCCAATTGCTTTATCCCTACTTTGTTTATTATGAGGCTGACCGCTGAAGCTATCCGAACTTGACCAAAAATTTGAAACAAACCAGTAAATTTTTATGTTCTGATAAATGCCTAACGCTGAAATCATTACAATAGCACTGAATGTTTCAAACTGCGCCTTTTAAAGGACGATAATTCATAAAAATTAGTGAGGATAAGAAAGTGGAGCCTTGGATATCTGTGTATTTTAACCCCCAAGACAGGACTCGTGTTCGATGAAATAGCATTATATTTCCCTCAAACAATTTTTCAAGCCAACAGTGCTCGGTGTATACAAGGAGCACAAATTTGACTAAGTAAATCATCATGACTTATTTGCGTCGCCTTTCGATCACCTCCAAGGTCAATTCGATCAGTTATTGGAGTCGAGAGCTGGACGGGTGATCTGAACGCCCACAATGAGCAACGTTCGTCACATCCTAGTCCTAGGCGGACACCTACTACTCGAATCTGACTCACTACCCTGCAGTCAAAGCTCAATCCTTTGAATTAAAGGCCTCCTTATGGCACTTAGCAGTATCCATGATAGTTACATAAGTAAATGAGAGGACCCATTTCTTGCTCTTACTAAATATGACTTGGCAAACTCTTTTCACATGTGCCCAACAATAAAATCCTCCATGGCCTGATTTTTCCTCCAATCCCTTTATACTAAAATTTGGTCGCACCGTCTAGCGTTATCACACAGAAGCGCCTCTGATGGTATTGCATTTGCAGGCTTGTATTTCGTACTATTTAGAAAACAAGACGAAAGCTCTCGTCTGATTTGAATGAGATGGGCATAGCTATGGAGGCCTTCTTGGGAGGTGAGAGATAAACCAGCAGAAATATTTTATGTTGAACACCAACCGAGTTTACATAGTCGAATCACTGAATATGACATCTTAGCAACATGTAAAGCAACCAATCAAGTGCAGTTTAATAGATTTCTTGCTGTCTGTAAAATAATGTTTCAACGCCCTTGCTGTAACAGCTATGCAAAGTAAAGAAAGCCTGGAGCCAGATTTCAATTTTGTGACATTTATCTTTGACAACACGATCTTGGTTCATCAGACAAATATACATTAAAGTAATTGGCAATATTCGGCCTCGTTTCATATTAATTTATTGTTAAATATTTGTTGATAACCGACAGACCAACAGTAAAATTAAAAATGAATTATATTGCGTAGAAGCTCCTGCTTTTTCGATGCCTTGATATGAATGGCGGTAACTCATGACATACAACTGACCAAATTATTCGCTTACCTTTCTTAAGAACAGCAAACTGGTAGGCTATTTTTGCATTGTAACCCTTGTGATTTTCTCAGCGTAGCAAAATTAAACCCAGAATATAGTGTACTATTTAGCAGTATTTAGAGTAAACGGCAGCGTTTTTCAAGGCCAAATAAAGAACTAAAAATACCGAATGTTAAAAACATGCTTAAGACATTTCAAGACCCCTAATAGCAATGTTCCGGAATCAAAGGATAGAATGGTTCCAGTGGGACCAAAGGTCCCACTTTGGTCCTACTGCATCGTGATTCCGTATATGGGTAGTATTCCGTGCATTGGCCGGGGTAGTTTACAAGCCGTCATCGAAATCGATGGTTGAACACCCAAACACAACCCCCCACGTCCACCTGACAAAAACCCTACGCACACGCACGCCTCCTGCATTTGTTACCTCCTACCTCCAAAAATACGGCGCCTGAATCAATGTCTTGCTCTGACAACTTTTGCCGGCGTATGCCTAGGGCCAAAAACCTATGTTCAGGTCGCACGCGTTCAAATAGGGGGGGGGGGGGGGGCGGGGGGGGGGGGGGGGGGGGGGGCTACGGGTAGAGGGGTAGGGGGTGACTACGTGCATCAAGTGCAGTTCGAGGAGACTCGGTTAAGCCAAACGTTTGTACATCATTCGCCGCTTATGAAGCCCATCTCGGGCGCAGACCAAATTGGGCTTAATTAACGGCAAATACTGTATAAACTGTATAAACATTGGCGTTTTGATTACCCCGGCCAGTGCACGGAATACCGCCCATATACGCAATCACGGCGCAGTAGGACCAAAGTGGGACCTTTGGTCCCACTGGAACCATTCTATCCTTTGGTTCCGGAACATTGCTATTAGGGACGGAAGCACGTTTCAAGGAAAGATAATCTCATAAATACCTGGGAGAATTCCTTCTTCGCTGATGACAGAGCAATATTTTGACAGACGTTTTGCAGCTGGTGGCTATCGGCAAGGCACCATGGCGAGAGTTTTTGAAAAATTGCATCAAAAGCTATAGTGAAAAGATAAAATAACCAGGAGAATAGAGAAGAGATACGTATTTTGTTTAAATGCTATAAATTACGAACGATAAGTGGAATATAAAAAACGCATCATGGTTTTGCGTAAGCTGTCAGCGAACAGCAAATGGCACACAGCCACATACCGAGGCCAGCAGAAGCCATTTTATTTCCTCTTTGAGTACTCGAATTCTACTCAACTTACCTCGACAAATTTTAATAAACTTAGAACTCTTTAACGTACTTTATGAACGTTAATTTTGTTCAAATCTAAATAACTGGAAGCGAAGAGAAATGCGTCAGCATAAGCACTGTGTACATAGATATCTAAAGAATATAAAATGAGCCGAAGTTTTCAAAAGGCCGTACGTTGGGATCGTACGCACAAGTCCGAAAACTAGATGTGAGGAGAAGATCTTCTGTGAAATGCCGACAGTTTAAGCGTTAAATTAAAAAAACCTTTGGAAATTCGAATATTATAATGGGAATTCGTGCCAACAGTCAACAAAATAACAATAACAAAATAACAATTTTAAGTCAGACACCAAAGCTAATTTTAGCTTACTTTTACAGCTTTTCTTATCAGTGAGAAAAATATTTCCGAAAGCCGCAGCATATAGTTGCCCAGACATTAAGCTGGACTTCAATTGCGGTTTCAATCGATACTTAAGAAGGGATTAGCCAAAGTACGGCGAATTACTGAATTCTTTTCAAATAGATAGCGACAAACAGATAATCCATTGCCTGGAATTGCTGCGCCAACTAGCCAACAAATTGATATGGCGTCACCCACGCTTTCATTATCCATTTCTGAATTACTTGTATCAGGACACTACATTGGTAAGTAATTATCCACTAAAACGCGCCAAAACCGACTCATTGTTTTTAGCGGTATTTAATACAACCTTTAATCTAACATAATTTAATGTATTATAACACAAATGGTCGTCAATGCTAAGTAGAGACAACTTATTTGCAAAGCCACTCTTTCTGAAAACTTTGTCTTTTTTTATTAGACCCCCGTTACTAAGAAATCTATTTCTTGTGGTCTACTTTTTGATGTTAACTCATTTACTTTCACCTTTGACTTTGGACGAATGTCCGTATAGAGGAGCTGTGCCTGCAAAATCAAATAAGTTCTCCAGCGTCAGTGATCGACCTTAGCTAGAGATAATTTAAAATTTTTCAAAGAATCTTGATTGATGGTAAATAAAGCGAATACATCAGGCTTCCTTTAATTGTCCCGGTCGGGTAAACCCAAAATAACCTTGTCCATTATCGTAGCGCTCCGTTTAACATTTTCCAAGAGATAATACTCACATGAAAACATGAAAATTTATTCGAAAAGCACTGTGCAAAATCTGCTTAGCACACAGCTCAATCAGTTTAACTTGCTCACTGCCTTTTGGAAAATGTTCGTAAATTGTTCGGAACGTATCGAATTCATGGGCGTTTTTTGTTGTTGTCGTGATAATCTATTATAATAGGGATACTTTGGATATACTTTTAGACCGCCAAAAAGCTCTAGAACCATGTCTTCGCCTAAATTACATTTTAGACTTCACGCTGTTGACCGGATAATAGATGATAGATGTATCCCAACGGTTATGATCTTGTGAATAATGTAGGGCGTGGAAGGTCAAAGCTAATAAATAACTAGGTTAATTGCCGAAAGAGTTGAGTATGAGGAATGGGTTATTGGCTCTCGAACAATTGTGGACCAGCCATAAGTGGGCCGTTTCCATCGTCGCAACCTGGCAGAAGTCGCCGTGTGCCGCAGTCTAAATTACCGATATTGAGGTTGCCGAGTCCGGGGGTGCCTGAGCATGGGCAGACATCGCAATAAGGTCGTTTGTTAACTGACCTTGGAAATTCATGGGCCAGTTAGGGCAGACAGAGGGTGAATACACGTCCGTGACCTTAACCTAATTTTGGCACGATCTAGTGGGCACATGCTTAGTAGGCACGAGAGACAGACTTGTGGCCTGCCACAGAGACATGCGAAGAAATCATGGCGTAGAATACGTGGTAACTACATGCTAACATTTTTTATTTTCAGTATGCCGGTGACGCAAACTGTTGCAATCAGGAAAGCTCGGATTCTGCATTAATTTTTCGACACTAAGGTGTTGCAAGACTTCGCAAATATTACCAAATAATGGAGCATGAGAAGTTTAGATTCGATAAGTTCATGGCCGTGAAAAGTACAAAACTGTTCCCCTGGAGACTGCATAAACTAGCCCACAAACTGTATTTGAAACGTAGCACAGCACTTGGACACAACTTTTTCAAGTCGCCTGATCTAACCGCTATAGGGGTAAACGACCTGTTATCAATGGAATCGTGAAATAAGAAAGCACAGGTTTTGCAGCATGAAGCTTCATTTAACAAGTTAGTTGCCCGTCTAGTTACATGCTTGCGGCGGTGGAAGAGTCAGCAGTTCAGTCGGAGATGAAAAAGGAGCTTAATGACCCCCATTTGACACCATTCTTATGCCTTATAAGCCACAATAAATAATCTCTAGGGTCGGAGACGATGCCCTTTAGCAACACAAGGCTGAATTTACATCGTACCCCGGGACAAGGCATGCTTCTCCGAACAGACTACATCCAGTAGGCCAAAACATCGATGATTATTTCCGGTTATATGCTCAATGTAGACCTTACCAGGCTATACGTGGGTTAAAGAAATAAGTGCGACCCTGTTGGCGTTGCAGAACTCGAGTGTTATAACTCCCGATCGACCGGCGCATAACAAGAGCCTGAGAAACTGTATTGTTGGGTTCTATGGCGTCCTCAATATACACAAGATGGGCACTCACCCCACGGCCCTCCGTATTGCTCAATTATCTTTCAAAGTATCAACTAATAAAGAAGCTGTTTCGGCAGGCCATATTTCTGACCGATAATACTGACTCCATAATTTGCTCGTCAACACAGTGTGTGTAGAAACCGAAATCGGTAAGTATCCTGCCTTATAAAGTTAGGGTATTTTTGATGTCAGTTCACCCTTTATTTATCTGCACCAGCATTCGACAGTCTAAAAGTTTGAAATAAACACTAATTTTTTCACCGACTTTGAGAATCATAACTGGTGTTCCAATGCCACAGACTTCTTTTCGGGAGTCTATATATGACGAAAAGTTTCGTCGCCATCGAAAGGGACCAGGTGCTCGCGTTCACAAAGCATTTCAAAAGCGTCTTCACAGGCCTAAAATTTACGCTTAAGGGGCAGAAACAACCAACTGATTTTCTCTGCTGTCCTCATCTGCTGCAAATATAGTGATGGTCTAAAATCCAAAATTAACAGCAAAATGACAAGTACGAAGCAAGTAGTGAATTTCAATAGCAACGGCTTAATAAGTCACAAACGGAGTTGCGTACGGCACCATTTCCGCATGTTGAGACTCATTGTAGAACACGGGAGGACAATGGTGCCGATATGTCTTAAATGGCTAGCCGCACCACTTTATTCGCCAGAGCAAGGGCAAATGAGGTGAGCGAACATAGCGCACGTGTCCAACATTTGGCAGGCGATATCATGCACAAGGAACGTCTCGGACGCCACCACCCGCTTTCATGCGCTACCTGAAGTTAAAGTCTCACACTGACCAAATGCACGCATTAGGCTTCCGGCAATAAACTTCAAGGACCACTGGCTTGGGAAAAAACATCCGAAGTCGTTTATCCAACCTGATGGAAAACAACTTCGCCGGAAAAACTTAAATGACTGATAGTGGCAGTGCGGGAAAAAGACGCCAATTTGGCCACTTCAAAGAGCAGACCGGTGCTAAAGCATGTTTAATATATATTTTGTCGATTTAAAAGTCAAATTTACAAACAATTGCTTTGGATCATTCATCATCAGGCCAGTATCTGCCATGTCACAAACACGAACGAATCAAGTTATATTGACTCTTCTTCAGACACTTGGTTTTACGCTTCGGCATTCGCGTCAAACAGTTCGCGCAACGGTTATCTGGTTTCCGGCTACCCAAAGCAGTTCAACCGACATGGACATGACTTCTCCAAATGCTTTCCATCGAACCTCCCAGGTTCTCTTCCGCCGCTCCTCTTGTGACGTCCGTCAAGCAAAGTTGTAGAGTCCGCAACATTAAGTTCTTCCAGTCGGAAGACAGAGAGGAGAGCTTATATAATCCAGCTTCTTACTGAGGTAAGGAGCAAACAAAGTGTTGTGCAACCAGTTGCCGCTAGCTGCCTCTTCAGGCCACTCGTCAACCAGTATTTGTTTTTGCGAGTCCTAGTCCTGCATTCAAATACACACCTCTGTCTCATGAGGGCAATCAGTGAATGACGATATTTGATTGGTCATTTTTAGAAAAAAGACGAATCCAACAACGAATTGTCTAGGAACATAGGTAGACCGGAAGGAATGAGCAAGCGTTTGCTTTGGTGACCACGGGTTCGTATTACATCAAGCAGGAGCGTGAGACAGAAAAAAGATGTGAGAATTGCAAGGGTGGGAAGAGGCTGTCACAGAATTCACTTATCAGACGGAAGGTGGCGTGTAGCGACGCCGAAGGAAAGATTGATGTCTAAAACATGGGAGTTACAAAATGGCCTGGTAAAAGAGCATGACGTCCACCACGGATGATGTATACAGGGTACATGGGCAGAGTGGTAATGGCCTGTGTTGGAGTTGTTGTACGTTGATTAGAAAAATAGTTACAAATGTGGAGTGATGACATGGAGAAAAAATAATTCTGGAGGCAAAAGGACAGAGCGTGAGAAACGTGGCAGGGCAGGTTGCAGATGATAAAATGGCTCGTTCGGCGTAATGTTCGGGACAACAGCTTTGAGGGAGTCTATGGCCATGACCTCCTCACGAGGTCCGTGGTTTATATAGAATGTTTTTTGAGTCGAAGAGACCACCCAGAAGGGAGCCGTCGTAGGTGGCTTTTAATGGCTGGCGACCTTCATCACATCGCTTCACAGGGCATCTCGCTTAGTTATCTCAAGATAACACTCCGAGCCGCAGGGCCTCGGCGGAACCGGTGTCAGCTTCCACGTTTACTGCCGGAGGTGGTTCAAGAAGATGAAGGGATCCTTGAGTCAACTAAAAATGTTTGGCGAGATAATCTCACCAGAGAGTGGGACAATGGTACGAAGTACCAGCTCAGCGGCAGAATAGTCAGGGTCCGATTTCAGGATGAAGGTAGTTTAAGAGGATCAGGGGAGATAGATCGTTCCATTCACCGGGTCGTTCTCCATGCGTAGAGGGGTGTTCAGCTGGTGATGAAACCACTGGTCATACCGCTGGCAGGCGATTGTAAGACTGCCATGCAGATGTGGTCACAGCATAAAAGGTTAAGAAGAGTCTAGAAGAGGTAAGATTTGTATTAGTCATTGTGCTCAGTCACAACTGCAAAATAACTTACCAAGGAAAGCCTTGACCAGCGACGTCGGGTGGACAGATAGTTATTGACCACTGAAGGAGATGATTCACACAAGTGAGGAGATCGAAGCAGTCGTAGGACAGGGACAGGGTACCTATAATCTCCAGCTGGACATGGATGAGCCTTGCACCAGGGCCAAGTAAGGTGCGATTGGGCACTTTCGTGTGCCAGTAGGTCTTACGCCGCTGACAGCCAAGACCCATCCGTGTCAAGATCGTTGTACATCCTTGGCCAGAAGAAGTGCTGGGAAACGAACTGGTGGGTAGCTCAACTCTCAGGATAAGACAGATTGTGCGAGGGGAAAACCTTAGGTCGCAGGAATGCTGATAAAAATTTACAACAAGTTGGGATTGAGACGTCGCAAAGAATGCTTCCCCTGCCAGTAGTCAGTAGCAGTTAATGGATCTGCAGACCGGAAGCATTATCGTCACAGCGCGAACTGACGCGGCATTATTCATAGGCCACCTCCACGATCCTTATCCTCGGAGGAGGCGGAAAGTGGACGATTTAGAGCCTTGACAGAGCGCAAACCCCCTTTTTGTGTGACTTGTCAATATGGTGGATGTCTGAAGTGTACTGCGAGTTGCAGTCCGGTTGAAGAATCTCCCGGGGTTGAGCTTGTTAGAATTGGACCCGAAAGCAAAGAAGAATGGCTTGTGATTCTCGAAAATGGTGGAGTCCTTGCACTCAAGGAAGTACCAGAAGTGTTTCACAGCGAGACAGACAGCAAGAAACTGCCGTCGAATCGTGCTGTAGCCCGATTGGGTAGATGTTCATTTTCTGAAAAAAGCTTATGGTTGGATTTCACTTGGAAGATGCTGCTTAGGAACGGCACCGACAGCAATACTGGAGATGGAAGCATCGGGGGCGAAATACGCCAGAAGTGAGGCTTCAGCTGTGGGAGCAGTTTCCTAGTCAAAAGAAATAAATGCGCCTGCGGTCAACTCTGTCGTGAGTGAGAGAATTGTATCAGCACAGCTCGGAATAAAGCGGCGGTAGAAGTGAACGATGCCTAGAAGTCTTTGCAGCTGACGCTTGGAAGAAGGAGGTGGGAACTCACGAATGGCCGCAACCTTGGCAGGGCAATGGTGGTGTCCAACAAACTCGAGGGAAGACACACCGAAGACGCACTTTGCCAGTTTGGGGACTATGCCAAATAGTTGAAGGTGCCCAAGCACCGTTGCGAGATGCTCCACGTGTCCATTGGCGGTGGCGCTTGCCAACAGGAGATCAATAAAGGCGCAGACAAAGGATAGGCCACAAAGCACTCTACATACAGACCTCTGCAATGGTTAGGAGGCGTTACGGGGTCTGAGAGTGTTTTGTCGACCGTCCTCGAAATGGCCTTTGGAGCTATTGGGATCTGGCAGAAGGTACGGACCCTGCCAATTTTCGGAAACATTTTCTTGCCGAATAGGACACCCATAAAATCGGGGAGAACCAGGCGGAACTAAATAGAGGGGGTAAGACGTATGGGCTGTCAGACTGACTGACGATGCCTATCTGAAGCATGCGCCTGAAATGGGTTTTGGCGGTAGCAAGTCATACAGCGCTAGACGGCGGGGCCGAAAAGCACACAGGAAGGGGCTGTGGTTCGGATATGCTGATAATCTTTTGGCAGAGTAGATGTACTCAATTTTGGAGGGGTGAGGCCAGGATATTTGGCGAGCAGCTGCCAAAATGGACCACATGGGGCTACGAAGGCTACTTTAGGAGAAGGTTACTATGCCATAATCAAGCAGGTATTATTTAAGTTATTGGCCTGTTTAAAAGGTTGCTACGTATTGTTGGGTACTTAACGAACCAGTGCAGTGCAGTAATAAACGAAACAACTCAAAATTTCAAAGTCGCAGCAGGAACAAAGTCAACTTAAAATACTGCGAAAACTATCTGGGAACTGTGCTAGAGAATAAGGTTTAGTGAGATATTATTTAAGGAAAATAGACTAAGAGTCTGCACACAATTATTATGTTTACCAATATTGAATTGGCTTTGGTTCAATAATTAGGTTAAATGAGTTATGCATCACGCTCGTTGCTCTGGTTTCGTAAAAATTATTTCCTCACCAGTTCCTAAGACTGGCTTTCCAGCAGTTACCCTGTTCTTCCTGGTTTCTTTCCTGTCTTCCAACCAGCGACAATGGATAAGAATGCTCATGATGCTATATTAGACTTACGTCGTCCCAGCCGTGGTTGAGTGTGCCGATAATTGGCAACTCAGATTTTTTGACATCTTCATTTTTTCCTGCTGGGTAATTTCATAAAACAAAAGCTGGGGGGCAAATGTACATGCGAGCTATATAAGTAGACACTGGACATTGAGGCTTCTTTTAACTGCTTCGGCTCTCAACTTCATTGACAGCAAATTCAGAGATGAAATCAATTGGAATGGTACGGCTTACTAACTCCAACTCTGGGTTACATGTTTGAAAGGTCTCGTCTTGTTCACGATTCGTGTTTGCAGGTGTTGGCCGGTTTTTCCAATGTAAGCCAAATAGCTGTAGCTGCATTGAAGTCGGTAGACAACAGCAGAGTCCACCTGAACAGGTTAGTTTTCCTAAAACCACATCACTTGCTGTCAGCTTGCTATATTAGGCTTGGGAGCAGCTCATATTTTGAATGAGGCAATCAGTTCCTCTGAGCAAAGGCTTGTGGATAACCAGGAGTCCCGAGAAGCTTCATTTCGTGGCTGGAATACTGCATGGCGTTTATATGCGCATCTGGTAGATGCGTACACAACTACAGCCCAACAGCTGACATTGGTGGAATAGGCAACACGCTCTAGAGGCTGGTAGTCGAGATCCATACTGTAAATGCACAAGAAAAACGTCCCAAATAAGCATTCTTAATTAAGCAACCGCTTTTCTTCGGACCTGAAGTCTGATAATCGCAGTTCTACGCAGCTCTACGTGTTAGGATGGCCTAACGAACAGTCTTAGCAAGCAGTAGCTTGCAAGGCATAGCAGCACTCCAAAAAGGCTATCGATCGGCCAACACCGGCGAACGTACACAAGCCGTCAATCGATCGATAATTCAGAATTCAAACTACAGTCATTCACTGAGCCAACAACCAATGGGACCGGCCACTATTTCAGAAGAGAATCTGATTGGCTCAAGGGACATCGTTTATACACGTTCGTTTCCCTAAATTTCTTGTACCTCTAACACTAAAAGACTTCTGCCATTGCACACTTCTTGTCGTGTTCTTCCTTTGGGGACTCACACACCCTTTTTGCAGGACAAAATGCTGGGACTAGGGGTATAGGAGTGGGCCTACATGAACTATTTTTGCCCGAAAACCTTTCCAGCAGCCAATGCCAACTACGGTAAGATAAAGGGCAAACTGCCAGCCCAGACCACCTCTACGCGCATATACTCATTCACCTACTCTTGTGGACCAGAATGTATTGGTCATCAGAGCTGGCGTCTATCTAAAAGGGTATGAGAATATCTTCCGGCATAGTTAGAAAAGGGCCAAGTTTCGGGCATTAACAGTTCTATTGTAGCGCACATGGTAGACTCAAGCCATCGCGTTGATGTCAGAGAGACTTTCCGAGTGATCTACAAGGTGCCCTCCAGCTATTTAAAATTACTTGGACAGCGTGTGTTGGCTAGAGCAGAAGCAGCTGCCATCAGGCTACGCAGACCAGGACTGTGCGCTAAAAAGACCTTTGTAGCAGCGCCGAAGTTATCATGGGCGAAAGTCGCTAACACAACCGCACACGGCTTATCATCGGCCTCGAAATGGACCACCTCAGAGACAGGTCCGCAATTCAACTACGCACACTTAGCCCTGTGTTGGCCACTGGTCGGCCTAGCCACTGACATTTTGACCTATATTCCCTCCACCCCCATCGGCCCTGACAACAACACTAGAATGTCCCACCAACCAGCATAGTTTATTTATTTAATTACCATATGAATGTATAGGACTGAAGAGAATTTATCGAAGCAAACGTATGCTCGCCAATTTATCTTTGGATATTTATGATTCGATTTTTCGCAAACTCAAAACAAAAGGATGATTTTGTTGTAGCTTTTTAATATTTACTTTGGGTATGCCTCATTAAATAGTGCTTGCCAGGTTATTCAGGGTTTGTTTGCGTTTGAGAACAAAAAATGCCAATGCCATGCCATGAGCATCCTCCACAGCAGAAATCTGAGAGAAAATAGCTATGCTAACGTAGGCAAGCCTGGCGTTGTTGATTAATATTTTCTCCTACGAGAACGTGCAGTCCATTGATGCGACGCTTTGTCGGATACTGTCCTGTGACAATCAAACTATGCCGGGACAAATACATACCTGCCCAGACCGGCTACATGGCAGGCTCGAAACCAGTGTGCGAGGCTGACGCCAACCCCGATTAGGGCCTAAAAGATGCTCTTCTGAGCAGTCGGAAGTCCGAGCGTAGTTCACTTTCGCGATACAGATACCGACCGGCGGCAAATGTTTCGTAGTTAAAATTAATTGAATCAAATAAATGAATTGATGAGAAGTGCCTCGAAGTTAATGTTGATCATAATAGACATTGATGTAATTAAAAGCGTTAGAGTGAGGCAGCACAGTAGTCTTCTTGTCTTAATGATCAACTCGTTGGAGGTGCGATATCAATATCACATCGGGCCCAGTTCCCCTTCCCGTCGCCACCTTATCCGGTCAACTGTTACTCCTTAGAGAAATTCCATAAAAACCTACATCCGTGACTTTCATGCTGGTTAAAAAAGGATACATCATAAACGCTGCATGGTTATAACTTTTTATTGTTCCGTGAGAACTTTTCGCCCAACGCATGGAGTGGCCATTTTTTGAATCATTTACTGAATGTCTATTTAAGGCAAAGGTTCGCATCCCAGATATGTGTGTAGATTGAGAAGAGGAAACTGTGTCGATCACTGGAATCTGAGTTTTATCAGTCTGAGCTTTCGAACTCTTGCGGGAGTACATCGTCAGAGGTAAAATCATGAGCGAACGCAAGCAACATTTATAGGGGGAAGGGACCAATACACCGTCATAGGGTGTGGAGGAGAGGGGAGGGAAAGACAGGACCAATTAACCATTAGGGCCGTGAGCCTGGAGATACCTGCACAGGGCAACATATGCGGGCACCAGCTCGATACATCGGCTAACTGAGTTGTCATCCGACGCTCAGGATTCAATCAGTTCTCGGCCCGCATTTCTGCAGGCATGGGCCATTATCATCGCAGCTGCAAAGTTGAACACGTGACCCGCCTCGTAAGTATGAACCGCCACTTGCGATAATACGTCACTTTGTCAAACAGCCAGCTTATGTTCATGTATTCGCGAACCCAGCATGCGTCCAGTGTTTCCCGTGTAATTTATGGGACAGTTTGGACATGGTACGAGATACACTACGTCCGACAGCTCACTAGGGCTTAATCAATCCTTCATTCTCATGAACTGGCTGTGTATTGTTGCCTTGGGACACTGTGTGATTCCAACGCCTAGTTCCGCGGCAATGCGATCAGTCGACTCCGATACATCCTTGATATGTGGCAGCGCATGCTAAATCTTAGTGGTTGGTTCTATTTGGTTCATCGGAGGGCGAGCACGTAGGCATCGGCTTCGGAAGGCCTCAGAATAGCGATTCTGCATAAACTGGTCGCGCAGCTGTCGGGCCTCACCTGCTTTTTCTTCCGGATCACTGCAGTGAGTCTGGATTCTATTTGAACAGCGTTCTCACATGGCTTTGTTTGCGAGCCACCGGATGGTTGCTGTGAAAACTGAGATCCCATGTAGTGTTCGTCGTCTTCCTGTTAACCCTCGTTTCTATTTTGCTGCCGGGAGTTCACATGACGAGTACGCCGAGGAAGGATAACTGCTGATCCTTTTCTTGTTCCCTCGTGAATTATATATATAGCAGAGAGGGGGGATGACAGCGTTTGGGAAGAACTTGATGCAGAACTGTTTCGGGTTTATTTTTCTTCATCAGTCAAACATAACCCTCAACACCAACTGGTCGGACAGCACAAACAAATCACTCACAGACGGCGCAGTTGGTCCACCAGTGGGGTCTATCAAATGGATCATAAGCACTTCATCGAACCGCAGTTCATCAGCGCCTTGCCACCTGCCATTTGCTGTCACTGCTGATCGGATATATATTCACTCAGAAATGTGCGAACACCGATCGAATAGGCTTCCGAACTAAA
>JAYGXS010000002.1:72341736-72440365 GCA_036362985.1 Ligula intestinalis | reverse complement strand
TATCGAAAACAAACGTATGTTCGCCAATTCATCTTCTTAACAATATTTAACAAATTTACCAAACGCAGGATCATAGCAATGCTTTAAAACTATGGAAGTCGCTTTTCTGAAAATAACAATTGATGAAGGCGAATATTTCCACGAAACTCTTAATAAAAAAACATATTTTACGATTGCTTCTTGAACAATTTACCTGCATACAAAATCGGTAATTAATTAACAAATGCCAGTTTTGATGACCGCTATTTTGTAGACGTTCGAAATAGTATGCATTCAAGAAATGAAATTCTCTCATGACTGAATTATGCGACATGATTATTATTATTGCCATCCCCAAAAGTAATTATTTTAATCAATACAAAATATCATAAGTTTAGTTATGTTTTATGCAACACGTCACCTGATTAACAAAACCGTTTCTAGTTATTTCAAACTGTTCACATAGAAATTCGCATGCAAAAATCCCTGTTGGTTATTATTTACTTCACCGGAGTTCTAGTCTGTTCACATTTGTCTAAATAGGCTAAATACTAAGTCCTGGAATCTGATTACTTACATCACTCATGGTTTATCCACAAGTTTTTTTGTTTCAATGTGCGCTTGGGGAAAATTGCGGCAAAAATTACGACACTTTTGTACAAAATGACCATCTAAGCAGTTTGCATTTTACTCGCAGATTTTAAGTGCACTTATAAATTCAAAGACATTTGATAGAAAAGCATTCAATAAATTATGCTTTCTTGTACTCGTTTGGAAAAAAATTATGCCTTTTTCAAATTTTTTGCTTAAAGAGGGGGTAACGTTTTGAGTTAAATTTATTTCCAGATTGCAGAATAGTTTTGAAAGTTGCCGACCATTACAACTCAAATGAAGGTTTCCAAACTGCGTGCTGTGTAAATCCTGTGTAGGAAAAGTTACGTTTTCCCCATTGGTTTGTGGGAGAGGTCACATAGTTCTCATAAAATTTCGGAATAGATATGGATCATGCCACATGCACTACAGGCCACATAAATAAATTCAGGGATAGGATTTTACTCGAATGAAAACTTCACAGGGTTACTTAAATCTCATAGGTATACACTTTTGAACCCGAAATATAACCTTTCCTTAAGTATAAAGTTTGAATGTTTTCTAAAGAATATATTTCCATTTCTTAAGGCAGCGAAAATCAACGAGTTTAATGCTTACTTCTCAAATACAGGTCTGCAAGCAACTTTCCTAAATTTTTAAATGTTTAATTAATTTTCCCATACCAGCGGGAACGCATTTACGAAAATTTATAAATAATAATGAGCAGCATTAGGCATATTAAATACTTAAAAGAACTATCAGAATGACTAAGGGTATGCAAAGAAAAATAAAATTTTCTCGATAATTCCCAGCTTGTGGAGACGTCAAAAATAGCTATAAATTAGGAAAACAAATTTAAATAATTTGTTAAGTATAAAATTTAAAGCAACCACTTTCTTTATACAAAAAAGAACTTGCCATTCGTCAAAATATTTTTATGTGTGGGAATGAGTAGAAACGTACTAATTGAATATCGCTGAATAAATAAATTCTTCAGTTCGCTAATTTTTGGTGTATTTATTGAAAAATTTACTGATTGTCCGTTTGTTTGACGTTTACATCAAACCCTTTAAAAACATATAGCTAAGCAGCATTTACAGACAAAACTAGCTTTTGGATATTATTTCCTAGGCAGATAGCCATTTTGGTAAAATGAGAAAATGCTCCAAAAGATCAAACCACATTTTCGAGCATACAACATGTCTGCTAGATATCACGCATATTGTTATTCCTAAGATTAATAAAAAAGGTTCCAAAATAGGTTACCTCTATAAATGGCTTTTATTTGATATATAGCTGACTAACTTCTGCGTATATTAATTATTTCCATGGTAATCTCACAGAGCAATTGGGGAATTTCCACAATTTCTTTAATTGATCTGAAGAAAAACAATTGAATTTGACTGGATATGAAAGAACATAGTTTTCTCTTTATAACGGATTATTTTTCACTTAAGGTGGTTTATTCCAAGGTCTCTAATAAACGTTCACATGCAGAAAAAGCACGCCATTTAAATGACCATTTTTTGATATATTTATTATTTTTCTGTCTACTCCATTTCTAAATAACACTTGGGCGGACCCATTGTTTACAAACAAGTATATTTATACCTGACTGACATAAAAGAAAGCCTTCTTTTATTCTCCTTCGTGGAAACATTTATGGCAAGGTTTGGTTATATGCAAGGTCAGCGGTGCAGTTTAAACAAAACTTTTTGGTGCTGCATTTTGCGCAAAACCATTTAACAGAAAAGCTATCACTGCTTGTTTCAGAAAATAAATGCGATTCATTAAACTTCGCTTTAGTTCCATTTGATCAACTTCGCACAAAATTTTTCAGTACTGGAAGGCTTATTATTCCACCTTTTTTACCAATTATGGAATCCTCCCACACCAAAATGTATCTTACAAGAAAGTTTCATCCTCAATTTCCTTATAGCATAAGAAATTTCTTTAATGGAAAGATACTCATTATTTTCCCTAAATGAGAGCCTAATTCTCGCAATAACTATAAATAAGAGGGCAGTTTTCCAAACTTAAACCTTTCTTATTATTAAATCCCCTCAGTTGATCAGAAAAACCTGCCCAAATATACGCTAAAATACCAAGTTTAATTTTGTCCTGAAAGTTGTTTGTAGGATTTGCAGAACTGTAGCTATTTTTTAGAGAATAAAACATATAAAAAGCGGTCAGAAACTACTCGTTAAAAGGTCGGCATCCTGACGTGACTACGACCCCAGTTAATGCCATCTTACGCGTAATTATCAGTCTTTGGCACATTTCGGAATTAATCATGAAATACCGGCCATACTGTAGTATTATAAGGCACAGGCCAACTTATTTTGTTCAGCAAACTCACTTTAGACGGCACCGAGGTGATAGTCATTGCCAGCACGCCACAAATGCGAGAATTCCTCGATAGATGGCTTTCCAAGTCAACCAGCATTATGCACCCCGTCGAGCAGGGTGCACACTAAAAGGCCTGCGGGCACAGCTCACTGAATCACGGTCATCCTGAGACCAGAGTTGCATACTCGGCGCAGTTGAAATTCACTGATGCAGCATCCCTTGACACGCAAACGACTATCTTACTTTTAACACCCCTTCTCTCATCCCCGACGGTAACCGTACCACTTTTATCGTCCCCCCCTGCCATGGCCACCTATCTGTCTGCCTCCTCTCGCTAACCGCTTGAGTGGGAGAATCCCCAACCCTACTGTTCAGTCTGTCTGACGACGTGCTGGTGTTATCTGCTTGAAAATTCATTTTGCTTTCGGAATATGCAGTAATTGCACAACAACGGCAGTAAATAAAGCAAATAATTAAAACACGAACAAGTAAAGTATTTGGCCCGAGCACACCTTTAACTTGCTTACCTAATTTTACGACTTATAGGTTTGCCGTCCGGTTTGCGTAGCTTATTTTGTTCGTTGTTTGTTTTGATTTCAACGTTTTTTCGAAAGAAATGAATTGAGAGAACAACCGCTTCAGTTAGCGTCTAAAATCTGTCATTTTTGACTTGACGCGCGGAGATCCGGCCTGAATTTTGGTCCTTTGGGGCTTCTGTGCCTTTTTCCTTCACAGCAAGCTTTATTTTTGAATACAGCCCCAATGATCAATACGCGCGAAGGAAAAATATGCCAAATATTTTCACACGTGTTTACGTAATTCGGATTCCACTACGCACATTTACGTGGTAAAATCCAGCTCTGCAACCGCAAACGTCAAATTTGGAAGCAGGAATTTACCTCAACATTAACAACTCCCGCCATTCGCGTTTGACCAATGTTCACCTGTATCCTTACTTCCACCGTCTTATTGGTTAACGTTTTTGCTGGGCATAAATACTGAAGGTTTCAGACTTGCTGTCCTATATGCCCACAAACATGGACACAGAAGGCAATGGAGAAGATGAGATATCGATGGATTCTATAGATGTCAAAGGTAAATCACGTCCGCATATGTTGTTTTGCTAAACGCACTAGTACACCTTAATGACAGTCGTGCATATAAATGTTGTTCACGTGGCTCAGCCATTCACGGAATAGCATATCAGTTCTACGAAAAAAACTGATGTGCGAAGTCAGAGCTGGTCAGAATAGCGAATAACGCTATAAGGAAATTATTTCACTTATTGACATATTTCGAGAGTGCATTTTTGAACTAGTGTATCAGTGTATCAGATTTTAAAACAAATAAGGCACAATATTTACCTCTACGCAATAATGTTAATTGCCGGAATTGATTAAAAAAGGTTAATTTTTCGGACCCACAATCATTTGACGAGCAAAGTCAAACGTTGATATTGTTTGAGATCTCAAAGAGACAGGAGTTTGCAGTCACGATAGTTCTGAAGTAATGGAATTCTTACGTTATTTTGCAAAAAAGTAGTTTTGTTTACCTTGCAGTTTGTCCATAATAAAGCGCACAACAATTTACCATTCAGTAAAAACATTCCACTAAGCTAAATGAAATCACACAAACGTAAATAAAATCCCCAAAAGCTTCGTAATCGTCTGTGCGTAAAAATTATGAAACATGTATTCTGTAATGAAACGGTAAATAGACGCTACCACAAAATGTCTACACGTGCAAAACTATTGTTGTTTTTCAAATCTGAGCTATTTTTATAAATATTCAGACAGGAAGTAAACAGATAAAGTAGCGTGAGTAAAGCTTATCTAAACTAGATAACTTCTTAAATTCAGAAGGAGCAAAGTATGCCTTTCTGCCGACAGACTTGAAATTAAATGCGATTATGAACAGTTTCTAGATTATAAAAATTAGGCTTCATAACTGAGAATTATGTTTCCGATTATTTATGCCTCGCTTAAAAAACCCAACGGCTGCGCACAACTTTCCCAGAGTGTGCACATCAAAATACATACCTTTGTGTCAGGACTGAAATGAACTGACAGAATAACGTTTACGGATATCCATTCTTCAGTGCGCAATTTGTAAGGCGTTGTCTAGCGTGAAAATCCTTGTGTTCAGCTAGGATGTTTGAACTCAACTGCCCGTAGGAAGGCAGTTTAGGTGCGTTGAAATGCGAAAGTATACCTCTTATTATATAATGGTATTTAATGAACGTAACTTTGGGGTAGGAAAAGTCCCAAATTACAAATTAAGCATTACACATTTATTTTTCATAAGCATATTAGTGACCGTATCATCGTATCACCGTAATTAAAGGTGTGTTTTCTTAGAATAAGGCAGGCAGTTAAGTACGTGACTTTCTGATACGCAAATAATTCCAAGATACGTTTGTCCTTATTATTTAAAAGGATTATGTCAAACAGGAATAACTGTCAAGATAACCGTTTTTCGAGCCTCATATGCTGTTTAATCTTCGGGTTGCGGTTCTTGTAAGTCTGTTAAAAGCTTAAGTGAGGGGCTGAAAAAGGAGGCATCTCAGCCAACCTTATTAAGTGTAGGAGCATTTGAGCTGATATTTTACGTAAGAATAACAATTGTATATGGGTTCCGGTTATTTATTCCAAAAGAATTGTCGGCCTAACTGCATTTTAGTTCGGGAAATTTTCATATATTAAAGCTCTAACGCACGTTGCTTCTGGTATTATTTTAAAACTATCTACCTTTGTAAGCTGTATTAATGGCCAAACAGGTTGCGGTGGTTCTCCAGAAGTATCATGTCATTTTGTGGTACGAACAACAGGCAGTGGGTACCAAAATATTTAAATTTGGCCGTAGAAAGATTTCAAAATAGGCTGAAAAGGCTTTAGAAACAGGTAAAAAGAAAAAAATAGTTATGTGAACTGAATAGTTGGTTGCTCCTAGGGCAGTGGTAAGATGAATACTTTTAGCGACTGTTTTTTGGCAGATCTTTTATTTTTTAAGTCTCACTTACATTGAATCTCTCATTAGAAGTTTCTGTGCAGTTTTGGGCTTCGCCTAGGTCTATCAAAATAGGCTATCTTTCGCAGACCAGCGTGCAGTCGATTAGGCACGTTAAGTGTCTCACCCCATTGGCCAATGTGCCATTTGAGGTATTTTAAATATAAATCGACACGTGGGCCGGGCAAGAGGACCACAAATGAGACTTACGCAACCATCTTTTCTTAAAGTCAGTCAGCCTCTTGGAGACCCTCCGTCCGGATGTCTCGGCCGCTTCTTCCCCCACGGATTTACCGGAGAATTCGTAGAAATATGCAAACTTGCCTTGCCAATCGTACGTTCACAAATATGCTTATTACCTTAAATGCTGTCATTTATATGTATAAGCCAACTAATATTGTTGTCCATTGAAATTCTGCACCTGGCTTGCTGTTGTTATGGTCTGATATTATGAATAGCTTATATTGATTACCTACTTGCCCCTGGCTAAAATGCTAAAATTACCCTGGTATATTAATCGTGTTACGTTCACCTAAAATTCGACAGCTCCTGATCTTGAAAACAAAACTAGACGCAGAGTAACATTCAGCGAGTGAACAAACGAAAAATTCGTAATCAAACGCTCAAATTGGTATGTCCTTCTTGATAGCTGAAGAATTTTGCCTTTGTATCCACTATCTAAAAATAGAACCATGCAGTGTTCTAGTGTCATTTGACGTAATCGCGTTGTCAACTTTTATTCCATGCGAACAATCTTATAAAAATGGAGCAAAGCCCGGTAACAGCAGTGTGACACAACGACCTTGAATCGCCATTACCTAAGTTCACCCGTCCCCGCTGCCTTAGGGTAATCTCTTGAGGCAAAGTGCTAGAGGAGAAAACATGGAACAAACCATTTGACCCGCCCGTACTCAAAATTCCCACAAAACCTCAGAAAAAAATGTCTGACTAGGGTACTGCGATCCATGTTACGGCGTCCGCGGGAACAAACATCTGCCCCAATCCTAGTTCAGTTACTACCATGGGTTAGACCATGTTCTCGTTTGTACATGCCTAGGCGTTAAACTCTCATCAGCGCCCAGAATATCCCATTATGGACGCCTCTATGTCATCAAAATTGTGCAAACCAGTACTGTTAAGGTCCTAAGCAGGGCAATTTGGTCCTCTGACGATTGAGAACGTACTAGTTAATGATCATCACTGAAAAGGTCAGATGAGCAAATGCTTGCATGGACCCAGTGAAACCGTATTGAATAAAGCCAGGGAAGAACTTCCCCGTTTCCACCAGTAGCGGGTCTCCTGCGTCACGCGACCCAACTTCCTAACGTTAAGTCACTGGTGCAATGCAAAATTTGCGTAACAAAAAGGTACAGGTCTTGTGTCAACAATATGGCAAATGGACTCCATGAGGTGATTGGACCAGCGTGAAGAGACGAGACCGGTACTGATGACTGAGACTCAAGCATCATTTACCTGTCCGCAGGAAGAGAGACAGGACGAGATGCAAGAAATATCGCGGCATGGCTGTTGTCTACCTTGCTGTGATAACCTTCGCTTTTGTCCTTTTCGTGCGATTTCAGGTTGTGTGTATGACTAGAACCAGGTACATCCAGGACGGAGTTCGTACAATACATGGATGTGTAGACCAGATGTTCACAGTGAGGTGCAACCTTTGATTCTGTCCCAGCTACCAACCCCCGATGATCGTCTACGTTGTTGACTTTGCTGCTATACAGCCATCGTGAGTCCGCGTGGTGCATAATGAAAACATATGGCATAACAGCAAACATTCTGACCATGTTCAAGGCCTATTACCACTTAAACATTGCGCGAGTTCTGGCCCGTAAAGATCTCTACTAACCGGCCAGTTTTTGGTTCGGTGTTCGACAGGGCTGTATCCTGTTGTTCGTTCTGTCCAACTACACTACTGACAGAATCCCCGGGAATGCCCAATATGAAGAGGACGTTTTAAAGATTAGACTCGGACGCCAGTTAACTGCTCTAGACTGCGCCAATGGCATGGCTTTACTAGTTTCAAGCTTCATTGATCTGTAGTTTATGGTGTTACGGGGGAATGAGGGCGCTTAATGGGTCGGTTTGCCTATAAATGCTAGGAAGGCCATTTTTTTCCTGACTAAAAGAAAGTGCCTCTCGAGAATAATGATTTTCAAGTTGAAGAATGAGACTGTTTTAAATACGTCAAAGTGAGAAAACTGAACAATGGCCAATGAAGGATGACTTTGTCTCTCGAATGGATGCTGTTTAACAGGTGTTTTTGAGCCTTAAATGGAGCATATGGTATCGATGCGACATACCTTTCACCATGATGAGTCGCCTGTGCGCTGCATTCGTTTGGACTGTCATCCCTTATGGCTGTGAATGCTGGGCTATGTGCGTAGAATAGGAGCAAAGGCTGGAGGTATTTTACCACAACTTTTTGTGGACCGACTATCGAGTAACTTACATCGACATGTTTTCAAATGAGATGGTTAATACCCATTAGGACAACATCGTAAGTCATCAAGAAAGGTGACTGAAGTGGCTTTGACACGCTCCTCATCGGCCACCTAACAAGCTTGGTGTAATTGCCTTCGCTCCGAAACAGTTTCCCAGATTAAGGTGTCGAAGATAGGGTCAGGTCAAAATTTGGCCTAATACTTAGACAGGACATCAATGTGGTTATTGAACCCAAAGTATTCGGCCTCGCTTGTTGGCTAACATAATGAATTGCTACTGCTCTTTGCTTGTGTTTTTCATTATGAGTCCGCGACGCATATTAAAACAGCAGGTGAATAAATGTATCGTCTCAGCGAGAAATTCATCTTATTCACATAATGAATTGCACCGTTAAGGTTTTCCACTTCGGATGGTGTTACATGGAGAGGTGCAATTCGTGACATCATGGACCTAAATAAGAGCAAAAATTATCGCAGCCATAACGACTACAAATCAGTAAGTACACTAGGCCTGAGACAATAGGATGGTCGAGACAAATCACGCATGGCGGACAGCTAATGCCTGCTTAAATGTGGAGGGGTGCCGACCGGAACTCACTTAACCAATGTGGACTACTACCTCACCAACGCGCCCACAGACGGAAATCAAATCAGAAGATCGTCGTCAGCTGATCAGTCTGCTATCTGACCTGACTAATCCTAAGACCGCTGCAAGCGGGATAGCCATCACAGCAACTTACCATCGGTCTCTTGCAGAGAAAATCACGTATGAGCAGCGAACGGGCAAGTCTGTGTTCGTGTGCCAAGCACGTTTATGATACCAGGTAGGCGAAAAAGCTGAAGCAGGCGATGCCAATAGGAGAAATGCAAAGCACTTTTCTGTAGGTGATAATGAGGGGTTTGCCGAATTATTATTTCATAGATATTTCCGTCTTTTAAACTCGGTATCTTCCACCTCTATTCTTTTGTTTTTTTTTGGGGGGGGTGGCACGTTGAACTCGATGAGATATATGGACATCGAATCCTCACATACAGGACTGTTAACGTCTGTTTTATTGGCCGCCGTCGTGTTTGGAGCTATCACGGTGTAATAAAAGACTTGGCTTAGAGGGTAGCCAACCAACGGAAAACTCGGACCGCGTGATCATCCCAGTATGCAGTAGGTGGAGTGTTAGAATTGTGGACTGTAAGTCAGGCCGAAAGTGCTCTTAAATGTGTCCTTTATAGCACTCACACGCAGCTGGGCTGCTAGCTGGGTACGCCAGTAGGCCGAGGTGAAGCTCCAGCCGCGTTGGCCACCTGTGCTCGACCCCTTCTTTGATATTTTTGACGCTGTTTTGGAGCTGGGCCGAAGTGAGTGCGGAAAGAGAAAATTTGATAGATTCCGCGCAAGTCACCGTCCCTGCACTACCCTGCTGTGAAGCACACGGTGGACATCGTCGAAATCGGCGGTCGGACTTTAGGTCGCAAGGGCGCACTATGTTCGCGTCTGACCCTCAAATGCGCGGTTATTTGTCATCAAACGTCAATAAATCCAGCACTTTACAATTAGGCTTAAGACCATTGTTATGTCAGTTGTCACCGAGTATATTATAAGTGATAGGAGGCCGTTCACCGCTTCAGGTTTCTCGCCATACTCGTTAAGTTGCGTTTTGAGACTCAATATAGTGCAAACGAATGTCTACAAAAACCTTGGTGAGGAGAATGACAATTTCGGACTTTATGGCTGCATCCAACAAGTAATAGCAAACTTTTGAGAGAAGTAAAAGCGGCGATTGCTGGAGCAAGAAGTCTTTTTGCCTGACGAGTTGAATTTTGTCAAGAAATCTTTGTCATATGTAGCCGTTAATAGGGCGATACATGCACATATCACTTATATCATATTTGAAGTTCATAGCGGCCACGCGATGACATGCACACTATAATCATCAGCTCTCGTAGCCGTCGTTGGGGGTCGTAATTGGTGCGGTGATGGCTTGGCTGTCCACCTCTGGGTCATTGACTGCCGCGATTTCATCATCCTGGTTGGGTGCCGGCTTGATAATTACCGGACAATTTTGTTCGCTGTCATCCTGGTTGTTGCTGGACTCGGTCTTTCCTGTGACTGATTCTTCTGCGAAGACAATGTCTCCGTACGGAATGCGGGAACGGCAAGTCGTTGTGTTCGTTAATTGACTATGAGCTCGAGCAGCTCGCGGCTCACGCGGTGGTCGCCTCTTGCGAGGAGTTCGGTCTCGTTGAACTTTCAAATATGGCCGGCTTCCATTGAGTGAACTGCAACCTGAGCGTTAGCCTCTTTCCTCTTCATCACTGCTGCGTGCACGGCCTTTCGCGTCTGGAGTAATCTCCCGGTTTCTCCGACATAGTTGCTTTGTCGAAAACTGCATCAGATCCGATAAATGATTACAGCCGTTTCGTGCTGTGGCAGTGGGTTTTTCGGTCGCATGAACCGGTGCCTTGTGGCCTGTTCACAACTCCAACTTCAGGTAGAGTGAAAAGGCGGCCGATTGCTTCCAATACATTGCTCACGTACGAATCAGCTCGCCCGACTATTGGAACAGCTGGAGTTGGTTTCTTGTCTTGTCTGCGAATGCATTGGTTGACAAAGTTCAGCGGGTAACCATTCGTTTTCAGTACCCGTCGAAGATATTTTGTTGCAGCAACTTTGTCTACCACCTCTCTGCAATGCATCTGAACGTGTCGGTTTACCTCTCTTACGCAGCTGCGTTTATGACTGATCATATGGTTGCTGTTTATGGTCAGGATATGCATAGTGTTGGTAGACATCCCGAAAAATTTAGTTCAGTTCTTTTTCCAGGAAGCATATCTTCTACTTTAGAACTGCTTCCTAGAACTTGCATATTTGTTTCTATCAGCAATCTCTATATTTGGATAACTAAATATTCAAACCTAGATTCCTGAGTTGATGTATATATGATAGGAACGGATTAGTTATTATTACTGAAACTAGAAATAAAATTACAGCGGCCGCACTTGCAAGTAAATCTGCTCATGCTGTGCTGCACGATGCTGATTGATCTTTTCTGAAGCGCTCCTGTTTGGCACAGACTTTAAGCGTAACTCGGAGACAGAACACTATGGTTACTGCTTCAAACCTTCTTCATTTAAAGTGTTATAACCTTGGGTGCGCTTGCGTCGACACTAGTTATATCCCTAAGTAGCGTGTTAGGAAAGGAAGGCGGACGGGATTGCAAGGAATAGTGTTTACTATAACTGCCTCTGCTGTGTATATGTCAGCAGCGTGTTTTCTGTCGTCGGTCTCGTCTCGGCAGCAGAGTACCTTGGCGCCAGCAGCAGAATCTCATGTTTCCAACAGCAGAGTGCCGCTTTGTGTCGGTGGCAGCCTATTTAAGGACCAGTGACCTTTGTTCCCTAATGCCCCCCCTCACTTATGACCCATTCGAGCAGCTATCATGTGGTGTCCTCAGTTTGACATGTCGCGCCGCCGTGTCGCGCGCATTTGCATACGTCCTTTCGTGGCCTCCTGTCAGGCGTGACCTCACGGATGGCAGACCCCGGCCGGCGGCTGTCCTTGCGTTCTCGCGTGCCGGCCCTTGAAGGTCGCGCGTCTTTGCCCGTTCTGTGTGAAACCTCTGGCCCGTGGGTTTTCTTTGTTCTCTTTCCCTCAGGATGGCCAGAGTGACGACTCGCTTGCTGGGCCATCCTAGGACAAAGGTTATTTTATGACTGAGAAGTCAGGGCTAAGGGAATGACGACGTCCACATTCTGGTACAGGTATTTAAAATCTACCAAAACAATGTTGACCGCGTATGTGTACGAAGGAACGGTTTGAGTTAAGAGGAGGAGTGCTAATGCGTATTTGTGAAGAAAGCGTCCCTGATTAAAAAGCACAAAGTTGTATGCAAAACATAATTAATTTGAAGATTGCTAACAACTTGCATACTTTGTTTTCATACTTAAACTCATATATTGAGATGCTACCATGGATAGTACCTATTCATTTAATCAGTAATATTTTTGGAGCACTATTTCGAACAGTAAGGGGCATAGGTTCTTTCAGGCTGCACGCATATTAATAGGTGATTACGCGCAACGTAATCTGTTTTGCTATCTGACACATCTGTGAAAATCCTAGCTTTTAATATGGTAGTAAGCACAATGGCTATATCCACACTTGAGTGAAAAAATCGTGTTGTATGATAAAGTGTCAGGATGTGCACGTAATGCCGTCCAGGACGAAAAGAGTTCCGACGACAATAACACGAATGATATTTTCCAGGCATTTACTTCTGCCTTATGTTTGACGTAGGTTACGATTATGTTTTCTTTTCCTTTTTGATTTTCACTTACATGATCCTTGGTAGTACAGATATCCAGGGGTACGTAAAGGAGTGAAAGACTGACTGACCAGGGCAGCTGTAATGGCTGTAATTTTTTGGTGCAATAACGGCACCAAAAGTAACATACAGGTTCCGCTTAGCAAGGATATATGAAAATAAAATGAGGTAGGATAATTGTTTGAACTGAACAGCTAGATTACAGCTTAGGTTGTAACAAAACTGGACTTGTGTTTGCTAACTTTGCTATCTCATCCCTAAGGCAAAATAGTGACTGTGATGACAACTGTTTAAACAGGCCTGTAGGAGCAAAATAAAGTTCCTTATGTACAAGTAGTGTGTGTTATATTACACGATGCAATGGGTGAATTTAGTTGTCTGAAAGCACGAATTGAAGCGTGTTACAGTCGAAAACATTTTAAAAGCAGCCCGCCTAGAACAGCTTGGGAACGGTGATTAATCCTGACTCCATGGGGCCGTCAAAGCGAGGCAGTAGACACCACAGCGGTTACCGTAGACCACGTAAACAATGGGAATCAGCGTAACCCTATGAAGATCTGAAGAGCTGAGTGGCGGCCAGATTTTGACTAACGTCCCTCAGTCAGCAAAAGAAATGACATTCCTCACGTGCTTGACTTCACGCATGAAAGGTATGCTAACTAGTTTCTGTGGAGATCAGGGCCTAGCAGGGGCCTAAAATAACCTGAGATTGAAGCATATTAACCAGTCATTTACTTGATTTTGTGATAGAAATGAGGAATGTTGAAAGTGGCATGACGTTTTTTTGAAAGCCGGCCAGCTGTCCAAAATGACAGTGAACAAACAAACTCATTCCGATGAACACAATATGATCTATGTTACTTAAAATCATAAAAACCCGGCCATTTTTGCAAAGTAAGGACAATAAAATGAAATCGTTTGCTCCAATTAAGTTTGTTGCCAAATAAATTATTCTTCCAGTACTCGGGCCCTCTCTTTCCATTTTTGAATTGTGTCGCTTATTCCTAAAACCTAGAGGCTACGTCTACGTTGCCGCTTGTACTTAACAGTTTACTAACGCATCAACTTTTTGCATGCTGATGAAAAATCTTGATACTACTTCCAAGTTAAGATTTTTATTTTACTGTAGATGGCTACATCCTTGGCCACCAACACAATCGGAACAGTGAGCATAATATTTTGCGGTCGACTTGGGAAGACAGAACTTGCGGCAGCGGGCCTGGCCAATTCGATCTTTAATGTATCTGGTCTGGCCGTACTCTACGGACTTTTAACCGCTTGTGATACTTTCTTTTCACAGGTTACTTCTATAACAGTTACTTGTATAGTTGTGGGGTAAATTAAATTAAAAACTAGGGTGATGAGGATGGTCATTGCTTATCTTTTGTCAGAAAGCCACAAAACATGTCAGGTTTAAAAGGCCACTACTCAAACCTTAATTGGTGATCATTGAAAATCGGACCAAACAGTCTAACATTACATCACGAAACTGCTAGGTTATGGCATTGTAGGTGGAAATTGTACATCGAAAATTGCGTTGGAAATTCATCTAGCCAACTAAAATTTAAGTCATATTCTTTCTGTTGTGTCTTGGAGTTTAAACCAAAATTCTTTTACATCAGTCGAATAACGGCAGTACATAAGCGAGAATAGGCTATTTTACTCCATCGTTTTGTTTTCCGCATTATCGCTAGCAGTATCAGGGCTGCAAACTGAGAACCAGGTGCGATAGACAAGCGTGTCTTACAGTCGGTAGAACATAGTAGGTAATTGTACACCGATCTGTCTTTTAGGATGTACCCATCCTGGTTGATACCTCGCGAGCTTGGACCAAGCGAGGGCGTTTTTGCAAGGCTACTAATTGTAATGTTACTAATTAAGTTCCAGAATTCGTGCCTCGTTGGTCAGAAGCAAATGTTCTAACCGTTGAGCCACGAGTTCGCTGTCTTGCTGGTTGTTGATCGGGCGTATATGGTATAGTATAGTTCGAAACTCGAGTGTGGCAGCATTTTCAGCGGCTACACTAGAGATGGCTACCACAAGCTGACAATGGCCAATAAAGCCAGAAAAAGCTATCCTAGGGTGCCTGCCTTTGCCGTTATACTACTATAACATTAAAATGTAACTGGAACTTAAACAGTAACACACACTTGGTCGGTCTGTGTTCAGGAGGCCTCAACCACGACGGCTACAGCCTGAAAGACAGATCAGTGTACAATATGTTATACTGTTGCTATGCCAGTGAACAACATATTCACCTAAATGGTTAATTACATACGTATATTCATCCATAACTTGGCGCTCACAACTCTAGCTTGCATCCCGAAGTAAATTCGCTTTGCATGGGTAGTAGACGTCATAACCAGGCAGCCATATGTCAGGCCGCAGTCGGCCAAACTATAAAAGCAGCAAAAGACGACGACGGTTGGTGGTAACTTGATACAGAACTGTTTCGAACTGATTCGCCTTCATTCAGTCAACCATAGCCCAGACCAGCAGCTGGACTGATAAAATAAATATGCGTACACACGGATGACGCAGATGGTCCATCACTAATGTCTACCGGATGCGTCATAAGCACTACATCGAACCACAGTTCCTCAATGTCTTGCCACCTACCATTTGCTGTCACTGCAGACGGGGTATGTATTCACTCAATTGGCTTCCGAAGTGAACAAACTTCGCGTGGTGACTAGGGGTCTCGATTCACTGCAGGGTCACTGGCTACTTGCTCTGCTTACGTGCTTCTCAATCCCGCCTTTTGTCAATATTTAGATGCATGCGTCATAAAAACTTATCAGCCAGCACTTTTAATTTATGCAAAAACCAAACAAGACTTGCGCTTTTGGAGGACTTTCCTCTGTGGTTTTAACTTCAGATGCACACAACGATAAGGGGTATTTCAACGGCGCCATTAGGTAGCAGTTTAGTTCTGTAACCAAAATTTTGCTCATCTGATCCCGACTTTTGAGTGGCGCAAAATACCTCCATAAAAATATCTACTAGCTTGGAAGTACTTTGTGGCATGGCGGCAGATGGCAACTATGCTTTCGTGTGACAGCAATGTGGCATTATATTTAATGCATACCGCTGAGCAAAAAGTATGGGGGCATATTCTTCTCGACCACAGATGCCTGAGTAACTGACCTTGTAAACTAGGCTATAGGGCACTTCTGAGCCACAGATTATCAACCTCCCCTACCGGGATTGCTTTTTGTTGGCTAGGATTGAAAGTGTGCACGTAACTAAGACTGAGGGTAAAGCATCCTTTCATTCACAGTCACTAAACTTTGTCGGTAGAATTTCTGGATAGTTGGTTACTCTTTACTAAGCCACAGGGCGAATTAATCCCATTTTCAGGTTAGAATCACACAGCAAAATATAATTTGCCCCATAACACAGCAAAAAAGATTTTGAATAGCCTATGCTCTCTGATTGCTAAAATTGCAACAGAATAGCACTTGAGAAGAAGATTCTACGGCTGGGACAACACTTTCATTTGTCTGACGTTTCGAAATCCGTCGCGGATTCTGTATCAGAGACAGGATCAGAAAGAAATAGCACAAACGGCTTACATATGTACAGGCATTTGCGGTCCAATCCATATTCAGGGCTGAGGCTCAATTTGGTCAAAACAAGGCGCCACTTGCAAAACACCCACGTCACCGCGTCGTCTTACGCCCTCATCGGAGAGTCAGATGGCTAAGCAATTTCCCGCCCATATTCACCACGCGTAATTAAAGTTCAGCAAGTCAGAGCCCGCATGACCGTCAACAAGATATCAACGCATGAAAAGTCAATTGTAATTAATTTTCGTTACACATTTGCAGTCCTATTAATACTCAAATTCCTGTGCATACGTTACGGTTTCTACTATTTCACCGCGACGGATGTCAAAATTGCAGGCGAATAAAAATGTTGTCCCAGCGATCGAATCTTCTCTTTCTTCTCAGTTACTTCCTGGAGCTCGCATTTTCGCTTGCATTGATGTAAAAGGTGGAACACTCTTCTGAAAGACTAAAGAGTTCATGTGTTTGAGAATGAAAAAACCAACATCCGCAGTTGCTTTTCCTTTTGACAGGTGTATAAGCAGCTATCGAATGAAATCAGCAGGGTGCGTAGTGAGAGAGAGTTATCACATATAAACGTACCTTAGGGAGAAAATACGTTCATTGTAAACAACATGGGTGCGACTTTCGGCAACTAAATTTCATGAATATTTGCACGGCCCAAATAAACGCAAGTGTCTGTGTAAGCGACTAATTGTAACTAAAAATATGTAGACGCAAGATATCGCTTTATTGTGACAAACCTATGCTCACAATATGGCTAACGTTAGTATCTTGGGTGACTGAATTTCTATGGGAAGAACATGTCCTTTTTTACATTCTGCTATCGCTCGACTGTACTTCTCAGAAGAAGAAAGGTTTCTAAATTTCATCAGATTTTCAAAACCCGCCTCAGGTGTTTGATACACACAGGTAAGTGCCTCAAGATCCGTCATAAAAATAACTTTAGGCGCAATGATTTATAACACAGCCGACTCTGCACATGAAAACGTTTTTCGTCTCAGCTGTGCATAATAGCTTCAGAAGAAAATGTCAACAGTGTATTAACTAAAAGGAACGACCATGCGGCTGATATTGTGTGACCGTAAGCTGACCACACCTTAGGTTGCTGCAGTAAAATCAACATAAAATGTGCCGATCAGGCAATCCAAAGATGGGATAATGTCTTTTGTTAGCCAAATATTTTGGAGTTTCAGGCAAGGGAGAATGACACAATAAGTAGGCTTGCTGTTTTGCTTGCAGAGTGATTTATTATTAAGTTTGAGCAGAAAAGCTTTAATTTGATGAGAGTATACGAAAAACTAAGCAAAGAAATTTTACTCGGCGATTCATTTTGACATCTTCCAACTTTACCAATGTATATTTTTATTATGATAGACTTTTGGTGGAACTTCAAGACGAAACATGGGGATACATTTGCAAAGGGGTAAGCTAAACATTACTATTTACTATTAAAATATTTGTTGCCATTACCAAAAAACGTAACTAGATTACAAATTTTGAGAGATTTCATGGCTTTGTCATCTAAAACTCAAATGCAGATTCCTATTCTATTTTATAACACCCATCGCTATGACCATGATTGTCCAGTTTATCGTCATATCTAGGTTATTGACAATTCTTACTTTTTAACTGGGCCTTTTGTGAATAAACTATCGACCAGAATTAAGCTCTGAAAATGGCGTGTTAGCTTTTGACGACATAGAGGAGAGAATCTCGACAGATGACATACTCTGATGACACACTGTGAATGGTGTGTGCATTCGAGAGAACTTCACACCGGAAGCTCCTCCATTGACGCGACTTTTTCGGCTATGCAAACACCAAAACAGTTCATAAGTAGCCCAAAATGCTGCTTGTTATCTCCACTCAGTATATCAGGTTTAATAGTGGAAAAGGTTTTTTGGTTCGTGTATCTTAAACTATTGCCTTATATTTTTAAATGATTACCAAAATTTAGGAAAAAAATTGATGTAGAGGGCAGATTTGCAATTGGATGCTTGTTCTTCCGTTTATGCGCCTCTGAAAGCTTGTACACAAGTAGTACCTATTTTAATTAAATCGAAGTTCAGAAGAGTATTTCGCGAGCATACGTAGCTTTCGATAAATGCTCTTCGGGCCGTTACAATTATATAGGGCGCCGTAAAAATTAACATGTTGGTAATAAAGTTATCACAAAATGCAAATTAGTGGACCCCAGCGTGGACCCCAGGGAAGCCTTTTAGGTAATTTACAAGGTCTCGCCAAACTATCCAAAGCTCCTGGGTCAGCGTTTGCTGGCAACGACAGAAGCAGCTGCGATCCGATTGAGAAAGCCGGCCCTGTGCGCACAGAAGAACCTCCTGCAGGCCCCGAGCTTGGCTTGGCCAACGGTTACGTCACTACCTGCATCTTTTCGTGCTTGCTACCACTTCACTGTGCCCCATCCCCTTCCCCTGTCCGGAATCAACAAACACTCATCAGCTGATTATTACCAACACCACACCCCTTTCCTCATCCCCATGACTAATTTGCGTTTCGTTATAACTTTATTAACAGCATGTTAATTTGTACCCCTCCCCATATAATTGTAACGGCCCAAAGAGACTTTATCGAAAGCTACGTACACTCGCCAAATACTCTTCTGAATTATCTGATGGATGTTTTCGCAAATTTAAATCGGAGTTGTTGTTTTAGGAATGTACATCATAACATGCTGCTGCTTCGCGTGTTGGGGACTGCACCTGGCGATTCGACCCATGCTCCTGGCCATGCATCAGAATCCGGAAATATCTAGGTACCTACGCATGCATATTTTGTCTTTGCACTTTTTCTTCAGCGTAAATATTGCTTTAAAAGACAGGTATGCAGGCAGTTAGTTCAAAGCCCTCTCTCTCCGTCCCGCATAACGGCCCTTTTCCTACACGATATTACAGGCTTATCTAGAAATAACATTATGCATGGGTGCCATCACACGCACCTCGCTTCTGTCGCTTAAATTATCTGCATCGTTGAATTCCTAATGATTAACTCACTAAATGTGCATCAATGTATCACTGTTCATTCACGTACATGTTGTTACCCGTTCCCGTGTAAATGTACAGGTCCGATGGGAATTTATCTTCACCTTACCCGTGTTCGGCAACTGCCCTTCTTAATTCTCTGATGGGAATTTTCACCACTTCTAACGAAATAGTAAATAAGCCAAACTAACCTTCTTACCTACAAGGCAAGCTACTTACTGATTTTGATTAAAAAAGCTTAAAACCTCTGATTAAATGTCTAGTCACCGGGACCATTATGTTTCCTGTTACTCGTTGATGAAAGTTCACAGATCTTTAACGGAACTCATTGGTCCCGAATGTCTTCTTGTGGTTCACTGGCCGTTCGCGTCCGCAGCTCGCGGAGCATGCAAAAATCGATAAGCCAATCACCTATCGATTACGTCATTATTCCAGCCAATGACAACCAAGCACGCGTGAAGGGCGTGTTTGCGTAATACGCCAACGCGCGCACTGCTATCAGGGATACGTAACACCCAATTGGTGCCCCGGATGGGCTCGAATACGCGACCTTTTGCTTACAAATCTAACGCGCTTTCCATTGAGCCACGCTGTTGGCAGAATTCGCACCAAGTAAACCAGACTTATCAGTCACATCGCTGCTGCCTTCTTGTGAATATCCTGGATAACGTTGTGACCCTCTCAGCGGTCAGCTGAATTCGTGCTCGAAAAAGCCCTTTTGGTCGGAGATTTTGGATAAGTTGGTTAAGGACGCCGGGAAAATCTAAGGGGTCATTTCCACCCTCTTTTAGTTTGCTCACTATCACTTCCCTATTATGGATTTCTGGTCTTGATGCGATAACTTGCGGGAAATGCCATGCAGCTTGAGACCAAATAAGAAAATCCTATTGTAACTTCATGTGTTGCATTCTCGCACGTTCCTCCCAAATCATGATAGCTTCAACTTTTGGGCTGGAGGTTATACTAACCCGACAAATCCGTACATGATAATAACTCGTATTTGCCTGTGATCATGGCTGATCTGGCCGGCCTTGATGACGTTATGAATTGTATTACTCCACGCGTGAGGATTCGCGACAACAAATGTGGGCACTTCAATCCATTCTCTTCGCCAGCGATGGAGACCGAATACCGGAGGTCCAAGAACCACGGCCATGTCCTGGGTCGAGCTAGGCTTTGATCTGATCCTCCATTTGACGTCTTCAGTTTGACAAAGGCGCTGGAAGCAATGTGGTAGAATGGAGTTCTTGAGGTGGATGACGAAGAACGTGTCCTAACTACCCCAGTAATATATACTGGTGGTTTAGGATATCTTCCATGAGGGGCGGTCTTCGGGCAGGTGGAGTCACATACTCCTGCCGTCGCACAACTTCCCCGCGAAAAGTCAAATATTTCCAATTATAGAGAAGAATTTAGCGGGCGGAACGACTAAATCATTATGGCGCTGCAGATGTTGCGTCGGACCCATAGACTCATTGCAAGGCATGACGAAACCCAATGAGTGAAATAGATTCGGAAGAGCATGTTATCCTTGCTTTGCCTGCTAGACTGCAGCTGCGCTTCCCGGTAAGGAATGCAGTTTAAAAATACTTTGGCCTTTCCAGAGATTATAGACAGATCGACCGACTGAGCGAGCTCATACAGCCTTGACACCATAGACTGCAGATCAAACAGGCTTGAAATTAGCAAAGCCATGTCATGGGCACAGTCGTAGGAGTCAACTGACGTCCTACTGCAGGCTTAACAACGTCCGCTTTATGCAAAGCGTTCACAGGAATCCTGTCAGTAGCATAAATGAACAGAATGGGCGACGGCATGCAGCTTTGTTGAATACCAAGCGGAATGGTTGGCAAATATTTTCATGGAACGGAACCTGCGTTTAGGCAGCAATTTGCTTGACCATGGCTCTATTATGCGCAAGAGGAAATCATGGTGGATGAAATCGAACGCGACGGCAAAGTCAACAAGGCAGATGGCCACCGGTTGTTGGTAGCCATGGGGAATCCAAGAATGCACCTTGGCGTGAATATCTCGTCCGCAAATCACCTCTAGCACAGAATCTGGGTTGATTGAGGCAGCGTTTACGACCAATCTATCATTAGGATATCGCATTCCATCGTACCATGAGAGTACGTATCTTGAACCCAGGAAAGGTTTTTGAACACTGTCGGGTGAAACATAAACAAGGCCGGCTGCCGCAAAGTAGCAGACAGAATCAAGTCTTCTGCGTTCTTGATTGTGTTGTACCTTCTTTATTCATATGCAAATGTCAGCAGCTTTTCCACAAAGCAAGGTCCATTGAGCAAAAATGCAATTAGATAGTGATCTAGGGTTAATCGTGCGTACTCTCAATGATTTAGAAGGGGCATCAGGAGCCTTTGTAAAGTTTTGTTCAAACAGAAGTGATGAGATTCCGGCTACATGGCAAAGTAGTAGGGTCGCCATGTAACATTTTAGGCACACAAATCGACATGAGTCGTAGTTTCACACTTACGATTTTTTTCATTTTCAGGACATAGGTACCGGTTGCAGTATTAGAAGGACTTTCGCTTGTTCTAACCTACTGATAATTTAGATTAAAATGAGACTATTTCGTTTAATTATATTTCAGGTTAGCAGCAGAATATCTGGTTTATACCATCCCAGCTCTGGTGGTAAGGCGTCAGTTTCATTTAAACCTGCTTCCTCAATAGTTTGCTGCCTGGTATAACGTTATGACAAAGTATGTGCAAACGCAGGTAACTATATTGCATCTCTTTGTTCATAACGATTTAATGATTTTTGCGTCGGGGTTTAATGAAGTTGTTTGCTAAACAAGCTTCGGCTTCTTCATTAACACGTCTCAAATGGATGCATCTAGCAATTTGGTAGGATTCTGTGACCACTCAATGGACTGAGAGAACAATGAGCTCCACCCAGTGTCTTAAATCCCACACATTAAAAAACCTAATGGCGTCATAGGTAGAAAAGTTAGTAACTTGGGCGGCTTCAGTGATCACTCGGCAAATTTTCCAGTAACAGATCATCGATTATTATCATTATATAGTTTTAGGTTGTAAAGTAAAAAAACAAGCTGCTTATTTCTAAGCTGCAGTCGGAATTTATTAATTCAGTTTCGAACACAATTTTGGCGAGCGAATGCTTTCAGTAACTTCTCATCAGGCCAAACAGTTACAAAGGAGGTTTAAATTTAAAAATCGATAGTTTATGCAAGCGGAGTTGCAAAAACATTAAGCAAATAAAACTTCAGCTCTTCCGATCTTAACTACTATTGGTACGGTGCTTAAACAAGGCCTTTCCAGAGCCCCTGATTTCTTGGTATTAATGATTACCTGTCGTTGTCTAGGCAGTTTTATTAAAAGTGCCTAGGTGGATGCGAAACCTGAGCTTGCAGCGTTACTAATGACAGGAAATTTGGCGTAGTTCAATGGTGTGGGTTTTTATAATCGAGAAGAAGTACACACAATCGCCGGAACGAAAAAAGTTATTCGTCGGTCATTTCACTAACCCAGCATAGTAGAGATCATCAGATACGGATCGCTTTTAATATAACCAAATTTGATAAATATTTTGCTGGCCCACGACGACCGAACATTACAGTGGTAACATCAACTAACTGTCTTCTGGATTTTTGGAAGGCGTCAAGGGCGTTTGATAAAATAGAGAAGGCTGCATGTTTTCGAAGAGAGAATGTCGAAAAAGGCTGTTACTGTTAGGCAGAAAACATTTCCTCTAATAGACGTTATCGATTGTAAATTTAAACAAAGACTCGCCAAGCCTACCTCTCCGATGATTTGAAAGGCATACCAAACTTTAGTTTATTAAAAGTAGGACTCATGTAGAGCGTCTTTGGGAAGGAACGGCTAGCATTCACAATGCTGTGAGGCCATTTTTGTTTATAGGTAAGCGACTTGGCGCATCGGTACACCACCATCGCTGACCTTGTCATGCTTCGTGCGTGCTAACTTTTAGTAGACTACGTTTGCGGCTAATAATCGACGGTGGTCGTTATTTTAGACTCTTCGTCTTTGTCGCGTTCCTATCCGCTTCACGGTGGCCAAGGTCTACTACACCAAAATCTCAACGAAGCCTAGGGCACATCTTTAAACACATCTCAACTTTTCGCTGTTTTTTAGCGTCTAGAAGCGCAAGAGCCTGCTGTGTAATTAAAACACAAAGATATAAGAATGTCTGGTATTATTTTAAGGCTAAATGCAGCCTGCAGAGACTGAAACGGCACATCTCCGGTCAGAAATAGAACCTTTAATTCACAGCTGTGTGCTTCATCCCGACTCTAGCATTCCATCTGATGACCGCCAGACGCTCTTGGCCAGTTAGTCCGAGGTCCTCCTCGTAACTGACCTGAATTTACTTCTCACTCTGGATGTAGACAAGTAAAAGTTAGATAACATAGCCTTCAGAGCACGCGGTCTACTGCAAGATCTTCATACTTCGGCAAATTATGTCTTTATACAGTTTCAACTGTATTAACACATTACTGCAGTGTTTATTTTTATGAAAATAGTTTTCGTTTGGGTAAAATGACAATGCAGTTTGCCAAACTGAACTTAAGGTTACTATGGGAAAGATAGGAATATAAGTTTTTTACATAGAAAGTAATGTTTTTTGCAACAAAATTGATGATCCTGTTTTAATTTATACCTACTCGAGGAGGCAAAAATTTTCATGGATGTAATAGTATTGTGAACGCGATTCCCAGCTGGTCAGTCGCAGGAAGGAAGAGCGGTTACAGGGAAAGGTTTAAGGTTTTGTGTAGTTGTGTCGTCTACCTATTTGCAGAGACTGAATGAGCCAACTCCTGGTTCTCGTTATACCCTGCTCTTCTTGCATGAGCATGGTCTGTCCATGCGGGCAGGGATGCTGTGTGTGGTTCGCATGTTACTGTCACCTGTGTCGCCGCTGCCGACCTCCGCTGCGTCTGCTGCCTTGGCGCTAGTATTTCTTTTGCCCCCCGTGCTTTGAACGTCTATTGTATCGCGTCGACTCGCGTCTCGCCCTGATTTGTTTCACACTCATACACGTTGGCCGAAGGGGTAGTTGACGGTTCTGATTGTTCCACGCCTTGACTGCCCCCTGCTCTTAACACCAAATTGGGGATATGCGTGTTGAGGTGGCAGAGTACTGCGTCAATGTAGAAGATGTATCCTATTTCTGCAGTAGGGGTTATCTCCGACTTCCGGTCCAAGCCTTCCTAAAGCCAGCTGATGCTCATTCATTAGCGTTTGTAGCCATTGGGAAATTTCTTCAATGTATTTTTACATGTCACAACTGCACTGAAGTCGGTAGACAACGCCTGACGTCCCCTGCTTACGTATAGGGTCTTTTGGTCGCATTGCTTATTGTGAAATTGTGTATGTAGGCCTGCGGGTAACTCCTATTCCGAGAGGTGTGAGGCATCAAGCCAGGATTTCGGGGACCCATTCCATGTATGGAGTGCTCCACCACGACGCTGTTGGAGAACGTTCCTCGATCCGCATTTTTTGAGACATTCGATTCCGTTCAATGAACGCTCGTGGATAACCGTAAGTTCTGAAAAGTCCCCGGAGTAGCTGCCCTCCGTCCCGTTTGGCGGCTGGCGTGCTGCAGTAGGTTTATACTCGTCGGGCTAACGCGCGTATCAGCTTCTTTAGTGTTGTAGCGGATAGTTGCTATTGAAACTTAATATTTGTGACTTGTTTGTCGGTTTATAGAAGACAGACGCTGCAACTTTACCATCCGGTTGGAGGCAGATGAGAACGTTCAAGAACGGACATTTGCAACCCCTCCCCTTCGTCTTCCATCGTGAACTTTAGATCGAGAAAAATCGAGTTCAGTTGCTTGCTGTAGTGGTTGATTCTACCCTGGTTAATGAAGATAGAGGTGGCATCAATGTAGTTTGCCCAAAATGTTGGCTCATGTGCTTTGGACAACCGTTTCTGGAGTTTTTGAAGTACAACCTGGCCCAGAAACTGAAGTACTCATTGAGGTCCCTTTCCTTTCCTTATACGTGGTCCTTTCAAAGTTAAAGGTCTTGAGGCTATGCTCTATGAGTTCTATGAGATCCTGAGCTGTGCGGTGGCCTTCGTTCTCGTCGTCATTCTGATGTAAAAAGTTACAGATTCTTTCCACAGAAAGGGCCTGCGGTATGTGTGTTAAGAGGGAAGAAACATCGAATTACCGCATCCGTTCAACTGACCCAATTTCGACCGCCTTTCCTTTGTCGAGAAATTATGCTGCCGAGCGAATTATGACATCATCACGAGAAACGCCAATTTCTGGGATAACTAGTTTGCCAGCCGATATGTAAACGTGCCTCAAAGGGAACTGATCCACCGTAGGTAGGGGGGGCGCCCGTTTATACTATTAATTTTTATTTAAAAAAGATAATATCTTGTCGCTATATCGTTACAACCTTGGAAAATTATCATTACTCTTCATTAGAGTACCATGCCACCAACCTGAAATAGTACCCTCCACATACCTTGTGTGCAGGGTCTAGTTTCATGCAAAAACGAACGCATATTTTAGTAAACGTGAGTTAATTTATACAAGTGTTTTCGGGTTGCTAGCAAAACACACTACCTAGGTAGTTATTTTATTGCACGAGCATATTACTCTGGTTATTGTCAACCTGCTTTTGGAAGGTTTTGGACCACAATATAAAGTAGTACTATGTTTTCTACCACCCATCCATGATATGAACTCCCGCCTGCGGTGCCTTTATTTGCCAATATTACCTCCGATTCAGCGTATATCATAGATAGGACCACGTCTTACCGATAAATTTAGCTACAACCTGAAAATATGGGGAGATTAACAGGGGAATTATGTACTTTTAGATGATAATTTCATTGTAGTCTCTGCATTTGCGTGGAAAAAAATACTGCAAAAAAGTCCTTTGATTGCTTCGTTGTGATCTACACGCGCCTGATTAATATATTTTGGTGATGGGTTTATGTGTCAACTTTTGCCTTAAGCAAATTCTTGTCAAAAACTTAATTTGGTTGTTGTGGAGTGTGTAGGTTGTTTTGCTATGTGGTTTCCTAATTGCTTATAATTACTCAATTGAGTAACATATTACTGACAATAATTTCAGTGACAAAATAACATATATTTTAGTTTTCTTTATTAAATTCTTACTGTTTTATTTTTCTTTTAACCACCTCATTTTGTATTCTTTTTAATTTGAACTTCAAGCAAGTTTCTTAACTTTTGTCCCTTTGTGTCGGTGACAACCAATAACTGTCTTTTTTATGACTTTTTGGTACTTCTAGAATATTGTAGTTGCTCCGCTTGTGGTTGGGATCATTGGAAATTGCACGAACGCTCTAATGCACTACTTGCTACTCTTTAAGGCAAACGCTGGTCTAAGGTAAGCCACGTTTTCAAGGAAACATGAATTCTGCCTGATTCACATCAAACCGTTGGCTATGTGAAAGAGGTTAATGGATATATAGGGACAATGTAGGAAGTGGAAAGTATCGTTACATGACGTGCTACTGTATCTGTTGGCGGTAATCTCTGGACTCTGCAAATTGCTGTCACTGCGTTAGGGTATCGCAAGGTGTAAGGACTATTCAGGTTCAACCCTAACGGCTGCGATCTTCCAGGCCCGGTTCCTTAGGAAATGGGAGAAGTCTTGGGAAGGCCAGAGTAGTAGGAACAATATATTGTTTACAGAAGAGTTAGGGGGAAAGTTGCCAGTCAGGCTGGCATGGCGTTCAGTCGTGAGAGAGCGTGGCGCCGTCGCGTCCTTCCTTCAGGGGATGGAATCCCGAGTGTGTTCTAGCGGCAGTAATCCCGCGCGGCCACTGAAAGCTCGCATTGGCGATTGGTTGGAAGTCGCGAGAGTAAACACCGGCGTGGCGGGTCCGTGTCTTTCGTGCCGGTTTGCGTCTGGTCGGAGGCACGCCGCAAAGTGCATTCGCGCAAGGTCCTGTTCTGAGTGACCTTATCTGGGGCTCCAAGAGTTAGAAGGGCGTTGGGCAGCAGCAACCACTACAAGAGGACCTATCTCGCGCACCTATGGAGATAAACACAGAAGTACCTCGAAAACCTCAAAGGCGCTGTAAGAGAACGCAGTTGATTTTTTTCGATTTCACTGGAAAAATGGTTGTGATTTAAATGTTTCTGCACCCAAATGCCAAATAAAATAAGCACATCAGACCAAGGAACACCAACAGTTTAAGTTGTGAGTTTTGAAATGCACATTCTTACATAATTGCCAATCACTTAAACACTGCTGTACAATAGTGGAGTAAAAACTCAAAGAACTTTTTTTAACAGACAGAAATGAAGAGTGTGTTTTTTAAGCATCCCTCCATCTTACTCACACATACATTTCTGAGACAATTTATTACAATAACAGTTAAATTAAAAGCCAAGTTTTATCTGCATGAATTTATGCATATATGCAACAGAAGGAATCCCTCAGTTGGAACCTTAAATGATTACCCTCAATTAGGAAATCAAACCAGATCTGATACAAAAAGTACGCCAGAAAGCACCCAACCTAATCTTTGATCTAATTAAGGAAAGGCTGATATCACCCGACCATAGGTAATTGGAATTACTGACAATGAGTCAGAGAAGCTGGCCAATAGAGAGCTGAAAACCTCTAAATTTGTTGGTTGTGTGTCGTAACTGCCCTCACACTATTAAGATATTGTGATATGTGAACGTTGTCGGCGTCATACTGCAAACTGACAATAACTGTAGCCACAGATTAGAAGGTACAGCTAGTGCTAATGTTCTCACAATTTTCGTCCTGGACGACTGTCCCATTTATGCTAAACAGGGCGCATTGGACACAAAAACACTGACCAGTGCTGTCTCGTGTTTTAAAATAATTACCCGTCGTCAGGCACACTTTTCTGGTTCATTGATAATGGAGGTCAGCTTTGACGACTTTGATACATTTCTGCAGCCGATTTGGATGATTAGTAGTTTTCGGAAGCTTCCTCACTCGGAATGGCATTGCTCAAAGAGACTCCACGAAATTCAAGAAATGTTAGCCTTTTGTTATCGGCCTGAAGGAATGTATTGCCATAACGGTTAATTTTTATATAAATTTTTACTTTTATTTGCTTTGTGCTACGTAGACGGGATTTTCAGAGGTTGAGCAATGTAAACATTTGGTCATATTTGATATCAAAATAAAGTGCGATCTATTTAGGTGATATAGACTTCGATCATGACCATCAACTACCTTTCGCTGATTTCGTGCGATCTGCGTAATTTAATTGCATTCCGCGAGTTTACTGAACGTCCTTACCGACCTATGTAAAATCTTAGGGGGCAATTTTTGTATATTTTTCCGAACTGATTTCTGCCTTAATTCTTGTATCGATTATTTGCCCAAATTTAAACGTGTGCTTTGAGTTGGTTTCAAGAAGCCAAAGATAAGAATGCACACAGATTTCAAAAACAAACTAAAGCTTCCTGGCTTCTTGTTCAAATGCACACAGTAATTGTGTACGTATTTATCATCGTTTGGTAAAAATGGCCTTGAGTAATCAAAATGTTGATTGCAGGGCTGTGATTAAGGTCATGCATTGAAGGAAGACGGGACACGTCTGCGCTTTTCAGAATCTGCGAACGATAACTATGCAAGCAGATGGCTTGCGTGATTAATCTTGCTTTGACGTGGAAATATATCGTGTGGAAAAAGTACCATTCACGCACTCGTCCACTACCTGGTTAAATAGTGTTCCATGCTGTGCGGCCGTAACTACGCCTGACGAGATTTCGTTGCGACGAAAGCTCGCGCATCCACATCGTGGACCATGCTTCCCCCGCATAACTGAAATTTGACAATCCTAGCTTATTTTTTAATGTTTATCGTTCTACTTTTAAATAACCTTGAGCTGTCGAACTAGTGGCTCGAACATTTCATGACGTCGTGGAGTTTTGCATAACCTAAATGTCAAAAGAGACGCGGGAATCCTTTTTTGTTTTCCAAGCAGTCGCCCTTGGCACGTCAACGTTTAATAATCCAACAATCCTGTCCAATCAAAACTCAAATAATCAGCTTTAATTCGAATTAATCAGTCCGATAAGACTACCCGATGTATATTGCTCATACCTAAAACATCTCTATTTTAAACAGGGGGTCTGGCATTGCACAATCTCTCAGTTACGGTGTTGAAGTTATCCTGATCCTGGCCTACCTCTACTTTTCAAAAGTCTACAAAGAAACCTGGGATGGTAAGTTGATTGGTAGAGAGTAAATGCAGTAAAAACATATTCTATTAGCATATCCTAACTGAACCCTCTAGCCTTGCTGAGGGCCAATTCGTTAAAATTTAAATCTAATCGCCATTGTCATTGAGGGCATCCATCTGATCCATCCGCTTACTCTAGTTTAACAGAACAACCTTTACGTCAAACTAGAAGGCATATGTTGGACTCGCACGTGCTTTTATCATGAAAAAGCACCATAAGTAAATGTATACTCACAGAAACTGCACGTTGCCGACCATATGTAAGATGTTAATGCAATCGAAAATGTGTGTTCCAGGAAGTAATTGAGAAAAAGGAGATTAGCTGATTGGAACCAAAATTTTATTCGCCTAATGTTTCGAAATCCAGCGCGGATCCATCAAGTTGCCGTTCATTCTAAGAGACGTGGTCACACATTCAAAGCGGATGAGGCCGAAATTTTCACAAGAGGTGACAGAAATGGAAGTTGCGATTTACCTGACTTGTGGTCTATAAACAAGCTAAACGACCTGCCCAAACCATATCAATGCCGGGGCAAACGCATCTTTCAACGCTAGCGCCAGAGAGCCAGATGACCGAGCAATCATCAGGTCCAGCTTCACCACGTGTGGTGAATGTTCAGCAGGTCACAACTTGTACCATGGCCATCAAGCAATAAGCACACAAGCGGAAATCTCTCCTCCGTAGGGTGAGGCTGTTAATAGTCGTAGGTATGTGGTAGCGTAGTAACTGAATTCTATAAATATCGCCACTGCCTGTGTATCAATTACCCGTTTCTGCTATTGTCGTGGACGATGATTCCGCAGCAAAATTCGAAACGTCAGCTAAATAAAGCTCTCGTCCCAGCGATATTTTCTAATTATGCTCACTGTGTGTAAGCTATTATATATTTTCGTCGTGCGGTTCTTGTTGGAACAAGTGAAAAGTTTGTGTCTGCTGACATTGGAAGCAGTTGACTCGTAGCACTAATGTTGGAGGCAATGGGGACAAACTCAAACAGCAGAAGACCTCTGTCCTTTAGTTTTGCACGAAATGTCGTGGAAAGAAATTCGAACAGGAACTAGATCACCAGAAATACTTAAGGCCTTTCGCAAAATCTCTCAAATGGTATGCATTCTCGTGGTCTAATTCTAGGCAAAAGATTAACGCTTACCGTAAAGTTAGCGTAGTCTCTAAAATTAAATCTTAATGTAACCCTTACCCTAATCTGCACGGCATTTAACGACAACTAACCTATATCATAGGGATTTTTCTTCTCTCCTCTTACCAATTTAAGCTTTAAGTTCAATCATAAAAAACAGAGTAGACATTTAAACCAAATGTTCCTGGCAGAACTACCTTAAAGTGCACTTGAATTTTAACCGAACCAAAAAAGGATAAAAAAGCATTTGGCGAGTTATAATATAATTGCAAACTCCACTGCTGCTATACACATGTTGGCTGACACTACAGTTGTAAGATAGCAGGTTTTGTTGGCAGCATGCTGATGTAGCCGGCCATAAGAAAAGATTTATTCTTTGGAATTGCGACTTAAGGTGGAAAGAAGATATGTTACCAAAATATTTTAGCCTTCTTGACAGATTTATCTGAAAGGTTACTGAAGTCTAGACTACAACACGCACAGTCGAATCAAATGCCCATATACCCCTGTTGCCTGACAGTCCACTGATAAGGCAACATGGTCTGCTGGTAAAATTGTATCTTGGCCCAAACACAATCAGTAGTTATTGTTTGGGAAAATGTTTTTACATTTAGATGGGCCTTACAGTTGTCAGGTGCCCCTTAGTTTTATGCCTTAAGGTGGAATTAGAAGAAGCGGTCTCTGACGAAAAACCACCTCGAGATAGTTAACATATTAGAATAAATTAAACTTCCCTCATTCTTTCTCCTGCCCAATAAAAACCAAAATATTGTTGAAAACACTTGGCTTTAACTTGCGAGTTTGCGAAATCATTTCCTATTTTGAAGACCTCTGACTCTAAACGGCTCGTAGGACATGTTTCGACTTCTTTCATGTTTTGGTCAGAATGCTTTACGTTCGGGGTAGGCACGGTGTGGAATGTTTTATCAGCGCTTCGCTCATCCATGTGCAGTTTCCTTTCTAAATGTGCAGTAAATAAGGAAAGCACTTGAGTACGTTCATTCATATATTTCAAATTGGAGCATACCTGCAGAGTTGGGAAGAAGTTTGCTTACTCCTTGCAAGTTCTAAAACCTTTCAGAATTTTTTTGTAGACAGTAGCTTTAGTTACGGTCTTGAAGTTTTCCCGATAGTGACCTATATCCACCTCTCAAAAGCCTACAAATTTGGTAAAAACTATTTTCATGATCATAATCAAACTAAACACTTAACCGTTGCTGACAAAGAATTCGTTTTAATTTACCTTTAACTCTCATTACCAGTTAAAGCATGCAAGTCCATCTGCTTGACAAAACAAAATCTATGTCAGACTAGAACAACCGCATCGAGATAACAAATGATCATTTTTCATGAACAAATACTATTATGGAGCGTTTTCGCACTGAAGCCCTATATTGTTGACAATGCATAAGAGCCGAATAAACATTTTGTTATGCGGGCTTATCGGAACAGTGGGAAAGTGGGTACCTGGTAGAACAGGAAAAAGCCAGTTGGTAGCTCTGATGTTGCAGTTTATGGAGATACAGTCAAAAAATGAGCCCTCTTAGATTCAAATTCGCACAAGATTCCATGCACGTCCACAAGAAGTAACTGATTCCTCGAAATTACAACTTAGGTTGGAAAGTAGGTAGTTATCCTAAATATTTAAGCCCTCCTGACAAAATTGCATTTTAAACTACCAGAGTGTCAGTTAAAACCTCTAGAATTAAAGCAACTGCTCGGATACCCCTGCTGACTGCACTCCACTGGTAAAATAACATGACTAGCTGGTAACATACTCACCCAGCCCAAAACTAAGTAGTACCTATTGCTTTCTCACATTTTCTGACATTTACATGCGACAGTCGGTTGTCAGGTGTCTCTGATTATTATCAATTAACGTAGAATTATAATAGGCGTTTACTGAAAGAAACCACTTATAGACCCGCAATCACCCGTTGGGTCAAGATAGTAAAATTAGTATGCTATATAAGACCTCCCTCATTCGTTCGCTTACCCAAGAAAGACTAAAACATTCGAAACACTTGGTTGTTATGTGCAAGTCAGCGATAGGATTTCCTGCGCTGAAGGCCCGCAGGCCAGTTTTCAAATCCTCTGAGGTTTTTCGTCAAAATACTTTTCTTTCAGGATGAGTCTGCTGTCGTACGTTTTGTCGGCTCTTTGTAAATTCGCGCAGCTGCCTTTTAAATGCGCACAACTGGAAACCAATCATAAAAACACCTGAGTTTCTCAATGCATACATTTCAACTTGAAGCAAAACTGCACAGCTGGATAAACGTTTGTTACTTCATTACAAGTTTTTAAGTAGCAGCTTTGGTTTTTTGGACGAACGGAAACATCGTTGTTGTTTTAAACATAAGAGTATTTTCCAGAAAAAAGTACAAATAAATTACTGCAAGGTGATTGGCTGGCAGGGCTGACCTCTTCCGCTAACTACATTTACCAGACATTTACTCAGTTGGCTAACTAGGGTAAATGTAAAATCACATTGGACAAAGTTGATGTTTTGTTAAACACTGCCTCCGACGCGCTTGATAATTTTGTGATGACAAAGTTTAAGAAGCACCGAGCACATAATAATTTGTGTTTTTGGTCATCAGTTAACTAACATGGAACAAGCAACGATTGCGTGAGACGGTTAGAACAAAATATAAACGGCTAAGAAGATTATTCGATCGCTGAGACAACATTTTTATTCGCCTGGTGTTTCGAAATCTGTCGCATTTATTTCATCAGAGTCGTGAACAAAAAGCAGTCGCAGAAATGGGTTGAGCAACAGTGATTGCTTGAGTTAGTTAGAAGAATAGTGCCTCACCTGCACTACTCCTCTGCCACTTCGTTTTATTCCCAAGTATTATAGGGGACGTCAACAAAAGAGGCTCTCAGGACGTAAAATAAGTTTAGAAAAAGTTTTCATAGGCACCTAACAGCATTATCGCTGAATATTATAAAAATATTTCGAACAGCGTAAAACCCTTTGCCAACAGTACACATCATCTACTTGAATGTTACCCTGTTTATGCGTACATTACGATTTTTGCTGGAAGCTATGAAAAAAACTTGTTTGGCTTTTTTAGGTTATAAATCAGATATGTGGAAAGATTGGCATCTCTGGTTTAAACTTGGTCTTCCTGGACTGATGATGGTGGGTTTACAGTGGTGGATATTCGAACTTGGAACTATTCTCACTGGTAAGTATGTACTTTCTGTGGATCAAAGGAAATTCTCTTTCTCCATTTTTATTGCGCGCAGTTGCAAATATTCCCATCAAAGAATTTAAAATAGCAGTTTGCAAGCAATTGTCAGTTTTCGATAAATTGTTATCGGATCATCACATTTGCATGGGAATGAGGCCAGATGTGGACATGCGGTCAATTATGCTCGTCTTTAAATGCAAATGAACACGAAATAGCGTATGCATTTAAGTGAACGTTGGTCTTAGCAAGCGCAAAACTTGCCGGCTGTGCTTTCGTGCACGCAAAACCGGCTTCCCCTAACTGACAGTGGTTGCTTGTTCTGTGACTAACAGACTCTAGTCCACGGACTTGGGGTAGTTTCGTGGGACCTTATAAATAACCCGCAAGGCTTCGTTGGGGCTTACACAATGTCCACAATCAACCAGAATGGCACTTTTTATGCTCCTGACTTTACCTTTTCTCAGCCATGCTGGGAAGTGTTAGCTTATTATGTTGGATAGGCGCCGACTCGTGCGACCAATATAACCTGCTGCACAGGAGCACGTAAACGTATATGAAAGTGGTTGGTTGAGTATAATACCTGAACTGTTACTGCACTCCACTTTCCGCACCCCCCTAAAAAGGGAATTTTGCCAGCTTGCGTTCACTTTTCAACGTTAATTGTTGTGAGTTTTGCGTGTCCTGCAATCATGTTACTTGTGATGAATCTCCTCTCCCCCCGTTTGGCGTCTATAAAGCTTCTTCTCAGTTCTTTCTGCAGACCAAATTTTCAAACCCTTTGCGCTAAGAAGCGGACTGGATTGTGGTTCTGTGTGTGAATAATCGCCGAAGGTGACGGCCGTCTACAAGAAAACCTACTTTTATGTCCTCTTGTGAGGTTCTGATTTTTTTCGCTCTGAGGCTAAGCGCACGTCTAAATTTGTCAGTTGGTTGACGGTAGTTCTTCCATAACTGACCAAATGGTCTGTCAAAACTGGCAAAGGTGACATTTTTTTCTAAAAGTCTTTTTCTCAGACCTGTAACGTTCTCACTTATTCTCTCTTTTTCGCTGTAACGCTTTATAGTTCTTATCAAAATTTGTTGAATATCACCGTTTCAGGTTGTGTCGGTGACGCTCCGTTGGGTGCACAAACTATCGTCCTCAACATCAATTCTCTCATTTACACAACGGTAATCAACTGCGTGTCATACTCTTTAAACAGGCGGACAAATCACACCTTGGTAACACACATGCTTACAAGCAAGTGATAGATTTCTTCAAGCCTAGTAGACGCAGTTGAAAAGTCAAACTCACCCCTAAATGTGGAACTTCCGTGTTAAGCCTGGCTAGTAAAGTGATTTAAAGCAACGACCCTCTAAAAAATATCAAAGCTCACTTACTGACCAATGATCGAAATTCCATGTCCCAAGTAAAGTAACTAAACTTGGTTATCAGAGTGGAGACTGGTTGACAAGGTGGAATGATCAGCTAAGTCAGATTAATTAAGGGGTCGGCTTTCAGGGCTTGTAATGCATAAAAACCAAACGGAAGTTTTAACGGTTTGGTGAGTTTGGACTGATCATCATTGTGTTCTCCTGATGCGCAGCCAATTTTAAAAACTCTTGGTCCCTAATGTCATAATTATCAGCAGATAAGGACCTACGCAACTATAAATCTTCAGCTCCTTCAGGAGTTACTGCCATCCGAATAATCTACTCGAACAAAGTGAGTATCAGACGAATTAATAACGGCCTGATGACTGCTGATCTAGAGTCTGGAAGAGTGCCCGCGTGTCAGAGGTGACTATTTTTCTTTTTCTTTGCGATCCGTGCACATAGACAGCACGGACCGCAGGTCAAGACTGATCATCGTTTATAGGGTACTGTCAAATGCAAACTCTGTTAGTTCTTTAGAAGCCATGTTGCAATTACATCGAAAACGACAGCAAAAATCTGGGTTCATCTCCGCGGCATGTAGACTTGATTCTAATTCCAAGCTTGGAGGGCATATTTAAGAATTTGGCCAGCTCTTGGGTGCCCAAAGGTGATCATAAGGGTCGAATAGCTACAAGCTTGAATGAGCCACCTTACGGGCGTCATTTTCAAAGAGAACAGTCAAATCACTCTCTCCACGACCCACCAAGCTCTGCATCAACATCGACGCAAAGGCGAGGACAAGATGATCGCAATACATTATCGACATATGGAGGAAAGATATTCTGAAATAGACTTATTCCACGGGGCCACAGAGGAATAAACAGATACATAATTTGCCCACGTACCCTCGTCGGAGACAAGAACTGACTTAAATCCAATAGACAACAGCCAAACAGTCGAGACAACGAATGCAGCTACGTTTTGTTCTCAAACAATCAAATAATCTGAAGAGTTAGCTGTTTAAGCCGGAACAAATTGAAGAAAAACGGAAAAGCTAACCGTGAACCCATGACGACGGTCCTCTAGGTACACGAACAAAATCTGCTTTTGCGGAGTCATTAATTCGATGTTGGAATTCTAAGAGACTAATTTGACCAGCTTGAGCATCATATATCTGCTTAAAGGTAGTTAGTCCCACTGACTACGTTTCCTGTTCCAGTACTTGTTCTCACTCAATGGATGAGTCAACGTTTTACTGCAGAAGCTTACACACATTATCCCAAAAGAAGAACACGACATTCCAGCTGCGATAATGTTGTCCGTTATTTCAAATACTGTGATTCACTATGATATATTAAAACTACACTTGTGCACCTCCTGCAATATTTCGTTTCAATATGCTGTTATTTAATATTTTTGCATCGCGGTCGCTGCAACATCTAAGCCATTGTCGTCAGAGATCAGGAAGAATAAACTAATCACCAAGTCCTACAGATGGCATATGGCTCTAATAAATACGTTACCTACATAAATTAGAGTATTTTTTAACAAAGCTTTTCTCTGTCATATCTATATGTTATCAAGTAACTATAACTTCTATTAGACCAGAAAATGCGTTCTACGTCCAACACCAATCTGAGTATAATTTAAATAACTTATACTGTAAAATCGATTAAATCACATCCCTATCTTTACATCTTAGTTTCCTTTAGGACTTGGAGTAGCTGCCTGCATCCGAGTCGGGCAGGCTCTGGGTGCCGGGGATGCCGTCCGGCCACGTTCCACGACTTCAGTCGCCTTTGTTGCCGTAAGTAAGTAGCAGTGTAAATAGTCGTCATTTTTCTGTCACCTAAATTATTATTATTTTTCAAGATAATTTACGTGTCTGTTGCGCTGTTGGGTGAGGTAGTCGTTTCGAGGTAGTAGTCTCAAGGTGAGCACTATGCAGGGATACATACCATTAACGTGTGCTAATAGTGAATTGCTTTTGAAAAATGATGGTTACCATTTCAGATTATTCACTGGAATTTAAACCTGATAGTCACCTGCTGCAAAGCTGGTAATTAAATGAAGTGCTAAAACATCCTTGTCCATCAAAAATTAGTGGCGCCTTGTCTCCATGGTAGAGGATCCTGGTAATTCCGAAGAAGAAGATGCGATCACTGGTACGAGGACTTTATTTTCCTGACGTTTCGGATTCCGTCGGGAATCCGAAACGTCAGGAAAATAAAGTCCTTGTACCAGTGATCACATCTTCTTCTTCGGAACTGCTGCCTGGAACTCGTATATTTTCCTCTATTGGCGATCCTGGTAATCCTGCCTTTTCTTCCGGCCTGTTCGTTGTGGGGTCCTGTTCACATGCCATTCTTAAGTTCGGTTCGGTCTTGTTCTGTCCTTAAACCATTTGGTGGTGCAAGACTTTGAAGGCCGCAGGCAAGACCGGATGCCTGTTGACATAGTTGGAATCTGGGTACCATGCCTCGAGTGTCAGCCCTTCGGCTTTTGAGGTTCTCCGGCCTATGATGGTCGTGCCTTGAAGGTGGAAGCCGTGGCCAGTCTCTGCGATGTGTGCTGCAATTTGTGGGTTTAGGTCAAGTCTCCGAGCCGCTAGTTTGTGCTCGTGTAGGTGGGTCCGTAATTTGTGGCAAAATTCTAGCCTTACTTAACCCAGTGTTTCATCTTCGTGCCCAAACACATCACCAGAGACAACACCAAATGCTGGTAACCTTGATCACAGAGACTCCCAGTATTTGTAGAATTCCGTCGCTGTGCTTGAGCATATTCAGGTACACTACAGTGCACTAGAAAACACGGTTAACATACTTCAGTTTCTTTGAGAGCTGCTTAACTAAAATGGCTACCTGTGCAACCTTGTTGACTAAAGTGCATTTACCGAAGACATCGGACCAACTATAAGTTTTTGTGAGCGGTCCTATATGCAAAGAACGTCGTCATCCACCATCTCGCACCACTTGGAGTTGGAGTCGCACACAGATCGAAATAAATTATATTGCGTCGGGTAACGAAACCAAACAAACAACGGCCATGACCAATCCACTCAGGATTTTTAATTAAATCCACCGCAAAGTTGTAAAAATTCCCATTAGATAATTCAAAACACAATTTTGGCGAGCGAACGCTTTCAGTAACTTCTCATCAGGCCAAACAGTTACAAAGGAGGTTTAAATTTCGATAGTTTGTCTTTCTTTACATGCAGGATCCAATCAGAGCGCGGAAATGTGCAGCCAGTTAGGTAATCGTTGGCCATGCCAAGTTGGGGGCTTACACGAGATTTTTTTGTGCACACAAAACCGGTTTCCGCAATCGGATTGCGGTTGCCTCTGCTGTTGCCAGCAGACGTTGACCCAGGGACTTTGGGTAGTTTGGTGGGACCTTGTAAATTACCTTAAAGGCTTCGCTTGGGTCCACACGATGTCCGGTGTCAACCATATGTGCGAGGATAGAACTTTTTATGCTTTTAGTCTCGCCTTTGGCTAGCCATGCCAGGAGGTGTTCCCGTATCCTTTTTGGATAAGCACCTACTCGTGCGACCGATATAACCAGCTCCACAGGAGCAAGTAAATGAGTAGATACACATAGAAGTGGTCTGAGTTGGCTGCTTATCCTTACCCTCACCGTGCAGTATCGGGTTGGTTGAAAATAACACCTGAATTTCCGCTGCTGGGAAGGTTTGTGCTACGGCTTGCTTGAGGCGTCTGCTTTAGAGTTCGCCTGCTGCATCCCCTTGAAAAGGGACTTTGAGGAATAGTGTCTTCTTTGCCAACGTGGGTGTGGTGGGCTTTGTTCCTTTCTCCATCATATTCTTTATGATTAATCTGTCTGGATATCCGTTCTCTCGAAGCACGTCCTGGAGTTTCTGGAGCTCCATTTCAAAAGTGTCAGCTGAGCAGATTTTTCTGGCTCTTTGCATTAAGCAGCAGACTAAGTTACGCTTCTGTTGGATAGGTACAAAACTGTTAAAGTTTGTATACTGTCCGGACCAGGTTTTCTTTCGGTAAACGCTCCTTTGGACGCTACCGTCAGGTCTTCGACTTAGGAGGACATCCAAGAAAGGAAGCGAACCTGCCGTCTCCACCTCCAAGGTGAATTTAATGGAGGGGTGTGCTTGATTAACAGTATGTAGAAGTGCATTTACATCAGTATCTGCTGGGGCGATGGCGAAGATATCATCGACATATCGGCCATAGTGTTTTAACTCATGAGTCTGCTTGTTGAGTTGAAATTTTTCCAGTTTGCCCATGAATATGTTGGCCAAGAGAGGCCCGAGAGGCAAGCCCATAGCGACGCCGTCTATTTGTCTGCATAGTTGGTTGTCAAAAAGGAATTGCACATTTAATGTGCATTTGAGTAATAGTTCCCTTAATACGTCAGATGGTATTCCTACGTCTATTTGATTTGCCACTACGAAGTCGTAGATATAGTCGACTGTTTCTGTTACTGGAACGTTTGTAAACAGTGATGAGATGTCTAGGGAGATCATCATCATGCCGTTCAAGTTCATGTCCTTGATGCCATCGATAAATTGGAACGTATCTTGAAAGCTATGTGGTGCCAGCTGTTGCTGTATGGGCTTGAGTTTCTCTGCCAACCACTTCGCTATTGCATGATACGGCGAGTTTCTCATGTCTAAAATCGGGCGAACTGGCAGCCCATTCTTGTGGATCTTAGGTACACCATATAAACGGGGAATGTGCGTGGCTACTGGTCGTAAATTTTCGAGGTCTCGGTCGCTTAGGAATCCTGCCGTGTGTAGTCTTCTTAAGCAGCCGGTCAGGTGTACCTCTACTTCATCCGTACAATCTTTTGCTTTGTCTACCTTCTTAAATTTCGTCGGATCTGATAGTATGGTCTGCATCTTGGTAACGTAGTCCGATCTGTTCATTAGAACAAAAGCACACATAGACAAGTTAAAACAACTGAGAGCAAACAAGGAGATATTGGTTACTAAACCAGACAAAAGAACAGGCGTCGTTCTAAAGCTTATCTCTTTTTCTTCGAAGCCGATGTCCCAATGTGTTATCATCTTGCTTAGGTCGATAACTTGCAGTGCCATTTGAGAAAAGAACATGAATGTTATCTTGCCTGACTTTTATTCGGCAGGAAATCGGAAGACAAAACTGAACCACTTGATGTGTTTTTATAGTTTAACCAACGAAGACTTGCGCAAATGCAGATGAGAGGCACAAGTGGCTGTTATTTACTTAGTGATAATCGTCTTAGACATAAAACACTTCTGGCTGCACAAGAGGCTTTAGTCGTTTGTGAAACATTAATTTTCTGCGTCCTCTGTAAGCTCAAATGGGGGAAAAGTAAGAATTCACAAGAGAGGGGCAGGTAAAAGTTGACGTACGTTTCAGGTCATAAACCCTTTTAAAGGTCTGCTGGTCAAACAGGGCACACGATTAGGTCCCGGTTCAAATAATCATTTCTTTATTGGTACCTCTTTTTACTAAAATTAATAGCATTTGTTACCGCAGTCATTGGTCTTAGAAAAACGTTAAACTCGTCTGTTGCACATACAATTCGTGGTAAAAGCCGAGTTCACTGCAAGTCTGATGGTGCATTCAGATTTTAAAAAATGGCACGATTTTTTCCCTTTGTTACTAACAATCCAAGTGCTAGTTTCCAGACAAATGAGTTAAAATTTTCAAAAGTTTTAATTCCGGGATAAGAATTAAGTTTATCGTCGACAAATGACAGTCGGCAAAGCTGTCCGAAACGTCAGCAAACCAAAAAGATTATTCTGGTGATCTGAAGATGAACCTTAAAAAAATGAGTTGCCAAGTAAGGCAAACTTTTTTTCGATTATTCATCATCTGGCAATTACGATACTCTGATGAAGGGTAAGGGAAAAAAATGTAAGCATCCAATCCGTATTTAGTAGAGAAAGATGTGTCAGAAACCAATGGGTCAGATTCTAGTAGAAACAAGGGACGAAAGAAAGCGGGGTGGGAGGGAAGCTGTCCGACAAGAAGTTCACGTCGACCATCGTCACTGTCTGTCACAATGACGCCATGTCTCTTGACATTATGCCTCCTGACGCCTGCTAACACAATGATGAATAATTGAAACTGTAAGTTCGCCTTACATGACTTCCTGAATGCTCATATATCATCACTTAACAAAAAAATGGCGTTTCCCTTGCGAGGCATTCGGCGAGTGACCATCCATTTGTATACCACGAAGTAAGGTTTCAAATGTAATTCAGACTATCATCGCAGACAAACGAATTCAAAACGAAGCGTAACCTATGGATCACGATGATTTCGTACATAAGTGGACAGTTCGTGTTGGTTGCGTGATTTACAACGGTTAAGAAAGAATTAGTCCGCTTTCGACGTCCACTCATATTTCATGCTAGTACACAGGGGGATATACATCATTTGAAATATCTTATGCTCTGACTATTCGCCTGGTTCTGGTGCTGTTCAACGTAGGACGACGTTCCATTTGTCTGGTAGTTGATTAATTAGACGTTCTGTTTTTTGTATTTTTCCACCATTTGACCGCACTGCTGTCCTATTTGTGTCCAGATAGACAAAAAGAGTCTTTGGTAGCGGCCTCTGGCTTGCCAGCTGGTGTTAGCGAGGTGTGGATTACACAGATAAAGATTCCCTTAGGAATTTTTCCAATTTTCAGTGTTTGCCTAATAAATCCTTCCCTTTTGGATGATTTGTAATAGTGTACCGCCTGACAGATAGGTAGTTAATTAAGCCTTCGGAATAAGTTCTGCCTTATTGAAGAAATGACTAGGTGACCCGATTACATCAGAAATAATACCTTCCTTCCGAAATGCCCCAGAAATATTTGGACTCCACTTATTGTTTTATAATTTAGGTTGTATTATTGCGATCGTCGCAATTCTCCTCGTAAGCCTCGGGAGATCCATCGTCAAAGTATTTTCCAAAGACGAGTAAGTACGTCACTTTCTATTGTATGCTTACTGACAGTTGCGTCGTCCTGTTCCCTCTTATCATCTAAATAGAGATATCACAATAAACTACTCCAGTGATCTTACTATTTTCCAATGCACGACTCAGCTATCATGAGCACATTGCCGTAGCTTAAGAATGTTATGAAATGGTCTAGAATAGCGTATAGCTCATAAACGGGAGTGTAAACGACCTGTTTAATCAATAAGAAAACAAACTGTACCAACTCGAACAGGATCACTTGTTCGATTTCGTTTCTCAACAAGATACCCTAGAGCTTTCTTACACCAAGGCTTATGATAACAAAGTTCAAAGGTATAGGAACTGGATAGTTTCGTTTAAATGCACAAACAATACTTGGTAAACCCATTTTTACACATAAAAATGTGACTGCAGTCCTTGGAAAACACTTAAAGAAACGTCAACTACCGGTGACGAACAATTTGATGACGGCATTATGCACTAAAGTGGAATAACCTAACAATAGAGTTACATAGTTGGGGCAACAAAGAAATCGTCTGAAAGGTCTCATTTGACACGCGTGAGGCTGTTAGTTGTGGGCAGTCTGGCAAATCTGTTTCTACACGTGATCATGACGGTGCATGAGCGGCTCTACCTGTTTTATCTCGCCATGCATACCCTGGACAACGGGCCAAATTGTTTGGTGGATAAAACTCGAATTGCCAATAGAGGAGAATATACGAGTTCCAGGCAGCAGTTCCGAAGAAGAAGATGCGATCACTGGAACAAAGACTTTATTTTCCTGACGTTTCAGTTTCCGTCGTTGTCGTTGTTTGCCCTATCAAAAAATCAGATTCAATCCTGACAAATGATGTATAAACCGGCACTTCGGGTTAAAGAGGGAGATGCGCTATATTTTGAATGTAAAATTTAAAAAAAACTTTTAGCAAAAACGTCCTCCATTCACAAAGAATAAGACTAGGCACACAAACTCACAACACTTGGAAATCAAAAGCAACCCATAATATTCAATGACTGCAATTATCGACATCGTGGATAAATGTCCTTGGAAAATCCGTCAAATTTAAGTGAAAATGGACTGCTTTCAAAAAAGCACTAAATTTCGTGTACCGATTACCATATTGTTGTTTAAATCCACAAAGTGGGATAAAACTCGTTTTATGATGGGCAACGTTAGCCAACCGAGGTATATATATGAAGGTTTACATGGGAGTGGAAGGAGAAAAAAATTATCAGGCAGAAATTGAATGAACGCGAACTAATTGGAACAGAATGAGGCACACGGTGATGGCCTACTGATAAAAAAGGCCAAAATAGCATCCATATTTCAGTGTACTTACGATGTTGGCTGCTTCTATGCATATTTCCTTTACTCTGCGTTTGGATAAGACTTTATTACCTATCCATGTTACCAGTTTAATATCCGGTATATGATACCACCCAAATAGGCAATACTGCCGTGTGGTCATCTCTCTCATTTGAACCTGGTTCATTTAAAAATCCCCATCTCTAATGTAATTCTACAGTTCATTTGATTACATTCGTAAGCAGCAAACCTTAGCTAAGCTACTAGCGCCTTCTCAACCTGACTAAGTAAACACTAATATGTATAACACCTCAAGGAATTGTTTAATTTTGTCCTTTGAATATGTCTTCTTCTAGGCAACACAGTAGCGGTTGGAGGATTTAGTGGAAGGGTTGACTGTGAAACTGGTGTGCTTAGGTTGCTAAACTCTGTGAAGTGTTCAATAGCAGCTTCTATGAGCGATTTTGAGGCCACAAATAATACAGATGTGTCAATAAATACAGTTCTCTTATTCCCATGTTGCGAAACGTCTGCCCTTAAAGTACGCGCGAAATGCACTCATTGACCGATCTCGTTATAGTCAACTGGACGTTCAGAAAGGCGTTCTCAACTAGAGAGAACTACTGAGGGCAATTAATGTATTCTTTTTTTAGTATTTATTATCGTTCAACACAATTTCAAAAAATCTTCCAGGTTTCGTCTTTTGAACGTTATTTAATACTGTCAACTCAACCACATTTGAAAAAAAGTGAATAGTTCGCTTGTTTCCTTTTTTTTCTATTAATGTTCGTTGTCTCTATATATTCAGTATCAGTATCAGTTTATTGAGGGAAAGATAGGCGAATGCCTCTGAACTCCCTGTTGGCAACAGGATGGTAGGAAATAAGTTGATACAAAGAAAAATTTAAAATGTACGACAGTTACATGTTCCGGGAAAACAATCTTCACAAAAATATGTCATAAAAATCAATGGCTACTTGCAAATCGCGAGTAGAATAATTTAATGCAGTTTACGTGATAAGCAATGTGATTCATTGTAAAGTGATTCATTGTAATCTGATGAAGGAGTTTATACCTTCATTGCGTTTGCGCTTGATACATGTCCAGTCTACTCTTAAATGCATTGACACAAGTGGAGAGGACTACCTCTTCTGTGAGAGCGTTCCACGCTGAAACTACTCTGTTGGTAAAAAAAATTTCTTCCGTCGATCCTTGCTTTGCCCGGGCTTAGTTTAAGGGAATGCCCGCCCAAAGTTGGCGTGTTAGCCTAGGCAAAGAAATCACCAGGAACGAAACAACAATGCAGGTAATTCATGATACAGAAGGTTAATATGAGGTCCCCTCGGATTTGTCTGTAGGAAAGGGGAAATAGGTCGAGAATGGACAGTCTAGACCTTTGACCATCTTTGTCGCTCGCCTCTGGGCCTTCTCTAAGACGGTACAATCTTTGATAGTCCATGGTCTCCATGCCTGTATAGCGAACTCCAAGTGCGGCCGAATGAAGCTTCCAAAGATTTTGGAAAAGCTGTCGTTTTCAAACCCCATAAAGGCTCGTCTAATCAGCTGTAACATAGATCTGGCCGACTTCGCCGCCTTCGTACAATTGAGCGTTGGTTTGAGTGAAGAAGTTATCCACACACCCAAGTCCTTCTGACTCCCAACTTGTTGCCGCGGAGTACCATTTAAAGAATCGACTTTCGTGCAGGATGCTCTACAACTGCCGATTTGAAGAAAGTTACATTTACTAACATTGAAAGGCATTGGCCAAAGCTTTGACCAGTCCTCCAATCTGTTCAAGTTGGCTTGTAGATGGTTTTCGTCTGCCGTAATTTGGACAACTTTCCATAATTTGATGTCATCGGCGAACAAGGTGACTTCACAGTCTAGATCCCTGACTCAGTCGTTGATGAAAACGAGGAACAATACGGGACCTAAAACTGAGCCCTGTGGGACGCCACTCACAACAGGTAAACCCGAGGACGGCTGGCGACCGACTTGGACTCTTTGTGACTGTCCTGTCAAAAAGTGTTGGATCCATCGGAGGAGGTTCCCGCGAACGCCTGCGCGGCGCAGCTTAAGCAGCAGGCGTTGATGAGGGACGGTAGCAAACGCCTTTTTGAAGTCAATGTAGATCGCATGCACCGTTTTGCCCTCGTCACGTGCTTTGGTCCAGCTTTCAAGTGAGAATAGGAGATTGGTAAGACAGTTCCTACCACTGCGAAAACCGTGTTGAGCATCGGAAAAGAGGTGATTCTGCTCGAGGAACTGCACCAACGCCTTCTTAATGATTTTTTTCATGGTTTTGCAACAAATGGAGGTAAGGCTCACCAGCCTGTAGTTATTTGCGGACGCTCGGCTTCCACTCTTGAAAAGTGGGATGATCATCGCTGTCTTCCAAGCACATGGAAGGCAGCCCGTAACAAATGACGCCTGGAAGATAAGGGCTAGCGGCTTGGCCATTTCAGAAGCTAGCTCCTTCAACAGCTTGACCGGGATTGTATCGGGGCCTGGGGAGGTTGATTCTTTCAAATTAAGAAGCTCATTTTTAATTACATCTTCTGTGAAGAGGACTGTATCAATAGATGGGATTGAATTGTCTTCTTAATGTGGGATAGAAAACCGGGTTCAGTCATCTCGACGGACCGGAAGAACTGAGAGAGATAGTCAGCTTTATCCTTGGCCACTGAGATTTCGGCACCTTCGGCAGTTCGCAGTAAGGGGATAGGATCCTTATTTCACGTGCTCTGTTTTATATAACTGTACAGGACTTTGGGGTTAACCATGGCTCGGTTTAACAGATCCTCTTCGAACTGCTGTCGAGCTCTGACAATGAGACGTTTAACCCGGTTCCTCTGCATTTTGTACCTATTAAGAAATTCAGGTGACCTATCAATTCGGTACTTTTTAAACAGTTTTCCCTTCTTGTTAACTTCGGTTTGTAAGGATGGATTCAGCCAGCGAGGCCTGTTCGTAATTTTTCGGCGAGTGATAGGGCAGTGGCTAGAGATGCGGTTATGGAATATCCCTTTGAACTGTTCCCAAGCTTCTTCAACGTTGTCGGATAGTGTGGATGCCCAGTCTATGAAACAGAGATCATGTTTCATTTGCTCGAAATCACCACACCGAATATTAGGACGGAGGTCTTGTGGTTCGGCAGGCAAAGAAAATAACCTGCATTCCCACATGAGAACTACGTGGTCACTCTGGCCTAGTGGGGGTAAGCAATTCACAATGTCGATATTGTCGAGTGACTTAGTGAGCACAAGGTCAAGGCAGTTCATCCGCTGGCCTTCACGAATTTTTGTGTGCAATGTGACATGCTGGGTGAGAAGTAGGGATTGGGTTATATTCAGGAACTGGTGGTCGAATGCCGATTCAGGGCTATCAACTGAGGAGGAGCTCCAGCTGATGGTAGGAGCGTTGAAGTTCCCAAAAATAAAGGTATTTGGTCGCGTAGCGAGGGTTTTAAGTTCATCCAGCAATAAAGCATCGGCCTCAGGATTGTTCCTCGGTGGTCGGTAGACAGTTAAGATATCAAGGCTTTGGGAAACCGTTGCTCTTACAGTTAACCACACCGCTTCTTGGCAAGACAGATTCGCCGTTTTTTCAGAAACATACAAACCGTTCTTCACGCCTCCGCCTCTTCGGTTATCTCTGTCTTTCCGGAACAGTTGAAAGCCGGGGATTCCAATCTCGCGATTGTCAATCTGGTCCGACAACCATGTTTCTGTTATCGAAATAACATCGGGAAGGAAGTCGGATACGTTGATCCTTAGTTCATTCATTTTTGAAAGTAAGCTTTGCGCATTGGTATGCATAAATGTCAAATAAACTTTCCAAAAAACGCCAGCAAAAATATGTCTTCTCATATGCATTCGGCAACAAGTCATTGCATCACACTTTTACTCGAAAAAAAAACGTTTTAAATTACGGGATTTTTTTCAATACGCAATATCCATTCAGGCATCTTTGTATTTGTTCGCTTTGAAGACCTCGTATGAAGGATGCACCACAGTGCACTCGTATTGTTAGCTTTTTTGAGCCGTTTACTAGGTTAGTGAGTTAATGATTTCCCAGCTTAGAGCATGTGGAATATAAGTTATAAAAACAAATGCATCGGCTTAGAGTTATTTCGGGATTTAACATTTTTTAAACCGCAAAGTACCCTTTCTTCAAGCATAACGTTGAAGAAAGGTTGTTATTTGCTATCAAAGAAAGACAAGAACAAATACTTGGATAATGTTTCCGACTACATCAAAAAAGCAACTAAACACAAATTAATTAGTCATTTTCATAATGGACATTGTGCAAATGACTGTAAAGATGTGCATAAAAAGCCGACAAAAGCCAGTATCTTAAGTAGTTTTGGATTATTCCGAAGATAATAAATCTCAAAACTCTACTCAAGGAATCCAACCTAATCGAACCCACATTTCGGAATTTAGGTTGATATTATTGGGCACTGGTCACTAAGTACTCGGGCTAAATAAAGACCTATCGCGGCGGTGCCAATGCTTTTTTCTTGTCAGCCGTCACTTTTAAAGGTAACCTTAGTTCTTACACGAACAGAAGTACGACCTTCCCCTGAAAATGTGCAAATATTTTTTAAAGGTCGTCTAGCGCTTTGACTATTTAAGCTACTTCATGCGAGTATGTATACCTTTCTAGGACGGTTATGGAAATCGCCGTCAGTGTGTTTCCATTGACCTCATGTTTCATCGTCTTTGATGCGCAAACAGTAAGTTCAATAAATTTCTGCTTTCCACTTATACTGCTTATACTTATACAGCTTTGTCAATAAATGCCATAAACCTACTGATGCACCTTGGTCAATAGGAGAATATTTTTCTTCGTATAACTCAGTGTCATGCACTATGTTGTGCCACCTTACAGATTTGAAGCTGTCAAAAGTAGCTGGCACTGCGTAGACTATTTCTGGGCACTTAGTACTTACAAGTAGGTAGCATTTTAAGCTTCTGGCCAAAATTACGTATTTTTATCTTCTCTACAAAATAAAAACATTACACCTAACCTTATGTCAAAAAAATCAAGAGTAGCATCTTCGGATTCTCTGGGGTATGCAACCACCTACGATTAGACTAATTAGTCCCGGATATAATAGGTATGCATACTTCAAGTTATATTATTGTTTTATATTGTCTTAATAAGGGATTGAAGAGATCCATTGTCAGGGGCCACCTCAATGACGTGTGCAAACAGCCCGGACGAAGAGTGGTCACGGCAATCGACCGGGGCGCTCAGTCCCAATGCATTCGATACCGCCACGCAGGTGCGGCTAACGCAGGACTCTAACACAGTTTGCACGTCAGCAAGCGATCCACCCACACAAGTGCATTGTCTGCAGCTGGGCCCAGCTCCCGCTAAACTGTAGACTAGCACGTCAACCCACATGAGTCATCCAGCCAATGAAGTGTCGTCTTCCTTGTGACTACCATCTAATTGGCCCAACCTTGTACATATGCGTTCGCTTGCTCTTAAGTATGCTGGACTAGGTTTGCTCTAGGACTTCTGCCGTTGCACCCTTCTTGTAGTGTTCCTCCTCTGGGGACTCACACAAGGCGTTATTTGGCGGCAATATCTCGGCCTGGGCATGCGTTACAACATCCATTATGTAGGACCTTGTTGTTTTGTCCGGGGAAAAGTTTATATGAAGGACTCATTGAGCCCACTGTACTATAACCAATTTAATCGGCAACATTCATCAAAACATAAAATATCGTGATTCTGGCAATTAGCCAGGCGTCTTAATATTTGCAACTTGATTGTCTCCCTAACAAGACTATACTATTGAACTCCTGATACGGACGTGAATGACGGATAATTCGAGAGTTGATATTGGCACGTATAGTTTCATCTGTTGCCTTGTTATTTCTCTTTACATGGAAAGTAACCTTCAATGGTCTTCATCCATAATAAATGTTCCACACCTTATTTAACATTTTGATGGATTTATAAGTGGATGGACTTTCTAATCCATGACGCTTTGAATTAAGCAGTTAAGTGATGTAGTTAGCATTTACGCTGTATTAACTTGCCAAAAGCTCATAAAAGAAGCCTCGTTAAAAGTAATTAAAGCCCCAATCGATGATAAAAATAGTACGCCTATGTAATTTCTAAGTGCTTTGTCCTTCTTTTTAAATTTCTATTTTGGCCACTTAGGGTGTGCTTGGAGGGGTGCTTCGCGGAGCCGGAATGCAAAGGGTTGGAGCTGTTACGGTGCTCGTAGCATTCTACCTCATTGGAGGTCCAATCGGGATCTGCCTACTAATGGCCTCTTCGCTCAGAGTTTTGGGTAAGATTTCAGGGTGTTTTGGACAGCTGAAGCACTGGTCTAATATACAGTTCAATATCGACAGTTTCTAACAAGGTTGATTTTGTTTACTCATCTGAATATTGGCCAATTGTGGTGAAAATTAAAATATTCCTCTTCCTAAACTGCAGAATAATTAAGCAGACTATTTATAGTTTGTCGTCAAAGCAAGCGCTCACTTCATGCAGCTTAACAGTTTGTGCGGAAGTTGCCTCCTTCCGGTAGTAGTTCCAGTAACCGACTGCCTATTACTGCCCCACAATTTAGGTCAGATAGAGAAGCTGTCAGTTCAAAAAATCTACCTTGTCTTTCTCTTAGAAATGCATGCGATAATTAACTTCAACACTTAAGTTTTTCTTATGGTTATTTTAAACGTAGCTAATACAATTTAAACCGTTAATTTCGGTCAAATAGTGGTGGAATCAGGAAGTACTTAGTTTTGCGAATTTCTGGATATTCTTAAAACGAAGGTAGAGACAAAACACTGGCAATTAAGCAAATACATGATGTTATAAAGCGAACTTACATTCATCTTTTGATAACCAAAAGCCGAATAAGTTTTGTCTACTGTGGAACGATGGTTTACTACGCCTCACCACCTCCATTACATGAAGCACCTAGTGTGGTCCACCATCTCATCTCATGTTATCATGTCACAACATCGCCAACGTTCACCTTATGGCTCACGTATTCCACTGATCTACTAATCACTCTCATCCATCACTGCGCCCAAGAAGTCGCATAATCACTTTCGTCTGGCTCCAGTTCTTAAATTGGTTTTCCTTTATCTTCACCATCCCAGAGTTATGGCTAAGATCATGGCTAGGGCAAGTGAGATTAAGAAATATTAAGCGTCTGAAAATTTAAATTGCAATTTGGTGAATTCGTGCGACGGCTTACGTTCACCTATTACACGCAGACTAATTTAGATATCCGTTTTCAGCAATTTAGCATTGGGCTTCTAGAACTGTAATTATTATGATTAAAACTCGTCCTTTTCGCCACGCCTACATGGCCAGATCGGCATGTAGAGGACACTGTACTGGAGGACGGGAGGGGGGGGAATAGTGTACACTGCGATTATTAGTCATGGTTCGAGTATGCGGAGTGAAGAGCACCTTCGCGCGCAAGGAATAAATAACTGTTACCTGGACGTGGAGGCGACATTCGAGCGCCACCTGGATTCGGCATCTACCGTGGAAGTGAGAGCGCCTGTATTAGCCTCTCATGATAATGCAGCGCTGGATTTTTTACCCGTGTAGCCACTGTCTCGGCTGTCGGTCTCACCCGCTGGCGTTGGTCCTTGGTGGAAATAGTGTGTGGAGAAGAAGCTCCGATTACCTGACGTTTTGATAGCCATCACGGATACATCATCGAAGACCTCAGCAGAAAGCAATTGGTGTCCGGTAGCTTACCTGAAATGCTTCGTTAGGATCGATTGGGGGATTCTTATCGAGAAGGTGTGCTAGAATAGACCTCGAGACCGAGCTACTTTCACCTGGCGACAGTTGTCTACTCCAAGCACATGACTGTGAGTTGCCTTCCGCATACTCGCACCATGACAACTACTCACAATCTGCCCTATCGTCCTCCTCGCCTAGTCCAATGACCTCAACATGCCGCAACGCGGACGGTGTGAGTTTCAATTATAAGGAAAGTCCAATGATGAGTTACTAAAAATACACTAGCCTATCGTATTCGTTCCCCTCCTCCGGTACAATGACCTCTACGTCCTGATCTCGTCAAGCGGGTGGTATGAAAACGACAGGTTTTAATTCCAAGGCATTTATAAAGCCCGTCTTACTCTCCTTTTTTCATTATTGATGCAATTGTACAGACACAGGGATGCATTTCCGAAAATATGCGTTTGCAAAATCGACTGTTCAAGTTAAACATAAAGTAATCTGGAGAACTTTCTTTACATATATCTAGTAAATCAGCATTTTAAAAGCGCTTGGTGCTTCGTGATTCTAAAAGTAAACTCTTATTTTACTGTCATCAGGTAACTTTGGTTAGTTGAAGTAACCTGTGTTTTATTCAAGGTTTATGGATTGGTTTCCTGATTGGAGTCGTAATCTGCGCGATAACCTACATCACTTGCTGTCTGAGAATCAATTGGCAAAACGAAGTTGATCAAGTAAGTCCAAAAACGGTGCCTGCACACAAGAAGTGTTACCCGTAAATATACTCCAGTGTTTTCGTTTCAGGTGTTATTCCACTTTCTGTAAAAGATATGCTGTATCGTAATTAAATCACTGTACTGTTCAAATATAAGCAAGCTAAACTAACGTCAATCTGGTACAAGAATGACCTCTTATACCTTCAAATCGGTGGTAGTAAAAGCTGTATTACTCGTAGTCTGCCTAGTGCATGTTTAACAGCGGTTTAACTCGTGATTGATATTTCATTTCTTCTTAGTTAGTTAGCACGTTGTGGGGAAAAATTAACATTTCTGACTGAAGTTCTGTCTTCAGTCAGCTAAACTCCAACCCTTGACATTTAATTGACGCTAGTCAATCCTTGAGTACGCTTAGGCCGAATTCTCATCCACAGACAAGAACAGTCTTTCCGTTGGCTAAGATTAGGACTATTGGTAGAACCTGCATTAATTGCAGTTGATTGCATATCGAGAAGCAATCTTATTATAAAGATACTCTTCAGTTGCCTTGCTCCGTGTTACAAATATCCTGATTATCGTTATTTTTGTATTCTAGGCGCTCAGAAGAACCCACGTTTCAGAATATTTAACAACGCCTGAAGGTCAAGGTAGGGCTGCAAGTCAACTGAATTTTGCTTTTTCAAACTTGACTGTCTTACCCACCATTTCTTGATCAAAGTAAAAAAGGAGATGTTGGACTACAAATTTTCGAACTTACCGCAAATTCCTTCATGAAATGCATTCAGTTGAATCTTTTAAACGGCCACCAGCAACAGGCATTCTGTCTCTACTCTTTCCGTGGATGGAATTAGCAAAATGTATTATGTCCAACTTTCCGAAAAAGTCAGACGTAAAATGGCAATTTTCCTAATCTTTTGTGCAGAAACTTTAGCTTCACGTTCACTTATACGAAAGCAGCTTGAGAGACTTTAAGTGAATACGATTCTCTTGTGAGACTCATTCGGTAACAGTAGTTTAATAAGTGCACCTCAAACATGCATAGCTCCACCTTTTTTTCCAATGGAAACCGTGGTTCTAGGGTTTTATGGGTGGCGACGTAGGAAAGGCAGTGGAATATAGCTTAATAACTGCTATATGCATCCTTATTCTATTTTACTTAGAAAAGACGTCGATTTATATCTGTTGATTTACCTAAGCTGTATTGTCTCCTAACGTATTGCGGATAAATCCGATCATAAAAATGGGGTTTCTCGAAATTCCTTTAAAAATTGAAATGTTGATTGGGAGATCGTCTTATTCAACTTACGTGAGGTCTAAATTACCTTACTTGCGGAACAATTTAGTCCCAGCGGCCGCGGGAAATAAATATGACTACACTTTTCCACTTTGCACTTACTTCTAAAATTAAATTTCCTGCCTATTCCATTTTTCGATCCCCAAAAACCCTTAAATCACTGTTCCGTCGGACAATGCTGGGACTAGGGGTATATGTAGCGCACTTCATAAACTACTTTCACCAATTAATTCAAGTTGGCCCTATTTATTTCATTGTGGTTTATTTTTTCTATTCCTACTTATTTTGGCTGACTGCCGTGCCCAAAAATAATACGTTGCGTATATGATAGATGTGCAAATTTAAACAAATTAAACCACAGTTTTTATCAATCCTCCTCAGAAAACTCTATGCAACACATCCCTGGCCCTTCAGCTATGTTGAGAAACCCTCTAGTAGTCGCAAAATCTCCCCTAGTCTTCAGTTCAAGCATGTGACTGTAGCCGTTTTGACACCATGCAGCACTTGCTGATGTAAGCTGAGGTATTAGTGGCAGGTAGCAAAAATTGGCGATCATTTACTTAACTATACCAGAAAGAATAATGAGACCCTCAGTGAAATTCAAATGTTTGCCAATCTAAAGCACTTAATTTCACATAAAATTCAGTCCCAGTTGTTTCTTACGCCATTCTGTCATAAAAAGTAAAGCAAATACTAATTGGCAATTCGTTAAATTTGAATAGGTTTTAATGGATTTTTTCAGCCCAACAGTTTGGCGTTCTATTTTGGTCGGAAGTTTTCAAAGCAAGCTTTAACGCCAGCATGTTTCTGACTACCGGCAAGTAAAAGTGGAAGTTACTATCAAAGTTGATTTTGAAAATCGTTAACTCGTGCAAACAAAGGAGAAACTTACGTTACATAAAACCAATTATCACATGTGGCTGTTCTTTGAAACGGATAATGTATTCTTAGTCGCAGTGGACGAAATAATTGTCCTAGAGTTGAGGGAATCCTGACTACTATACGAGAGCTGGGTAAGTCTATGCATTAATTTGGACCCCACATACAGTCACATCAAGATCTTCGACGCTGACATGCTGACCCGACGATGGTGACCTACTACGTTGCTGCTGCCGTCTTTAACTTTACATTTCTGAACGAGTTCAGAGGAGCTCAGAGAAGTTATCAAGGGTTTCGGTGCTCGATAGGTCGCTTACATTTTTACCCATATAGAGACCACTTCGCTGTCACATTCTCGCATCCGAGGATCTCATGTAATCTCGTTGGTTGCCCCCTAAACGGGCCGCGTGATAGGTGCACTGAACCAACACGGGTCCAGATCAGGGTACGGCAGGCGCTAGTCGGGTTACGCTCCAATAACAAATGCCTTATGTTTGGGCGTGGTGATATGCGTAAAGGCAAGCTCAATCCGGCTTCTCGGCTTTTTGACTATGGCTTGACACCAGGTACAGGTGGTTGCGAGTGTGGTAGATGCAGAGAAAGTCTAATACCCTTGAAAACTATGCCACGCGTAAGTATTCGACCCCACACCGTCCTACTGTGGAACCCCGTCGATACCAAGCAGTGCATGCAGTTCTAACTGCCAAACCGTGAAACTCAGTTGCTGGTCATATGGAATCACACATCCACTTATTGGTCTCTATCTTTGCTAATAATGGTTTTAAGAACTATTTAAAGGGGCACAAGATGGATTTCATCGACAACTTAACGTGACAGGAGGTTACTTCCCACTCCACCGTTATCGTGACTGTTTCGAAGTCTTGGCGTTTCTGTTGCGGGCAGCCGACTGGCGGTCGGTGACAGGAGAAAATTTACACCCAAACCATTCGCGTCGAAGCTTCTCCTTGCAGCTAGTCGCTTTTCAAGATCCGGTAGAAGATCGATTTGTGACTGGATAATGTTATGATCAAAGCCGGATACTAAGCGTTTGGGTAAGTGCATTCACCTCTGTTTGGAGAGATTAGCTACTAGACTTGCAGTCAAAAACCACTCTTAGATAATAAAAGAAAGGACTCACTACCATGGAAAGAAATACCTAGGGTCGTCGATTGGATCTGATGCAGTTGCGGGCAAAGCAGTTACATCGGAGAAACTAAAAGACTTCTCAAGGCGCAAGTCGGTGAGTACGCGGCGGTAGTGTGGAGAAATGACACTAATTCTCAAGTTGAGGTTCATTCGACGAAACCCGAACACATATTTTAATTTTTTTGCGGCCGAAATTCTCGTGAGAGGTGACCATCATGTGAGTCGCGAATTACTTGCGTGAGGATTCACGGGCCTCCTGTCTATAAATGTGTGCAATGACCAGCGCAGTCCACCTGTGGTGTTATGGCTCGGTTTTGCCGAAGCGACTCGCCGCTCGGGGAACGCGTCGACAAACGCCCCACCTAACGCCAGCTCCAGTGCACCACATAGCCGAATCCTAATTGCAATCAAGTCCACCACTGGTGATGAAAGTTCAGCAGGTCACGATCCGCACGCCAGCTATCAGACAATATGCGCAGAAGAGGGAAAATATCCCCCATAAGCGGGACCCATTACTGCCATAGATATGCATTAGCATAGCGACAGCATCCAATAAATACTACAATTGCATGTGTATGAACTATCCGTTTCTGTCATTGTCTCCCATACTGGTTCCACAACGGATTTCAAAACGTAAATAAACGTAATAAACGCAAAAAAATTCTTGTCCCAGTGATCACATCTACTTCTCCTCAAAAGCCACATTTTTAGATTAGCTGGTCCCTTTCTGCGTTCAGATGAGGAATCGTCTCTGCCCAGCAGTTCTGGCAGTCCGTCTATCAACTGAGACCTGAATATACCTCTTTTATTGTTTGTTGCCAAGTTAGCAGTTTGCCATTTTAATACGCGAAGAAACTTGATGCAAAGGGCAATCACATTGTTGCACTAATCACGTGAATTATTGATTGCTATTTTTGTAGACTGCATCCACCGTGGAAAACTTACCCATTCTTCCCTTTTCGCTCACGCTAGAATTTCTTAATTTTAAAATTGTTGTATCTTTTTACTTGCGCTAGACTCAAGGATTATGCCTGTCTGGGTGCGATTTGCTTTTACTGGCGGAATGCTGGCCTGTACGGGAGTCGGACTTCTTTTGAAACTTGGCATACCATGGAATCAAGTCTTCGGATCATACTGTGTTTTCGAAAACGGAACATTCCGCCAATTCGCACTGTCAGATACAGCGGGTCTTAAAGCATATGCTGAAGGCAACGGCTGCAGAATCATTCACCCCTAACCCACATTCTGAATGTAGGATACACTTTATCAACTTCCTTTGAGTATGCGCCACCCAGTGTTGTCTATTACAGTGGAAAAGGCCACTCTTTGTGTAGTTCTATTTTTTCCGGAAAAAAACATTTATAATCCTTATGAAAAAATATAAATACAGACGATTGTCTTTCTTGTTACTAAAGCTTTGTTAGCCATACAGGTTTTTGCTCTTTTATGAGCACGTCAGCCCACTGACTATTAAAAATGAAAAATGAAGACCTGCGAAAATTCCCATCGAATGGTCCAGAAGCCCTTTCGGCGAGCGTATGCATCTTTCGATTAATTCTTCAGAGTCTGAACATGTACAGTGGAGCCTCGGGTGACGATCAGTTCCATCTACGAGAATTTCAGGTAGCGAGCGAGCCATTCGCAGAAAAATGGTTTCGATTGACGAACTTCTGGTCTGTCAGTGCATGTGTGTGTGCCTGTTTCCGCCGTTGAGTCTTGTTCCGAGGGCGTGAGCTTACGGTCACCTGCAGTCGATCAGTAAAAGGGCGCGATTTGATTGGCTACGAGTTCTCGCCGTGCTGGTGTCTGTACTCGCTCGGGTCCAGCAGCGAATCGAAATGCATGTCAGGCAGACAGGGTGTGGGTGGCCCCAATATGGACAGGTGAAGACGAAGTGAGTCAGTTATAGCAATCATATTATAAAGTAGTTGAAGCCTTTCCCTGGGGAGAGCTCAGGAGGAGAGGAGTGCATGCGGTTAAGCTACCTTGGTAACATTAAGCGGGGAGCTTCCAAGGGGTTCTTTTGTTCGCACAGGACCGGTTTTCTTAACCTGACTGCAGTCGGTTCGGTCTTTGATAACAGACGCTGACTCGGTGACTTGATGTTATTTGGTGAGACCTCAGAAATCACAAGAAGGGTTCGTTGGAGTCCACACGATTCCCTAAACCAACAATTTTTGTCGAAAAATAGCGCTGCTTACGCCCACCCCCTTCGCTTTTTTAGCCAAATTATTCTTATGGATAGGCGATAACTATAGCCAATAACTAATTAAATACAGATAGAAGTTGGATATAGGAAATAGTCTTCGGAAAATCAAGTTTTATTCGTGAATTTTTAAGCGTGCGAAACCTGCTCTTCGTCAGACTAAATGAAAAGTGGGAAGCGGAATTGGCGCACTAGACGGTTGGCAGGGGGAAGCAGGTAAGCAGACGTTCACAGCGGGGGTGACATAAACCAGACACTGTTAGTGTTGGTGTGAGGTGTCAAGTGTCTTGGGGGGGTGCCGCTTAAGTGCATTTTCACTCTGCCGGGTATGCGTACGCGACTGTAATGGGTGCGAGTCAGTGAGGCGTGCACGTGAAGCCATCGAAGTGTGGACCGAGATCCATGTGGCTGTTAATGCTTGTCATGCTCGAGTGCCAAGTTTTGAGGAATTTTCTCGCTTGTCTCGTGTTAGCCACGGCGGTCACCACATAGAAGGGATCTGAATTGGCAGTCTATCTTTACCTTTTCGGTGTAGAGCAAGGTTGACTAACTGACAGGTCCTGGATAAGATGTCTTCTCAGTAGTTTACTCGCCGAATCTCCTAGAAGGCGGACTTTAAGAAACAGGGTCTTTTTTCGGTTTTATTGGTCTCACACTAGTATTATCTGTCGTACGTCTATTAGGATGTCCGTCTTTGACAAGCGGGTGCTGAAGCTTTCGAAGCTCCTCTTCATTACTGTTTGCCAAGTGAATGTTTCTCGCCCTTTGCGTCAAAAAACGAAATAGATTGTCCTGTTGTTGAAGGGAAACGAAAATGCCGAAATTTCCATATTTTGTAGACCTGGTTTTATTCTGACAAATGCTCCCTCTGATGCTACCGGCAGAACTGAAACTTAGAAGGACGTCTCAAAAAGGTAGCGAACCTACCACTTCCGTCTCCAGCGTGAACTTTAGTAATGGGTGTGCTTAATATCTCAGCTTTGAAGAGGACATCTTCGGCGGTTTCTGCAGTACCCATTGCGACTGTGATATCTTAGCTTATTGCTTTGATCTCTTAAATGAAGTTTTCTCAGCTTGCCCATGAAGAGGTCGCGTAACAGAGGTCCAAGAGGCGAGCACATAGCAACGTAATATATTTGTTTTTATAGTTGGGTTGTGAAAAAGCAACTGCACATTTAACATGTATTTGGGCAGACAGCATTGAGGAAGAACTTTGAACGATCCAGGACCTGCGTCACAAGAACAGGCATCTTGATAGATTTACTACAAAGAATAATTACATGAGACCAGTGAAAATTGACCACCCTTGCTGCTGAAAGGAAGACCCTGTTCCTTAAAGTCTGCCTTTAAGGAGATTCGGCGAGTGAACTGCTTGGAAGACATAATAACCATGCCTTGTCAAGAACCTTTCAAGTAGTAACATAACGGGTGTTAATCCCAACTAATCCAGTGCTACACAGAGCACGCACGGAGAAACCGTTAGTTAAGACCAGTTTCACATGTATTGACTCATTATTGATCCCTATAAAAATGAATGCGGGAAGGCCGCTCGTTATTGGCTGCAAAACAAACAAAAATTTGGGAGCGTTTACATCGTTTGCCCCAAAACAGCAAAAGCTTCAGTGTGGTTTATAAGGTTCCACTAACTTACATCACGTCTCTAAGCCAGCACCTGCTAGCAACTGCTGAAGCGACTGCCAGCGGATTGTGGGAGTAGGCCCTGTGCGAACAAACATACGCCTTGCTGGATAAGTGAAGATAGTTGCATTCTGAGATGATATGATGAAAAGAAAGAAGCTCTTCGGAAAATTGCCTTGGACTCGTGACGCTTCGAACGAGTATCACATGTTCTTCATCAGACTGAATGAAAAGTGAGGGCTGGGAATGTCGCACTAGAGGTTTAGGGGGCAGAGTTTACAACGGACGGGGGGGGATTGGGTGGGAAGATTATGGTGCCTAGCTTCCCGCGGTGATAGGTTGTGCTGCCTTGCTAGCTGCTCACTTAACCTGGCCAAGAGTCGCTTAACTGTACGCATTCCTTCGTGCTCTCTCCCCCTCCTCAGCCCTCCTCAGCCCTGCTCACCTCCCCCACCCCGAAAAGGCTCAACCAACCCCCCCCCGTTTGCTACCTAAACGACTGTCTCTCATTGCTTCCACCCCCCCTCACCCATTTGGAAACACGACTTGCATGAAAGGAATATTGCTGTCCATGTGTCTTAACCTGAAGTGTTTCCGTAGTGCCCCCTAAACGGGCGGCGCGGTAGATGCGCTGAACCAACATGGAGGCCATATCAGAGTACGGCAGGCGTTATTCGGGTTGCATGCCGATAGCGAATGACAAACATGGGGAGGCGTAATGGCACGCATAGGAGCGGCCTTGGTCGCACCATCCACCATCCACCTGCGCCCAATCCCAATCCCACTTCCAGTCTTCTTGACTCTCTCTTGACATCGGGCCAAGGTGGTTGGAAGAAGGGGAGATTGCGATAGATGCCACGCAAGTCACCCTCCCTGCACGATCCTGTTCTGGAGCATACTGTGGGCATCGGCGAACACCTTACGTACGTAAACCTGTGGCAGACGGCCACAATGCCTGTTCCCCCTTCGTTCTTCAAGGCCCGCTGCCCCAAGGTCATGCGTCATCACAAACAACTGCTGCAATGCTTTCTTTCACTGGCGCCCCCATCCCCGAGGCTTGACCTTCCAGCTGCTTCTGGTTAACCGATACCAGCATCCTCTGTCCTCCAGCTTTCCGGTGGCCCCTACCGTTGACTTCAGTTTATTTACACACGCACACACATCCGCGTATACACTTGCGTCCAAATAAGCACGCCTGCCTAAGGGCTAAACGAATAAGCCCTCCCCCCTCGACTGATGCAGCTAAGCCTCTACAGGTGACATCCCCTCGAGCAAATTACAATCACTGCTTAGACCGCTACAAAACTGCTGGCCCAACGATAATTTATCGAAAATTATGCACGCCTGTCAACTGATCCTCTAAAAGGAAAATTTTAACTTGTTCGAATATTCGGAATGTTCTTTGGCAATTATAAAAAAATTAGTTTAATTTTGTAGGGTCGTTGCATTGCAACTTCACTTATAGATGACCTGAGAAGCAAACTTCTAGCTTACAGGCATACATTTTGGTCCTTTTTCCATGAAATTGTAGCCGTAGATTACCCTAAGATATAGACGGTTTGTGACGCTTCGGCTGGGTGAGTAATTTGATCGTCGAGGCCGTGGAGATCCAGTACGTACTCCTTATATGGTATGTTTGGTATCTCGACTTCTCCGACTGTATCTAGCAGCCATGCGTACGTCAAAAACCAGTCATAACGACTATCAAGGTGATATGGTACTATTAAGCAAAAATAGTAAGCGATAAATTGTGTACAAACCTCAACAAGGGACATCCCAAGTCAAGAACGAAGGGAGTCTATACGAGGGACGACACAAATTCTAGAATATCGCCACGCAGGACAAAACTAGTCTTGATAAACCTTGCGTGTGTTAGTGGAAGAGAGGGGCTGGCTCCGCTTCTATATGATTTCGCCAGAAAATTCACTTGGCATCAGGATTGGTGTGAAAGACGAGCGCGAACAGAGGAAGGGGGAGTCTTGAAGAGCGGCCATATAAAAGTGTCAGCGACGGGGGCTGGCTGGACGATTGGTTCTGGGGGAAGCCGCGACAGCTGGAGGAGGGAACGGACAACGGGCTGGCTGAATTTGACCTCCATGTGAAAATGGGACAGGGGAAAAATGGCAGCCGAGACCGGATGTAGTCATGCGAAAAGGTAAACATGAGATGGGGCCAACATTCGAGGAAGGGGACAGCCTTCGTAAGGATGTAAACAATCATTTTTAGGTCAGACGGGAGTTTTCGCTGGAGAATTTCAAACTTTTTCAGCCGGAAATAACACGGTACCTAATAACATTGGATGTGTGAGGACGCAAGGTGTCGAAGTCTTGTGACGGCGTCGGTGGTCTGTGAATGCCTGATGCCGCAGTCTCATCACTGTTTCGCGGCGTGGTAAGAGGCGTGAGGGCGGATGTTGAAATGACCTTCGGCCATGGGAGCCTTATGGCCGCTTCAAATGCTTTCTGTGCACATAAAATTTGGTTCGCGAGGCGTATGGCAACCGCTCCTGCCGTCGGAAGCATCCACTGACGCAGGACCTTAGAATGTTTAGCCGGCACTTTTTAGACGACTCAAAACGCTTGGTTGACATCTACCCGATGACCACTGTCTACCAAGTGAGCCAGAATCGCGCTTGATATCGCAGACACATCGACAAGACGTCGACACGCTGCGCCCTAACACATCCCAACAAAACTCGAGACGAGGACTACGGGACGAAATGAGTTAATTGTCGGACTCCTATCCCTTCCCCGTCTCCCCAACCCCCATTTCTTTGGTCCCCAATTAAGACTAGAATCTGATCCCCTTGATCCCTTTACAGTTCTCTCCCCCCTCTTCCCCTTGTTAATTCGGATTGGTTTGCCAAACACTTTCGTTAACTCTACCCTCCCTTACTGTGTTGCCTGATAATGAATTAATCGAAAACGTTCGTTCGCCTTACTTGACTTCCGAAATGCTTACATGGGTATCATCGTTTAACTTAAATATTGGATGTGTAGCAGTTGGCATATCTCGTGAGATTTATTTTAGATTTAAAAGGACTAAACAGGTGGATTTGTTATACTGATTAGTATATAGCCTATCTCTAAGAAATCTGGTTTGCGTCAGAATGCTGACTTTCGAATACATTCCTTTGCGGCTGCCTACAAGTCCACATTTAGTAAAACATCGGTATGCACGTTTGAAAGTAGCTCAAAGATTTAATACGCTTTTATTTTGCAACATCAGACTTCTAAATTACATACATACCCCTTTTTTAAAATTTACACACTCTTCTGCCAAGAACAGAAATACGCGATAACTGGAACAAACGTTTTATCTTGCCAATACAAGCAAACATCCGTGTCCCAGGAAGCAATTGAGAAAAAGAAGACTCGATCGCTGGGACAATATGTTTATTCGCCTGACGTTTCGATATCTGTCGCGGATTCGTCATCAGAAACATAAGTAGCAGAAAGGTTAAGCATGCACAGAAGTTTCCAGTATTTATAGGATACAGTCATTACTGCAAGCATACAGTGATAATTAACGTTAATTGCCTTCTTGTGCGTGGACTGCTTGTTGGACGGCACGCGGGCTCTGACCTGTTGAACTTTCGTCACGGGCGGTGAGCTCGGGCATGATGCTTGCTCGGCCGTCTGGCTCCCCGGTGTTGGCGTACGATGAGGCGGTGGTCTGCCCGTTCCTCAAAGGACGGCTTGCTTTGGCCAAATTGAATCTCAGGATGGAATATGGGTTGGGCAAATCGTTGCACTTGTTGATGGATTGGAGGCCCGTGAACCATGACTCAAGTAGTTCTCGGCTCACCCGATTGTCACCTCTTGCAAGAATTTCGGCCTCATCGAATTTGAAGGTGTGGCCGGGTCTCGTCGAATGAGCCGCAGCTTGAGAACTGGCATCATTTCGCCGCACTGCAGCCGCGTGTTCGGAAATTCGCGTCCTGAGAAGTCTGCCAGTTTCTCCGACATAGTTGATTTGACCGCAACTGCACCAGATCCTGTAGACGACCCCAGATGTTTCTTGCCGTGGCAGTGTGTCTTTCGGTTTCATTATCTGACACCTTATGGTTGCCTCCGGCCTGTGTGCGACTCCAACTCCAAGTGGTGCGAGAAGGCGGCTGATTGCTTCCGATCCGTTTTTGACATACGGGATCAAACGCCAAACCTTATGGTCGGTGCGCTTTTGTTGGCCAGCTCGTTTGTGCAAGCACCGGTTGACGAAGTTGCGCGGGTAGCCATTTTCTCTGAACTCCCTTCGAAGGTATTCTTCCTCGGCAACTTTGTCTTCTTCTTCGCTGCAGTGCGTCTCAACACGCCGATAGAGTGTTTTTACGCAACTGCGTTTGTGGCTGATTGGGTGGTTGCTGTTTTAATTCAGTACTTGCATCGTGTTTGTCGCTTTCCTGAACACTTTTGTCGTTAGACCACCACAATCTTTGAGACAAACGAGGACATCCAGAAAAGCCAGCTGGTTGTTCTCTTCTTCCCCCATCGTAAATTGGATGTCCGGAAGGACGCTGTTGAGACGTTTCTTGAACGTGAGCACCTGATCCCGTTCGATGACGAAGAAGGTGTCATCCACATACCAAGCCCAGAATTTCGGTTTGTGATGTTGGAAAACCAGCGACTCCAGCCGCTGCAGGACCGCCTCGGCAATGAGTCCCGAAATCGATGAACCCATCGGTGTCCCCTTCACCTGCTCGTAGATCGTTCCGTTAAATGTGAAGTACGTCTTGAGACAGAACTTCAGGAGCTGTAGGATTTCCGCATGTCCCAGGCGATTCTCCGTCTCACTATATTTGTTTCGTAGGAGTAGTTCGACCGTCTCGATTGCCAGATCCTGACGAATAGAAGTAAAAATAGACGTGACATCGAAGGAAACCATGATATCACTTGGCAAGAGACTTACCCCATTAAGTTTCTCCAAGAAATGTGTTGACGAGCGGACCGTGGTCTCCAAATCAGTGGTCAGAAATTTGAGACGACGAAACAGCCAATTTGCTAGCCCATACGTTGGAGTGCCTTTCAGTGATACGATGGGTCAGAGAGGAGCACCTTCCTTGTGCACTTTGGGGAGGCCATAGAAACGGGCCAAGGCCGTTTCTTGCGCCCTCGCCATGCGTCGGTCGGACGGCGTTATTGCACACGAGTTCTCTAGAGCCAACAGGGTCGAATTTATTTCGCGTGTCAGCTTTTTGATGGGATTGGTTTCACAAGGAACATAAAACTGACGATCCTCCAGTAAGTTTTTTGCCTTCTGAAGGTAGTCGGTTCTGTCTAATACGACTGTAGAACGTCCCTTGTCGGCTGGCACGATGACAATGTCCTGGTTGGCCTTGATTGCTCTTAATGCAACGCGTTTGACCATGGGGAGCACTTCCCGTGGTTGATGAGCCATCAGGAGGGACGATAACTGGTGTCGGATAAGGATCTCCGTCTCCTCCGTTGCTTCTGTTTGACTTATGACTGATTCCACAGCTGCAATCATGTTAGCAGGTTTAGCATCAGCCATGTTGAATGAGGCTTCGTGCTGTAGAACCTGTATTTGCTCCTTCGGCAGTTCTTTCGACGACAGGTTGTGTACCAGTACGTCTCTTCTGGATGACGTTGGATTGTGCAGTCTGTGAAATTTGTTCTCCGGTGCCGCGTCATGAATTGCTTGTTTGTCGCGGGCTCGTTCAAGCACTCTCTGCTGAAGCAGTTTTGTGCTGTCCTCACCCATAATCTCACAGCATTTCATCTTCTCATGTTCAATTATCTGGTTATATTTGCGTAGCCTCCCGTGGCAATCTTGAATGAACAGACGGACCATTCTCTTGCCACCTCCTCATCGCACGCCAACACCGGGGAGTCAGACGGCCGAGCAAGCATCATGCCCGAGCTCACCGCCCGTGACGAAAGTTCAACAGGTCAGAGCCCGCGTGCCGTCCAACAAGCAGTCCACGCACAAGAAGGCAATTAACGTTAACTGTCGCTGTATGCTTGCAGTAATGACTGTGTCCTTTAAATACTGGAAACTTCTGTGCATGCTTAACCTTTCTGCTACTCATGTCTCTGATGACGAATCCGCGACCGATATCGAAACGTCAGGCGAATAAACATATTGTCCCAGTGATCGAGTCTTCTTCTTCTCAACCTTTTCATCTGTCTGAGCTTTCGACTTTGTACAAAAAGCCACCCTCAGATACCTAAAGAGCGTAGCAAGAATTGCCGTGTTTTGTATTCCACTGACGAAAGAAAGGCAGTGGATACGTGGGGGAAGGTGGGGGAGGGGGAAAGGGTTATCATTTTTGATGGGTTGAGTCCACGCCTTTGTTGTCTCGCGTCGTCGCGCGTTATTGGACAGTGACTGGACTGCGCATTTTGGCTGTCTGAACAAAGGGCGGGGTAGCAGGGTGGGGGGGGGTGGTAAAGCAATACCTGTCAATGGGGTTGGAGTCAGGTACTCAGGCGTCTAGTAGCTATCTCCACGCCCCATTATCCACCTGCCTGTGAAGTTAAATTATTGGCCTTCCTCCAGTTTGTGGGTAGTGATCTAAGATAGTGGATTGCCTATCCGCACTGCCAGTTTGTGATCTATAATTTGCGAGCTAAGTTGTCGTCCGGTCTGCCCTGTATAAAGGCGAGAGCAGTCGCGGCAGGGTACTAAAGAAACCACATCAGACTGCTCAGCAATACTCAGTTGGTCCTTTATTTGCACGATTCAAGAACGCATAGTAGCTATCGGACTATAGGTGATACTCATGCCAGGTTCTGCAGCAATAAGTTCTGTTGCTTCTGACACATTCTTTATATACTGTGGGGGTGGGGATGCCTGAAGGGGATGGCTCTCTTCCGTCTGTTCCCTGTGGATGGCAGCGGCCAGCGAAGCTGTTCAGATATTCACTTCTTGCTAGTTGGTCCCGAAGGAGCCGTACTTCTTGCACTTGCCATCCAGTTCACTGTAATGTGTTTTACCCTCTGAAAGAGTGTCCCGATAAAGCCTCGTTTATGCGTCATTATCGACGGAGAAGACACAATATAATGCTGCGATGAGAATGAATGACATTTCATGCACCAAGGGGTACATTACGAAACGGGCAGTGACGACAGGATGATAGGTAGCGCTTGTAAAATATCTGATGGTTACCAATTTTGAAGCCGAAATTTATACGCCAAAGATACAGCTTGAAGCAATCGTTGTTTTCTACCAACTGAGTACGATAAAGGATATTTCCGTACAGGACTTCATCTGGAATATTGTTTGATTTATGAGGGCAACGGAACTCAAGGATAAATATCGAACTTCTAAGGTGTTTTTTATAAAAGTCATTTATCCAGGCGGCCGAAAGATGCGAGTTGCATATGACCTGCATGCAAAATGCCTAACCTTCTGAAAGGCTAATCACTGCTCACATAGCGGCATGAACGAAAACCTACGAATCTTTATGAACACTCTGAGGCAAATTTATTGCAGGAAAGGAATATTAAAATTACTAATTGTTCACCAAGAAAAAAAGTTTAAATCCTCGAGTTCCGGAGAGGTAAAAAATAGCTACAAGTTAGAAAAATAAATGTGCATCTTATCAAAAGTTGAATGGATAACCATAATAATTTCTCTATATCAGAAGAACTTAGTCAAAATATTTTAAGCATATTTTCGATATTTAATAACTTAGAGATTGTGCTTTAAATTCCTGCAAATTTTCGACGATTCTCTGTGTTTTCAACCTTTATGTCATAAACGTAGATGCTGTTCGATGTTCATATCAAAACCTTTTATAAATTGACATCTAGTAAAAGCATTTAGCCAAAAATGAGGTTCTAGAGACAGGTGGTCCATAGAAATTAGAAATTCCACCATACACCAAAACACATTGTCAAGCAAGAAGAACGTCCACAGACTGATGCATCCAAAGTCTGATACTCTTATATATAAGACTGATAAAAAGGCTTCCTAACCTATTTAAACCTATTTAAAAACATCGTTATTATGCATTCAGCTGACGAGCAGCTATGCATGTTACTCTTTTCCAAGGTAATTTGAAAATGAAGAGGGAGAATGTTGAAAAGTTCCGCAAAGTTTGAAATTGGTTTCGGATTTCAAGTTCTTCGAGCTTACGTGTTTTTAGTCTCTATCTCAGTAAACAAGATATGGTTCTTGGAAATTATTCCAGAATTGACTATATATTCTCCAAAGTTTTGAAATAGCAACTTAGACTGACGATTCTGTGGCTCTGAAAAATTCCACTGCTGTGGATTGTTTCCTACCCGAGGATTTATCCCAACTGGAAGTGCAAACCTCAAAGTCTGTTCACCTCCGAACTTTACGCCGGCTGTGTGTTCAAATATTCTGCTCTCCGCCGTAGAAGGGGCAAAATCCGAGGCTGAGTCGTTATATACCTATATTCTTTACCCTTTTCCTAATATAATGATACTATTTAGGATAACCAGTGTCTCCCACGTTAATTTTAAGACGATTTTACAACCAAAAACATTTGCTAAGAATCCCACTAAGCATGGAAAACGCATATGCTAAAAGTCTATAATCACGAAAATGTCGCCACCAGAGTCTCAAACTTGGGTCACAAAATTTGGTTGTTGGTGGTATCAGCGCCTCAGAGAGCTCGTCTTCTTCGACACGGGTTTTAGACAAACAACTAAATATACAAGCGGAAAGTAGCTACCAATATGGCCATGTGGATAACTTAACAGATCGTTCACCTCCCGCCAAACGGGCAAAAAGTCTACCATATTTACCGAATATAGAGGACGAAACATGTATGGGATGTTGCTGCCTCCGCCAAAAGTTTTCAGAGATGAAGCAAGAACTTTACCATGAGGTAAATCAACTTTTACAAGCAATAGACTATCTTAAAAATTTTTTATTTCTTGTCCAGTGGTTAAAACAGCACTTTTCGTTCAAAACCTGTGGTAAATAAAAGTTCATATGCTTATAAAGCCTCGACCGGTGAACCTGGATCTTGCATATCAGAAAACATGTCTGCCAAACCCAGTGAACCAGCGGACGTTTCGATCGTTTGCCAAGGAAGTCAAATAAGTCCGCAATCTATACCATCGTTACTCGGCTCAGGCAGCATTAGAAGTGATCTGGATTTGGGCGTGTCGGCCGACAAACCTGAAACTTGCATATCAGACTACGTGTCTGCCGAACCCAGTGAACCAGCGGACGTTTCGATCGCTTACCAAGGAATTCAAATAAGTCCGCAATCTACACCATCGTTACTCGGCTCAGGCAGCAGTAGCAGTGATTTGGATCTGCAACCTAGGGCTATATCGCTGCTCGACGCTGCACCAGAAAGCGATGATAAAGAGGTCGATGAGTTCATAAAGCCAAAGAGGCAAAGTGCTAGGAAGGCCAAACCAGTCACGGGTTTGGACTCAGCTTACCCAATAGCCAGTACATCAGGACCTATCAAACCGAGTGTACCGGATTTAAGTGCTCGCTCGGTCAAAACACCTGAGCCCACAACACACGCCTCATTGAGTTGCAAGTAGAATATATTGGTACAAGGGTTCTCAGAGTCAGCGTCCACAATTCCACAAGAACGAGTTAACCATGACGTGGATCCTCTAAAAAATAACGATGAACCGCTGCTAAAAACAGGCGAGTCATTCCGCATTATTTAGGTTTTTCGAAAAGGGAAGGCTCTAACAGCTCAAGAATCAAATTCTCGGCCACGACCTCTTAAAGTAATTTCAGAAACTGAAGCACAGGCGTAACTTTTTCTAGAGCGCAAACCATCCTTACGAAGGCTTCAGTTGCAAGTTTTTTCAGCCGGATAACGAGTTGAAAGAGCGGATTAAGATGAGACAGTTAATAATAAAGCTGAAAAACAGATAACAAATGGCGATAAAAATCTCAAAATTAGAGAGGGACAAATGATTCAAGTCAAAAGAGCATTTCTGTGGTCGAAGCCGGTAACAGTGACAGCCTAGCTGTCCCGCCACCGAAACCAAAGACATGCCTCCTTAAATTAGTCATCTTAAATGCCAGATCTTTTCTTAATAATATGTTCCTGCTCCCTGTTTTTTGTTAACCGCCCAGACATTGTTATGGTAACAGAGACATGGGCATCGACCTGCGTAGCTGACTCCGAACTCTCTGTTCTAGGCTATGCATGCATTCGGAATGATTGGAACAATGGCCGTGTCGAAGGAAGCTGCATCCGAAGAAGAAGATGCGATCACTGGAACAAGGACTTTATTTTCCTGACGTTTCGGATTCCGTCGGGAATCCTTAGTCATAGGTAATCGTAAACAGGTCTGAGACATGCGCAGCTTCCCCTATCTGCGGAAGCTGCATCTTTATTAAGCAACCACCTACATTTCTACCATTGGACTATCCACAATTTATGGCGGTAGAGGAGAGCTGCTGGCTCCGAGTTGTTCTAAAGAATAACTACTCCTTTCTCGTCAGGTGTGTTTATCGCCCACCGAATGCCAATTTGGACTGCAATCTTTGTCCCTTGCAGGCATTTCATGCCGCAGCCGACTTGAATCTTAAGTATTGCCTGATTGCAGGTGACTTCAATCTTCCAAACGTGCAATGGTTTCCACCCTCCGGTCCTTCAAAGTTTGAGAACTTACTTAAAGCAGTAGATATCGGCATGTGAGATCAGGAAGTCGATTTTCCCACCCGAGGAGGAAAAATACTGGACCTACTTTTCTGTAGGGGGTGCGAACCACTTTCAGTGTCATCCTTAGACGCACTTGGGCGTTCAGACCATCTTACAGTTGTAAGTGAACTAGAACTGGAGGCGGATAAAACACTTTCCCAAAAGTATAGTCATTATCATGACTTCCGATCAGCAAACACGGCGAACCTACTGGCACATCTAAACGCTCTCGACTGGTCTGAATTTTTCCAATGTTTGGATGTAAATGTTTGTACCAATGCACTGTACAAAGTGCTGAATCCACTCATCTTCCATTTTGTCCCCCGTAAGAAAATAGTACCCATCAAGGCTGCGTAGACTCTCTCTTCGTTTGCATCGGCAGAACGACACTTCCGTTCTGTCCTTGATCACACTGATATTTGAGCAGGCTAAGAAGCTCTCCGAAGAAAAGCAGGTAGCTGATGAGATCAACTTTGCTGAAAACCCTTCCCTAAATGTTGTGAAACTCTTCGCGCACAGTCAAAGCGCAGAGAAAAGTGCAACACCCCATACTTCAAGACGCCTTAGCAAACCCCATAGTTGACGCATAGTTGACCGCTGATAGCTTAAATGCGTTCCTATCCAGAACGTTTAGTGAAAACTCGGTCGCTGCACTTCAGCGTCGAAGATTTTGGAGACCTTAATCAAAGAAAAGATGATGCGTCATTGGACAGAAAATGACCTACTCAATTCAGCTCAACATGGATTTCTCGAGAAAAGATCTCGTGACACCTGCCAGCTCTCTTTCTTTGATTATGTGCCGCAATCTAGAGACAGCGGTTGTGCCATTTATACAATCTACATTGATTTTACTAAGGCTTTTGATCTTGCTGACCATAACCTCCTCCTTCTGAAACTGGCCTCTTTCGGCATAGGTAGTAAGCTTCTGAACTTAATATCTTCCTATTTGGATGCTCGTACACAACGAGTTAAATTTTCCAATGTTATCTCCAACCCCACGCATGTGAGAAGTGGAGTTTTTCAGGGTTATGTACTCAGGCCGCTCCTATTTTGCCTATTTTTCCATGATGTTCCAGATTGTTTTCGGTATGGTAGACCCTTTATGTACGCTGACGATTTAGAAGTCGCTTATCAATGTAAATCGGCAGATCACAACATCGTGCTTGAGCTCAATAAAAGGATCTTCAGGCCTTTGCCCAGTGGTGCTGCACATGGCGCCTTACTCTTGTTGGCGATGATCATCAGCTTGAAGTAAGCATAGATGGTCATGAACTAAATGTGCCAGGAGTTATCAAGTATCTAGGCATATTTTATTCTAGTAGTCTCAATCTGTCAGAGCACTGTGCCCTGACAGTTTCGAAAGCAGGCCGAACCACCGGATTTATTCTTAAAAATTTTAAGACCATAAAGGTGAGAAGTAGCCTTTATAGTATGTACGTGAGACCTAGTCTCGAATACTGCTCGCCCCTATTCAGTCTTCTGCGCACTAGTGAACGGAAGAAAAAAGAATCGGTGCAGCACTTCTTCACTAGAAGAGTTTTCACTACATAACACCGTAACTTACCTACCAACAAAGGTGTGAACTTATAAAACTTGATCCCCTGTGGCTTCGTAGATTACAGAAGGGTCTACGCTTACTCTTCAAACTTTTTAATGGCCGTAGATTTAATCCCCTAAGTCATCGAGATGTGTTTTTATTTTTTCCTATGGTTCGCACAGTTAAGTACCCTCAATTCTTTTCAGTAAACGTCATAGCAATCTGGAATAAGCTGCCCAGAAGTATTAAAACTCAACAGAGCTATCACTAGTTTTCTACATTCAGGACAACTTTCACGAATTTTGGGTGCTGACTCGGTGCAATCTCTCTTTCACTCTGTTGGCGTTCGTGGACTTTGAACCCTGCCAGGCCTCATGCTGAAGATAATGGTGCTGAAGTTGCAGCCCACAATCGGCTTATTCTTCAGCCGACAGTGGGAAACTTTTCGCCGACCAACATTCAAGGAAGACGGAAAACACTTTGTTCCTGTGTCAACCATCCCCGACCCAAAATAATTTCCCTAAACGATCTGCAACTGTTATTCTGCCAAACTATCTACTCAATTTATAATTGTACATACATTCCGTTAGTATCGTGCCTTTGAAGTCCGGTTTTTTCATTTTTAGGAAACTCCCTATTTCGCCCACCAAATTTAAACAAAACCAATACTGACTGCAAACGAAGGAGTTTTTTCCTGTCTTCGAGGTTTTGGAAGGTGCCCAATAGGCACTTTACCAATTACCACAATTTTTAAAAATTGCCTGTAAACAGGCATAATAAACATATATAGATATGCCTTAATACCGCACTGCGTTCAACACTTCCTTCAGGTTTTATGACAAAAGCTTAAGCAAGTTTGAGACCTTCATTAAATAATAAAGTCCTTCCAGAGATTCGTAGATTTGCAGAGGACAACTCTGAGTAAAGTTTTTACGGTCATTTTGTGGAAACGTACGGAAGAATGTGAAATGCAGAATCTCGGTGAATTGTAGGTAACTGAAAACAATAAGTTTAATTTCGGTGTCTTCGCAATGACGGCACTGTGACATGAGGACCGTGAATTGCCATTAAATAGGTTTGTTTGCCATCACCATAAGCTAGAGGAGAGAGTATTGAACAGACAATCTGAGTTGATTTTGTGGACCTGCCCGTATTCCAAATCCTCAATTCCCTCATGCAAGTGTCTACTGACGTTATATACCGTTCAAGCCACGGACAAGATATTAAAAGTATGATAGGAGAGACACAACAGTCCGGAGTTTGAAAGTGTTATGAACCTGACACGGCACCCGGTTTCAATGAGGGAGAATCTTAGACCACAAACCCACTGTAACTCCCAAATAGACCCAAACGAAACAAGGCGTTCCTAACATATCGGGCAGCTAATGAAATCGCACAATCCGTCAGCTGACCTTTCTTTATCTCGAATGGAAGAAGAGACAGGAGTGAGACAAGATAACTCGAAGGCTTCCCAACTCTCCAGGATAGTTGGGAATTCGGCCCTACAAGAGCTGGGGCGGTCTCTATTATGGACTACGATCCTGTACATTAACACCGATACGCAGATGCCATTTTTATCTGTATCTGTATACTTAATAAAAGTGAGTTGTTCGTCTGTCGTGTGTGCCTCCGTTATCATTGGTCGAAGGGGTTAACTCGAAAAGCCTTCTGCGCCTTCGACGCGCGTGTGGCACTGGCATGCGCGTGTGTGCGTTTCGCTACTGTCCGAGCGTCTGACTGCTTTCATTGTTTGGGCGTCTCATTCTTCCGTGCGCGTGAGGATTCAGCGATCATGTCGCTGTCGCCCCGAATGACACCCGACGTGACAGGCGGATGTGAATACGCCACGGGGGTTGGGCGGGGGTGGGGAAGGGGTCGTCGCGTCCAGGTCGTCGCGGCCGCTTGAAACGTCACCCCCTCCTCCCGCCGCGAATGCAGCAAGCGTTATAACGGTGTTTGCGCAGCTGTTTCAGGCTCATTGACGTAAACCCCTTGACCTACTATCACTGGGACCCCCTTTTGCTTACGCGTAGGTTTTCGCGGGCTAGCTCTTTAGATTAGATTGAATGGCCTACCACATAAATCCCTTCACTTTCAATCTAACCCTTACAAACTATAATTATGGACAACTGTGATGCCGTCAGAAATGTTCTGAACACAAACAACCCGACTAACGATGATGGGCCGTTGGCTGAAGGTAACGTTATAAACTTACTTCTTTTCTACCCAATGTTATTTTGTTCAGAATAATGACCTATTTGTAGGTTCTACCTCATTAGGTAGGGAAGGAATTAGAGCAGCCGCGAGAACACAAGTTCAGACGAAGGAACAGAAGAGATTTGCCAATGTTAATAGACGTTCGCAAGAAACACAAGTAGAAAGACGGCTTCGCCTGGAGATTAATGCCATGCTTCAGCGATATTAACACTCCCAAGAAACCGACGATCAAATGCTTCAAAGAAGACACGAAGATGTGATTCGCCATCAAACTAAACGCTCCCAAGAAACCGAAGTTCAACCCCTGCGAAGAAGGGAGCTAGTTAGGATAAGAGATTCGCAACGTCGGCAAAACTAATTACCCAGACGTAGAAGTACAAGTCTGGCTATGCAAGCATAACAAAGAGCGGATCTACGCTCAACCGATGCTGGAAACTCAAGTTCGCAACCAATTCACATACGGTTTGGCTACTGTGGCCTGTTGGTTGCTTCCATAAATTTTCAAGTATGGAACAAAGCCTCACTCAATTACAGCCTAAGTCTTGGTTATGCGGAGATGCAAATATTTCCATTGGGAAGATGATGGAAGTTTGTGGACATTGTCAGGCGAAAAAATGGATTGGTGAGACAATCGGCATGGGCTGTTCCAACGGCGGATTTCTACTGAATAACTTCCCCAACCACCAGAAATACTCCAAGCACTACTTGCTGGTAATACTAACGACTCGAAAATTTTTCTTTCGAACATAAGTAAATGCAACGGGGCGTTTCAAATGACCCCTTTTGATGCCAACATTGTCATGAGGTTGGCTTATGCTTGTCTTCAAGGTGAAAGGCCCAGTTTGCCACCGGATTGGATCGTTACTACCTCCTCCTGATGGCGAGCCGACATTTCTACAAATATACTTCGTAGAAGACATCAAGCTTCAGGCTCAAAGCCGATCCCGAGTGTACCCAGGCTTGAAGTACCAGAGCGCGCGCTCCAAATTGCGGTTTGAATTTCTCGTCCTCCGTGGGAAATATTATTTTCGGGATTTCAGTCCACCTAGCACTCTGGCAGACTTTCGTTGTTAACAATTGGATTCACTTTCGCAATAACTCCAGCCTCAGAAGACACGGCAGGACATAAGTCGAAGCAAGCAACATCTCCATGACATCTCCTTCTGTCAACAATTCTCCCGGATTTCAGCTCTCTACAAACGGCTGAGTCGTTTCAATAAGCTTTTTCATACAGTCAAACGCTTTATTCATATTGCATTGAGCTTTAATATCGTTTACCCTCACTGCGATCTATTATGGGAGACAAAAATAAACGTATAGATCAGCTTGTAAAAGTTTCGGCGCCAAAGGGACTTGAACCCAAAACCTCTGATTCACTGGCATCGGTCGTCACCATTACACCACCGAGGCATACAGCTGACGCTGATTTAATTTGGTTTAAAAGCCCTAGCCGTAATTTCGAGGGCAGAAATCGCAAGGTTGATGTGACGAAATCACCCCCCCCCCCGCTAAAAGGGCTAGAAGTCCTCCGAGTTCAATGGACTCAAATTACATCAAAGAAAGCTTAACATACACGGAAATTTTCCAAACCTTTTTCGTCATGCAGAAGGACATAGTAAGCCTGAAAAAGGAGATAGAGAATCTTAAGACACATCTGAATAATTTAACGCATGGCACGATGTCGGAGACGACAGAAAGCCGAGACAAGGCAAACGTAAAGAAAACCGTGAAGGTTTCCATGCTTCATAAGCAAAATCCTGCAGAACCATTTGCGGAAATTGACCTCCTCGAAGAGTCGAAAGTAAACGAAAATGTAGATGGCCCGGGAATCGAACCCTGCACGTCAAACCAACAGGCGAACGTCGCTACCGCTAGACTACCAGACTACGCTAAGGCGTTTGAACATTTTACTTACTCAAGTAACATTAATGGTCAAGTTGTCGTCGACGAGGACCACCTTGATCAAAATCTTACAGAAACATCTCTAACTGTCTGCGGGACTGATATTCTGCGCCCAATTTCAACCCATGAGGAACTTTCCGAATTTAAATCCCCGCTAATTATAGGCTCATTTTCCGGACCAAAATTGCAGGCTGTACCCAGCACAGCAACCGCTACTATAAATTAATTGCCTGGCCTCGCAAATCCTCATGGCCATATCACCGACGCCCCTACTGGAATCAGTCAGACTATCCAACAAATTCCTCGAGACGCAGTTGAGGTGGATAGTACACAGTGCATCATTCTACATGGGCTCCCTGAATCAACTAATGGTAGTCCAAAGTGTAGAATAGACGAGGACACCAAGGCATTTAAATAGTGCTTAAAGGATGTAATAAGTGAGGAGGATGCATTTTGATGCTGAAGAATTTCCGAATAAATAGTAAGGACAACTCCAATTCTCAAGGGAGGAAACTCAGGCCGTTAAAACTAATTTTTAAGAGTTACCTTCAGAGAGATCTCCTACTCGAGCGAACGGCAGGAGGAATCCCCGACCACAAGACAGTTCTTTTTCAACAGGAGTACACGGTAAAAGAGAGGATGAAATGGAGGGCCTTAAAGGCGGACTTAGCCATCTTGAAAGAACAAGGAGAGAAAGGCCTGGAAATACGCAATGGGGTTATTGTCCGACGTCAAAGGCCCTTTCTGTGGAGGACGCCCGTCATCCTAACAAAAGTCACACGGCCGGGCAATTAACCCAACGTGAAAACCTCCACAAAATCAAGTGTTATTTTGGAAATGTGCAAAGCCTATTTAATAAACTTGACGAACTCAAAACACTTGTGATTGAGCTACGTCCTGATGTAATTGCACTAACTGAAACGTAGCTAACCAATGCTATACAAGACTCTGAAATTCGAATAGACGGTTATCAGGTGCTACGACGTGACCGAAAAATAAGAAGAGGTGGTGGTGTTGCCCTGTATATAAGTAGTAGAGTTGACTTTATGCTCACCGACGAATTTGCGAATGAAAATGAACTGAAGATGCTGCAATGTCACTTATTGGTACCCAAAGCTGAAAATGTGACTTTTACCATTGTATACAGGCCTCCAAATTAACCTGCGGAAAAAGATCAGCTGTTTCTTACCCGACTTCTCGAGGAGTGTTGGAAACAAGACAGCATTGTTGTAGGCGATTTCAATGCCCAGTCGATTAACTGTGATCTGATGAACAGAAAGGGCCCTAGACAAGGATTCGATCAAATGCTATTAGACATGACACTTGACGAATTCTTGTTTCAACATGTTTAAACCACGACTCGAATGCGTGAAGGTCAGAGATCTAGTTTTCTGGATCTACTTTTTACCAAAAGCGAGGAAAGTGTTGATGAAATAAATGCAGGTCCACCCCTAGGTTCCTCTGATCATATGACATTGATGTGGGAATCAACGCCGGTAGTTGTCCCCGAAAAAAGCTCCAAGCCATTTATAAATGTCTGGCGGGGAAACTTTGAGGCAGTGAAGTTGACGATTGAGCCCACAAGATGGACGGAATTATTCCGAGGGGCTATAAATGGATGTTGGAATATCTTTGAATCAAGAATGAAAAACTTGATCGAATTGTATTGTCCTCTCAAGAAATGTTCGACGGGCAACAGACAAAGATGGTTGACAAATGCGGTAAAAAGGGAGATCCGTAAGAAACACAAGCTGTGGAAGATATTTCAACAGAGGAAGGATCAAAACAAGCTCCCGGAGTATAGACGACAACGCAATTTCTGCAAGAAAATCATCAGAGCAACACGAGCCTCGTATGAACTACAACTCCTGGAAGAGGCGCCGCAAAAACCCAAAGCCTTCTACTCCTTCATCAGAAGTTCTACAAAAAACCGTGACCATCTCGCCACTTTGAAAGACAAAAACACGGAAACTGTGAGTAGTGGCTCTCAAAAAGCCGAACTTTTTTCAGAATTCTTCTAGGGTGTCTATAACACGGAGCCACCTCTCCAGCCACGCCCTTTGTCACAAGCCGTCAACAACTCGATTATAAACACTGTATTATTTACACCGCAGACAGTTTTGACAGAGTTAACGAAGTTGGATCCGGCCAAGTCACCTGGACCGGATGAGATCCCAGGGGTACTTCTACGCGAACTATCTGAGGTATTAGCGGAACCACTCAGTATAATTTTTCGGAAATCGCTCGAAGCTGGTAAACTACCTGAAACATGCAAGTTGGCAAATTTCGTACCCATCCATAAGGGAGGATCACGACTCTATCCCACCAACTACCGACCGGTTAGTTTGACATGCATCTGCTGTAAGCTGATGGAAAGGAAAATTGAAAAATCGATTTTATCGCTCGATTCATTTCGCCGCCAAATCAGCTCAGTCCAGCATGGTTTCTATGAGAAGAGGTCTTGTCTTACAAATCTTATCACAACGCTAGAAAACTGGACAAAATCCATGGATGAAGGACACCCAGTAGATGTTATTTATTTTGACTTCACCAAGGCGGTTGATCGAGTTCCACATCAGCGACTCATCCAAAAACTGACCGACTTTGGGATAACAGGGAAGCTCCTGAACTGGATTAAAGACTTCCTTGGAGACCGTAGTCAAAAAGTTACTGCAGGTCGCTACGGTTCAGAGTGGGCACCTATCAAAAGTGGAGTTCCACAACGGTCAGTTCTTGGGCCGCTCCTTTTCATCATCTACGTAATTGACATCGTGCGAGAAATTAAATCTGACATTAAAGTCAGCCGCATAGGAGTAAGGGGTAGGCTCCTTACGTGGATAAAAGCCTCCTAATCGGTCGCTCGCAAACTGTCCACATTAGCGACAAACAGTCAGCCAAGGTTGAGGTTGAGAGTGGTGTTCCCCAAGGCTCCGTTCTCGGCCCTATCTTGTTTGTTATCTACATCAACGACTGTGTGCGCGAACTGGATTGCGGCATCGCCATGTTTTCCGATGATATAAAACTTTGGAGCGTAATTCGAACTGTGGCTGACGAAGTGCACTTACAGGAAAATTTAAATGGACTTCAAAAATGGTCAGCGGACTGGCTCTTACCGTTCAATGAGAGCAAGTGCACCACCATTCGAGTTGGCAAATCCGGTTCTTCAAACGGCATGGTTTACCGACTGAATGACATGCCATTGAAGGAAGTGACCGCCCAGAAAGACTTGGGAGTCTGGATCACGCCCTCGCTTAAACCCTCCGTGCATTGCACAAAGGTAGCCAAGTCCGCGATGTCGATCCTATACCTCGTCAAACGAGCTTTTTCTACCTTCAATGATGAGTGCTTCACAAAAGTCTTCGGAACCTTCGTACGACCGCACCTAGAATCCGCTATCCAAGCTTGGAGACCCTGGGCCAGGAAAGACATCAACATCCTGGGAAAGGTACAACGGCGCGCAACCAAACTTGTTATGAGGCAGGGCTCGCAGCCTTATGAAACACGGCTGTCGAATCTCAACCTCTTCCCTTTGCGCTACAGGCAGCTTCGGGGGGGACCTGATACTAGCATTCCGCGTATTACGTCTTCAAGACTGCTGTCTTATATCAGGGGATTTTTTCGAATTAGCAACGACCACGAATCTGAGGGGTCATCCCCTCAAATTAAAGGTGACAGGGGCCAGGCTGGACTCTCGGAAACACTTCTTTTCAAAAAGGGTGGTCGGAGCGTGGAATGCGCTTCCTCAGGACGTTGTTATGTCGGAATCGCTAGAGGGTTTTAAGCAAAAACTGGATCGATATAGCAGTGCACGATGGACCGGAACTGACAATTTGCAATAACAGTAATGCTACTTCCAATTTTTCAGTAGTATTAGTTTTTATATCCATTCACCTTTGCTATTTATAACGCCCTCCCACACATAGCCTCATGCGAAGGTCTCCGCGGTCTACCCTACTTGGCTATCTGCGTACCGTGATTACCCGCTGGCGATCTTATCAGCCACACCTGCCGGTCTAAACATTCACCCTTGGTTCGACCCAAAGCGAACTGTCGAAGATCTGGACGGATGCCTCTGTTTTTCCAGTTCCGTTGGCGGACTCTGCAATCAGCAAGGAAGAATCAGGACGTGGCTTCCACACGGTGATGATCCTGGGAACCTTTGCAATGCCCCCCCCCCCAGTGGGAACCCCCTTTTTTCTCCTAAATCCCACGCATTACCCCCACAAGGGTGACAGTTTTTCTCCTAAAAATCCCTGAGGAGTTTTTTCACTGTCTGCTCCTATTTTCATCCTATGACTCAGGACAACTGGCCTCGCCAACAGTCTAAGCAACAAATTTTTTGCTACCACTGCACATGTGTACAAATAGGGCACTCAAATAAATTTTTCCTACATACCCTCAATATACTGATACTGATCTCAGACTGTGGAGGGAGATATAAGACGAAAGGGACTTCCAAATATTACAAGAGGATATACACCAACTGCACTGTTGGAGCGACAGTTGGTGTATCAACTTCAACCCAAAAAATGTGTAGTACTGCACATACTATCAGCAAGACGACGCATAACTGCACTCTCGCAACATTATATCTTGGGAGGCCAACCACTCGAAGCCGTAAATGTGCAAAGAGACCTAGGTGTTCTTATTAAAGACGATCTAAGCGTCACCGCGCAGAGTTCCAAAGCCACAGCAAGAGCAATGTCGGTCATGGGCGCCATACGAAGAACGTTCGTTAACCTGAATACCGATGTCTTCGGAAAAGTATATGGAACGTTCGTGCGGCCGCATCTGGAATATGCGATACAGGCTTGGCGGCCCTGGCTTCAGAAAGACATGCGGATTCTCGAAGGTGTTCAAGGACGATCTACCAAGGTGGTCCCTGAATTTAAGCAGTCCACCTATGAACAGTGGCTGACTGCTTGAAACCTCTTTCCCCTCCATTATGGACAAGACAGAGGGGACCTTAGAGCAACTTTTCAGTTACTATGGGGAACTGGTCTGGATGTCAAATGGGAGGATCTCTTTCAAATGGCCCCAAGTAGGAACCTCCGAAGACATGAATGCCAGTTGAAGAAGGAACTAAGCCCAACAAACCAACGTTCATCCTTCTTCTCTCAAAGGGTCATTCGACAGTGGAACTCCTTGCCCGAGCCTATTGTGCATGCACCCACAGTTGACGTCTTCAAGAGACGTTTGGATAACCATAGGTTAAAACCTTACACCTATTTGACATAACATTACAAACAATCACACTACTCGTTTAATTTCAAAAGCGTATTTATTTTCACTAGAAGATCACAGAGACTAGATATTCAGTGAGCATTTGAACGCTGCCATTCCGCAAACGCCTCACCTCTTCAACAATTCATTTTTCCAAATTATTTCTGTGCACTTTTGCACAACAAAAGCGATCTGTAACAATGTTTGCATATTTTACAAAAACTTATACATTCCTGTACCATTTCAATGGAGTTTTTAAGGGCTTCGGGCATTTACTCCAAATATACTGACTGACTGATTATATTGTCCTTTCAAGACATTCTACACCAGTGCAACAGCTACGTTAACAGTTTAAAGTCCACCCTGGAGATGCACGCTTCCATTGACTTTACTATTGCCCCAGATGCCGATAAACGTCCTCATGGAGAAGACCAACGAAAATGTAATGCTCCCACATGCAACGAGGTGGCCGTCATCATGTCAGAAACACAGCACGGCAACAGGGATATTGTCTTGAGAAGGAAGGAAGATAGGCTGCAAAGGATATATGGGATACACCGTACATACGAGGCCTTACAATACCCGCTCATGCATGTTAATGGTGAAGATGGTTACCACTTCGGTATACCTCAAATTGGCACCCTTAAAACAGTAAGTTGTAAAGCCTTCTACTCTTACCACTTTATGATTCGAGAACGAAATTTCAACCTGCTTTATCGATTCAAAACGTTGTTCCTTCAATTTGATGTTTATATGTTTGCCAAAATGGAAACAGAGCGCCTTTGCTATTTCCGCACACACCAGAAAGAACTTCGCGTGGACAACTTCATCCACCTTGGAGACAATATCCTTTCTGATGGTGGTAATGATGGTGGTCGCGGTCAACCTTTCACCTTGCCGTCAAGCCACATTGGGTCTCTTCGCTATATGCATGAGAAAACTCAAGAAACTGTAGTGAAACTAAACTGCCCTTTTGTTTTTCTTAGTTAATAATGCCTTGCATAGACTGACACAACTTTTAAATACCTTTGAACAAGCACGTGCTTTTATCCACAAGCGACTTAGTTCTTATTTACTAGTTCGTAACCGTTGGGATAGTCCTATCTCAGATTCTTGGATAAACTATATCGTATCCCACAATACGTTGGTTTATGTTAGGCATTTTGGTCGCCCGGATCTATTCATTACGTCTACCTGCAACCCATCGCGGCCTGAAATTACTGATGAGTTGTTCCCCGGTCAAAAGCCACAGGACCGCCATGATTTGTCCGTGCGGGCATTCCAGCTTAAGTTGAAAACCATGATGAGACTCATCACAAAATTCAAAATTTTTGGTGATGTTCAGTGTTACATGTACACTGGAGACTGGCAAAAGAGAAGATTACCCCCCGCTCACATTTCGGTCTGGCTAAAGGAAAGATTGAACTCTACCGATGTCGACAAATTGATATGCACAGAGTTACCGGACCGATCCGTTGACCCTGTCCTGGTTGAAACGATCAAAACTCAAATGGTGCATGGCCCATGGAGTCAGGTATATCCTAACAGCCTTTGCATGAAGGATGGAAAATGTACCAAGAGGTAGCCCAAACGATTTCTAGATGCAACATAGACTGATGGGGATGTTTACCCTCTTTATAGAAGGCGATAACCTGAGATTGGCAGATTCAAAGCAGTTATCAATGAAAGGCGAAACGGTGGTGTGGTAATTGATAACCATTGGATTGTGCCGTATTGTCCCTTTCTGTCAAAAGTATTCAATGCCTACCTAAATGCTGAACTTTGCAACTTGTCAATGTCTATCAAGTTCATCTACAAGTACATCAACAAAGGATCCGATGCCGAAATGTACTCCCTCAACCGCCGTAACAACAATGATGAGATTACCCAGTACGAAATGGGCAGGTATATCAGCAGTAATGAAGCATTCTGGAGAATCTTTGGTTTTGATATCCATAACCGTTTTCCGGCCGTTAAACATTAAAGCTTCCACCTGGAAAATGGACAACGGATTCACTTTACGGAAGGACTCCTCTTGGATTAGCTTAAGAGTCCCAAAGGTACAACTTTGACTGTTTTCTTCAACTTGTGCCAGCAAGATTCGTTTGCCCAGACTCTTTTCTACATTCAGGTCCCCTCATACTACACATGGAATCGAAACAAGTGGGCCCGACGAAAGGTAGGTATTCCAGTTGACGGACATCTGGGCATCAAGTATGATGTGACAATGGGCAGAATTTACACTGTTCACCCCTCTCAACAAGAATGCTTCTATTTACGAATGTTACTCCATGAAGTTAAAGGTCCAACATCGTTTGAAGATCTTAGGACGATTGACGGTTTTCTGTAGTTAACCTACAGAGCAGCCTGCGCGAGGCCTGGTCTGCTTCAAGATGATAATCAGTGGGAGAATACCATTGCTGAAGCTGTCGTTGCTAACGCTCCATTTCAATTACGACGGCTACTGGCGTTCTTAATTAGAAGTTGTGAGTTGAGCTGCTCCTATGATCTACAGTGGAAGTACGTAAATATGTGTAAAGACTACCGACGTCAACTACAGTTTCAAAATATCAATTTTCCCATAGACTTCAATGTGGACAACAACATGCAAGGAAGCCCAAGGCGAAACCGGGCTTCTGCGCTAGTTATAAATAAAAAGGCAGGCTATCGAGCCTTCGAAAACAGTATCATAGTATCTTCAGTTTGTAGGAGAACAATAGAAATTAGGGTGAAGGCTGCACCCTGTGTGCGTGTGTGACAAAAGTCAGTCAACCTCATAATAAACCTTACTTATACATGGTGCGCAAACGTTGGTGTTATAGAGCATTGTCTAAAAAGGTAAAAACGCATTTCGACCATACGTCGATGGCATGCATGAACTTCGAGACCTATGCTATTACTTAGGATAAGGAAAAGTTGTATGGTCGCTTAACAGCACATGGGAATCGGAACGCCCCGCTCAGTGGTTCAAATTATCACACAGGCAAGATGGCTTTTGTGGCCGCCTAACAAAGGCACGTAAAGTTTTGCGATAAATATCTGAAAGGGCCAATATTCCCGTATTTTAACCTTTACAGTAGTGGCTGTACTCGGAGCACCAAAATAATTTGCCCAAGTTGTTGAAAAACACAGAAGGAATCTGGATGAGGAATTTTTTGTGCACAGAACTCTAGATTACTTTTCCCCTTGGCCTAGCTTGTAGCATCTTAAACAAGGTTGACTATGATGCGAAGATTCTACCATTACTAGAGGACAGGTCAACCTATAAACCTCTGAGCACGGATCCCACTACGAAACAGAATGCAGCTATTGAAAAGGTACTCAAGCGTTCTACAGAAACGAAACAAATATTAGTAGATGTTGCCAGGTCCTTAAAACAAACCGAACCAAACGCAGCCAAGATCTACGGATTACCTAAGGTACACTAGCCCGATGTACCACTGCGACCGATAGTATCCTTAATCGGCGCGCCTAATTATAAGACCTCGAAATGGCTATTCCGAAAGCTCAATCCCTTGACAAAAGGTTGTGAAGCATCGGTCAACAATTCAATGGAATTCCTTAACAAATTGCAAGGACTTGAAATTGCCGCAGATGAAATAATGGTATCCTTTGATGTGGCCTCTCTCTTCACGTTGATACCATTGGATTTGGCTAGGCAGTACACAGAAGAACTACTTAATTCCCACGATATCAACTGTTCTGCATCTACCCTGCCTGAACTCTTGGAGCTCTGCCTGGAAACTAATTTTTCGTTCGCACAACAACATTGTCAACAGATTAAAGGAGCTCCGATATGGTCAGCCATTTCTGGCTTTTTAGCTGAAGCCACAATGCAAAAATTAGAAACCATGGCCCTGCCACTAGTTAACCCCAAGTTTTGGGTACCATATGTCGATGACACGTTTGCCATTGTTAAAAGGGAGCAGCTCAAAACACTTCACAAAGCTATCAACTCAACGATGCCAGGCATCACTTTTACACTCGAAAAAGAAATTGACAGTAAACTCCCATTCCTCGACGTCCTCGTACAGCGGAATACTGACGGGACATTCCAATATCAGGTTACCGCAAAAAAACGCACGCGGATGTCATCCTACATTACGAGAGCAACCACCCTGTTGCTCACAAACGGAGTATTGTCACCGCCCTAATCAACCGAGCAAGAACGCATTGTTCTAGTCTTGAACTCTACCAAGCCGAACGCAATTACCTAGTCAACTTGTTTTCCAAAAACGATTATCCCAGACAGTTCGTGCGTCGATGCATAAGACAGCAACAGTCGAAGCAAAAAGAAAAGGAACTAGATTGTCCCGATCAGGCACCCAATCCAAAAAATGGCGAACGCTTCCATATATTAAGAACGTGTCCGAACTTGTTGAAAGACACTTGAGGAAGCATCAAGTCAACGTAGCGCACAAACCGATGAATACGCTACGAAATCAGCTCGTACACCCTAAGGATAGGGTAAGCTAATTGGACAGAAAAGGAGTCATCTACAAGATCCCTTGTGGCGGCTGCAATGCAGTCTATTGCGGACAGACAGAAAGATCAGCCTCCACACGCTTAAGCGAACATCAACGAGCGGTAAAGGGGCGATATCCCTCGTCTGAAGTCGCCATGCACACATTAGCAACTGAACACCAATTTGCATGGGACGACACCCGCATTGTTGGCTCTTGTCCACGCAAGAAAGGCCGCGAATTTCTCGAAGCCATGCACTCGGACGCACAGTGCATAAACAGGCACACCGAGTTAGCATCGTCGTACCGAAGAATCAAGCTCAAGTGGGCGAGACGCGAGCCAATCCAAAGGGAATGAAAAACACCGCAACAAGGCACCGGCGCAAACGCCACGGCGTTATTGATTTTCCCATGGACTTTCGATATTAGTTGTAACATCCTTTTCGGCCCATTCACTTTTCTTTACGTCTGAAGACGAAGTGGGGCTGCAGCTTCGAAACTTCACCGAATAAACCATCTTTCCCAAAGTGCTTTCTCTACATAATTATACTTCTTGGGATGCCAATTTTCCAATTCAGACTGATATTCTTTCGCTAATCGGCATTGACTTAGGTTGTGAGACTGCTTATTTTGCAGCCAATTCTGAAATTATTTCAGTCATGATCAGATGCCTGCTCTTTAACGACCACTTACAAAAAGTATGGACTGTAAGGAATGATCACTTACAAGGTATGCCTTTTTATCATTGATTTTGACTGCCTTTATGAATTAAAATAGATTTTAGGGGAAACATGCACTCAAAAATATTTCGTGTACTCATTTGGTGGCAATTGAAGCCTTTTTTAAAGTTTATACTCAAAGAAAGTGTAGCTTTTGGTTTTAGAAAAGGCTGTGAATTGCCAAATAATTTTGAAACCTTCTGACTGCTGCACTCGAATTCGAGGGTTACAAAGTGCGTAATGTACACATCCTGTTCAAGGAATAGTAGGCTTTTGCCTACAGCTTGATGAAGAAGTCACATTCATTTCATAAAGTGTTGCCATAGATATGGAGCATGCTTTATACACTATAGGCAGCTTTAATAAATTGACGGATACGATGTTTAAGGAACGAAAACCTAACAATCGTAAAAAAGCTTAAAATTAGAAGTTTGCTTGAAGCCGAAAGAAACCCTTTTTTCAAGTATAAAATTTAAAGAAGTCGTAATTTTCTACCAAACAAGCAGAAGAAATAATTTATTTTAATTTATAAAGGCAGTCTAACTCAATGAGAACAACACATACTATTCAAGTTGTTGCTTTATACAGCATATACGTTATCTAGCGGCCAGAACTAAGCTCATTAAAAAGCCGACATCCTATCATGACTTAAATAACTTCAGAATATACTACACGATAATCAGTATCACAACCTGAGTCCACGCCAATTAGCGAAAGCGTACCAAACTTTGGCACACATTGGCATGTTGCACGAATTCCAGCGCGTACTGTGTGTACATATATGGCTTCAGACCGGTGATGAGTGCCGTTTTAATCAAAAGGAGCCGGTTAGAAGTTAAGTAGGTTCTTTAATGAGGTATTTTTGCACCGTTTTTGTCCTGCGACGAGTGGAATTTTGTGCTATCCCAAATTATCCTACCATATGAATATAAACTACAAAAGCCCTTATTTTAAAATAATAAGCCTCCTATCCTTAACACTAATCAAGTCTGTTAGAAGGCAAAACATCACCCCATATTATCTTACTTATAATAATCGGAGGAACTTTTCGTCGTTGAAACTGAATAAACAGCCATTAGCCATAATATCTACAGCTTTTTAAGTTCTGCAGAAATAATTATCCATTTTTTAATTGCTGAAACTCTACCAAAATATTTGTCAATCCAGTGCTGTGTGTTTAGAAAGGATAATGTTTGCTTGGGAAAGTTAATGGACCCATATGTGTCCATTCAAAATGGTTTAAAACCGATCATCAAGCTGACTAGGCACAAATGAGAAGCAGAACATTAGTGCCACAGACATGGAGACTGGAATAGCCATCTCTGCCTCAGTAGCCGTCAGGCAAACCCAAACCTAGTTTGTGCAACTTCTAAGGATCGAACCCATGGCCTAAACATCGGGCCACGGGCTCATACTCTTGTTGATTGCGATCTGTAATACAAGTGGGCTCTAGAATGACTGGTTACTGACGGTACTATACTAGAAATGGTCATTCCAGTTTCACTTACCTTTGCCCGCAGTGCTATCGGCCTAGGCTATCGCGGGGGATTAAGTAAATGAAATCCTAGCAACTGCCATCATCGGACCAGGGTTCCTCAAGAGATAAGTCGGTGGAGGACATAATGGTAGGAATTGTTTTTTCTGTGTACAGAGGAATGGAGAATGAGAAGGAAGAAGTTTGACTTCGGAGCGCACGTGCTTCTGCTGGAGCGACGTGGTCCGAAGTGACGATAGCGTAGGGAATCACCGACGCATGCTTTGTCATGGAAGCCAATCACGCGGCTTATATCTCGAATAGCGGTCGTGGCGCGACCTTGAGATGGGAGAAGGCGGCAGTGGGCGCGCAGGCCTTGCAGGCCACTGGCGCCATGCGTCAGTGGCAGATATTGGGTTCCAAGTGGCTGCTAAGGGCAACTACAAGGCTACTAGGTGAAGTGCGGCTGTTGACGCGGTTCCATAGTCAACCATAAGGCAAAACTGGGTGAGTTTGTCTCGTTAAGCGTTCGATAAGTTTCCATTTCCATTTGAACTTATGAACTTGTGTCCAAAGAAATACTTATGGCCGGCCCAATAGTGTCTGTACACCATCTGCGCTGCGAGTTTGTACATACCTGTGTTTCTGGTCTGTGTTTCTGCCTGCAATTATTCGAAAGAATTGTCGGCAGAGACAAGATACACTAGAATGGCCATTTCTGGCTCATTAGCCACCATCAGCTAGTCATAGACGGTCCGAAACGGTGCCCCACCCGAGGCTCGAAATCGCGACCTTTTGATCAGAAGTCTAACGTTTTAACCGCTCTCTAACCGTCTTCATCAATAGGTTAGGGCCATGACTGATCGATTCAAGGCAAAATGAGCTCGACGTAGTCCTGTATCAACTCACTCGCATTTATGTCAACCTCCCACCTACGATAAGGCCCTGGCTAACTTCGGCCTCAAAGCGGTTTTCTGTTTGTGCCTGCGCTGCTTATTAGGAACCATTTTGTTTGAGCAACCAGGCATGAACACAAACATCGCGTCTGAAGTAACCTTGCGCGTATTTTATGTTTTGTGTAGGCGCACATGTCGAAGTCGACGACCTCAAGTGTGAAACTACAGTGCCAACAACAACACACCCCAGACAGGCTGACGCTAGGTGAAAGGTCAACTGTACTTACTAAACTATGATTGACGGGAACGCGGCCTGGCGTGGGCCTCACTAATACAAATTCCCTAAGCCAGCAACTCTGTTCGTGGCAAAATAACTCCGGTATATAGAGTTTACTTGACTTAAACAGAACAAGACAGAAGTGCTTTGACTACACTTTCACCCGCCAGCGTAGTTACGACCCACTCCTCAGTCGCCAACTTCTCCCCCCTCCCACGCGTAGGCTAGTCGACAACAAACAAACGGGGTAGGCAGCATGACAGGGAGGTCCGTCACATCGAAAAGCCCTTTGCATTACATTGGCAACAGACGACAGTTCAAGCTGCTTCAAACGTTAACTTGTAGGACGTCTAACCGGTGTTTATGCCTAGGGCACTACAGTCATCACGCCGAATTCTGAGTTGTAGTTACGAGACAGTAATGACCAGAATGAGGATCTTTTTATGCAGAGAGCCCTACATTTTTGTCTCAGGCAGCAGTAGTCACTGAAAAAGCCAGGGCTAGTGTTACCTGCGTCCAGTCGTGACTGAGAGTATCTGACTGTGTTTGAGAGAGGTGAAAATTGCTTTTACGTAACTGTGAAGTGAGTTCAAGTGATTGCGATCGGTGTGTTGCGTTGACCAAGGGGTTGCAGCAACATTGTATCCTAACCCATGCTTTGCTTGCACGTCTGTGGGGCATGTCCCGCGTGTCTGGCTCCTGTGTCTACCAGCGCGTGCGTACCAAATGGTGTCAAATGTCCAGTCGAGGTCACGGACGTGTCTGTCCTAACTGAAAAGCCACTTCCCAAGGCCAGTGCCCAAATGACCTTAATGTGGTGACTGCTTACGCTCAGAGCCTCCCGCAGCCGACGACTTTTTGGTCGGTTGCACACATCCGAACCCGGCGACTACATCCACTGGAGTGCGACTCTGGATTCGCCCCGCTCATGGCTGGACTGCACTCGTCCGGGAGTCAATTACCCATTACTTCCATTCTACTCCTTCTGCACTTCAGTAAATTATTCACAACAACCTGGCCTTCCACGCCTTACCTTATTTACTAGTTAATAACCGTTGAGATACGTCTATCGTCTACTATCCGGCCAGACTACTTCGTATCTTACAGGGGCATGCCATGTAAAGTAGCTAGTGCTGCGTCAGTTGAGGGGAGTGGTGTTTTCTAGTGGCCCTTCAGCGGCCACGGCTATTTAGACGCTCACTCGGAAGTCGGTCAAGGGTCGTCATGTTAGCGAGTCGGAAAGCGCTCCCTGTGAGCATGCATGACATTGAGGCCGTGGGCTTTGAACAAGAAAGTCGGAGAGCAGTTTCGTCTGTCAGCCACAAGCTACCTACTTATGTTCTTCTAGTTATCTTTGTCCTCTAGACTTCCAGTTTCCTGTAGATACTAGGAAGCAAGAGCTAGGAGTGAAAAGGACCTCCTCCCTAACAATGATTGCTCTCTTGCTCAGTAAGTAAAAACAAACCATTCCGAGCTTTAGTTTACGTGTATACGCTCTCTCTACACATGTGATTTCAAACCTAGGCAGCAAGAGGTAAGTTTTTAGGAATGCGGTGCGGCACACACGTAGCCCACGTATTTAATTACCGGTTGGTGTGTAGCTATAGGACCAAAAATTGAAAAAGTCTTTAGAAATTGCCCATTTTGCTAGTGCGTGGCTCATTGTACTGATCTGAGGAAGCGAACTTTATATTACTATAGCAGGTGGCGGAGAGGCTGCAGAGTTTGATAAAGGGAACATGCTTTTATAGTTGTCTGATTTTCAGAACCACTTTTGACTCCATAATCAGAATAACGTGGCGATAATTGCGGCTTGCCATGACTATTTTCTTCAACGTGTAACTTTGGTCCGCCATCCCGTTGACCTTGCTCGAACTGACTTGAGCTATGTGCGTAGTGCCTGGTAGGCAGGTTGGAAAGCCATGGCTCGTTCAAGTGTGCCAGTCGAGGACCAGTTATCCAGCAGCAGTCTGGCCATCTTGTCATTGGCTATTGCCCGTGCTTTATCAAATGCGAAAATGTAGTCCTTCGGCTGTACGTGGCCAAAAACCCTGGACAGCTTATCCTTGCGGTTGATTGCGAGCTGATGCTCATACAACCTTGTGCCAAGGCGTTTACCCATTTCACCGACACGCCTTGCCAAGTGTCTTTGTTTCCTCTCTCTTACCACCTACACACGATGACTGTCCACACGCGATGACTTTAACCTCTGGTGAGGACACAAACGCACGCGAGCCTACATGCGTGCCCACTTGTCGCAGTTATCCCATTGCGGCCAATCAGGCCACAAGAGAAGGCGCTTGACAAACCCCCATAAGCTACTGTCACCTCTCAGACGGTGAGGTGTAGACGGTCTGCGAGGACACCGCAACTCCGCGCCCAACTGCCGGGGCTTCGTCCCCAAACGGAACATTCAGCGTGCTGGAGATCAACCAGCGGCAACTACCTCCCGAGACAGCAACTCCGGGTTTTGTATAGAATAAACTTTACTCCGAGTGGATTCCAAACTTGTGCCTTTCTTATTTTGTTCTTCTTGGGGATTCCAACGGGCGTAATTAGACGGTGACACGTCATCGTCATCACTGTTTCGCGTACTTCAAATACAGTGATAACCACTGTCAAGGCAGTACAATACTATTAAACACATAGTAAAGAATGATCAATGTACAAACCTCAACAATGGATACCACAAGTCAAGAGCAAAGGGAGTTGGCCAAATCACCTGACTCTATAGAATTGAGCAACACAAATTTAACAATAACGCCACGATGGGCGAAACTAACCTTGGAAAAGCTTGTGTGTGTTAGTGGGAGCGGAGGCGTAGCTCTGGTTTTATATAATTTCAGGAGGCCATTCCTATAGTCTCAGGATTGGTTTGAAAACATCAGTGCGAAGGGGAGTATGGACATGAACAGAGACAATACTGTGTCAGCAAGCGAGGGGGGGAAGGAACTGCAAGCGTTTGAGGTCAGCGGTGCGGACAGCTGCAAAAGGACCGGAGGGGGAGGAGGAGGCAATACCGAGTAGCTCTTGACACAGTTGCCTCTTGATGCAGTGGGGGCGGGGGGTCGGAAGCATTGTGGTTAAAGGGCGAGAAAACTGAACGGGTGGTGGGAACTGTATTCAAGTACCAGTTGGCCGGGGGGAATAGTTTTAACACCAGTGTGCATTCGATTGAAATCAAAGAGCTCAACAAAAGCAGAATTCTTGAAGGAAGGGGGCTCGGCCACGCAGTTCAGAGAAAGGGGGAACAGCCTTTCGTAAGAGGGAAACAATTGGAGTCGATCTAGCAGGAAGTGACTGGAAATGAACGTGGAGTTGCAAGGCTACTGCCTACCTAGGACTACCAACGACTCCCCGTATCGATGATAGTTGTTTGTTGTAACTTACCATGCTAACAGCCTAGATGCTAGCTAAAAGGCCCAACAGCTTCCTCGCCAGTATTCTGCCGCTGCTTGAGACAGCTGCAAGGGATCCGGCCCAACAGTGGGTCCCCTATCAGTGGCTCACCTATAGACCTTCAATAAGCTGATGTATACCGCAAACAGGAATAAATCTCAGAAGACGAAGATGCGATCACTGGAACAAGAGTTTTATTTGCCTGACGTTTCGGATTCCGTCGGGAGATTAAAAAACTGATAGTTCCTTGCTTGTGCGCTAATTGCCCGATGCTCGGCATGCGGGTCGTGACCTCCTGAGCGTTTTTCCGCGCGCTGGACTTGGACATGATGATTGCTTGGTCATCTGGTTCCCTGGCGTGGGCCGTTAAAGATGCGTTAGTCTCTGTGCTCCCCGAGTGGCGGAGTGCTTTGGTCAAACTGAATCTCAGTAACAACAAGGCGTTGGGTAGGTCACTGTACTTGTTTATAGATTAGGAGTCCGTGAACAGTTGTGTATACCAAATATGGCCCAGTTCTCAGTGTATGTAACGAGATTTTGTAAGGGCGTTCCACATCTCACATCTGTTAATGTGCATAAATGCCAAACTAGGAAGAAGAGTTTCCCAGTCCCCCAACCAGTAACTCCACATATTATTATAATACTGATCCAGAGGACAAGGTTGTACCATCAATTGTAAAACTTTACAAACACGAATCTAAGCGCAACGTGAGGGATTTCAGCGCGCCAGCTTAGTAATAAGGGAGAAATGCACGTATCGGACGTGGCAAGGGATTTCCGTATGTCATTCTCACTACAACTTACCTCTTCTATAAAACAGTCAAGTCTTCGAAAATGGGCACCATCTGGTGAAATGAGAGGACGTGCTAAACTTCGGAAGCATCTGGCCCACTTTTTGCAGTTAGATTAGGAGAAATTGGCATAGGCAGTAGTATACTAATGCTCTCGGTTTAAAAAAAACAGTGGGAAGTTAGTGCCTCTTTCGTCCCCTGTGGCAGTCTGAACATCTTTTTAAGAAGTTCTGTTGCATCCTGCCCGAATGCACTTTCAGGCGTTAGCAGGATTAAACAATATATGGGCATGGATGACGTCAACTTCAGGTTGGAATTTGGGTACTAGTCAATTTAAGAGACGGCTGCGGGACTATACGGAAAGCATTTTTTGAAAAAAAATAAAATTTTGAGCCCTTACTGAAAACACTCAATTCGTACATAAGTTTGTGCTTCAGTCCATAAATTCAATAGGTTAGACTAACATATAACCACCGTCGTCTGACATCCAGAGTTCACTCTGACTTGTGAACACGGCAATCCCAAACGCCACTTCAAAATTATTACTGAATGCATTTCATAGTGCCCTTGAGGATGGTTCCAAAAGAAAGAAGCCTCATATATGTCATCTCATACTAAACTTAATTGTGCTTTTTATACAAGGCCCTGACTCGTTTAGGTGTTGCATAGCCCTGTGTTATCATAAGTAAATGTATTACATGAATAATAGAAGTACATTTCCCAGCTTTATTATGAAGCTTCGTGATTTACGTTGACACCAAGCAAAAAAGCACCATGGGCATGCTTTAATATGCATTATATTCGGTGTTGGTAGTCAAAAGTTCGCTGAACAACTTTAGCTCTAGGAAATGACCTGTCGAAAGTATCAGTTAGGTCAGTGAAAAAAATTTGAAGTCAAATTAACGGAAGCCTCAATCATGCGATGCTTAGAATGTTTAGTTTCTCACAATTAATTTGCTATTATGTTTGATTTTACCAGCCGCTGGAGGTTTGTCTGGATTGTGTTTCGCTATGAACTCGCAAGATTATAAGATTATTACAGATAATACGGTCGCCTTTAGCGTAAACCTTTCGAAAAGATTGATTCTTAGTTTTATTTTGCTGTTACGGGATTGTGCAAAGATTTTGGAGGTGCAAAAAGGCATTCTCTGATCTGCGGAAATGTGTAATTTAGTAGATTCTTGGACCCGATGTCTGGCCCGTATCGTAACCATACAACGCCACAGTATAAAATGCAGAGGCATGCACACACCTTCTAGGCAATAAGAGAGTATGAAACGGAGACTATTCACTGCCAAGATGCCTGTTTGCAGGCCGGGGAAATTTGATTGACCTCAAAATCCTACCCTGTCTCATAGAAGGTGAAAGACTTCTGCGTCTCTAGATGATGACTGGGACCATCAATCGACCCGTGACAAGTGTCTGAATTCTGGCCTTCACCACTCAGACTGAGAGTTAACCGCATATTGTGCAGTCGTTCCCAGCTGTGCAGATGATGCTTATTGGTCGAAAACAGTGATCTCACATGCAACATTTTGAGAACAAGAGAGAGAAGACAGTGAGCCAGTTTTGGGGGAGAGTGAGGTTCACATAAGGATGGTAGGATCACGCGGCCGTAAATGGGTGACAGGATCGGCGGCCGAGTTCAGACTCGACACCTTCGTGGACGTTGATATAGCTGGCGAACTGCATTTGGGACAAAGCAAGGGTAAGAATTAGTGATAAAGAAAAAGAACTAGGCTTTACACTTTTGACAGCGTAACGTAAAAATATTTTAATTTTATTATGTCTTTTTCTTTTTGCTATCCTTACGTTTACCGCATCCTCGCAAGCGTCATTTCTCTAATTTTTCACACAGGCCTCTATGATGACAAATGACGGCCAAGCTTTATTTTAAGCGAATCCACATAATTTAATGTTTAAATGATTACCTGACCTATATTTTCAAGGCTCCGTATATTTATGTGTTTTCTCAAGGAAGAAGATCATTTTCTGCGCGTTTATTTCATAAAAGTGTGAACAACTTTGATTCTACATAATTAAAACTTCTTTTTTCGAAAGGAATGCTGTTCAGTCTCAACATGTTGCATCAACTATGTATGTGTGGCAAACGCAGGCAACAAGCCCTACTCATGTCGTCATTTGCTATTTTAATGCTGAAAGAGGGGGGCTACTGGACTCTATATCGGTTTTTTACACTTGTCCTCAAATTGATTCGACTATACAAGTGCACAGGCTAGTCCCAGGAATTAATTGAGAATAAGCCGATATGAGGCTGAATTTGGCCAGGGCAATTCGCCACTGGGTGAAAGCACAGGCCAACGAGTTATCTAATGCCAGCGCCACAGAGCCAGATAGCTGAGCGATCATCGCACTAAAGTCCACCAAGTGTGGTGAAAGTTTAGTAGGTCATGACCCGCACGCCAGCCGTCAGTCCATTAGCGCACAAGCCGGCCTCACTAGGGGGTACCGTTAATTGTTAATAGTATGCAGTAGCATAGCTAGGGACCCCTATAAATACTGCGACTCCTTGTGTGGGATTTACTCGTTTATGTTATAGCCTCTGGCGATTGATCCACGATGGATTTCGAAACATCAGGTCATTAAGTACTTGATTAGACTATTTTAAACAGCACAAATTTTGGGAGAATCCAGATTTGGAGGTTTTATTGACTAACGTTTCATGTTTGAATTTCCATATGTATTTCATATGCTATATTCTGATTAACTTACCTATGAATTGAAAGATTACAAAAAAGTATTGTTTACAGACCAAGTTGAGTACGAAGATGGTCATATACTCGGTAGATGCCTGGGCCGAATATTTCCATCTGGCCTAAAATCGGAGTTTGTCGCAGTGCTCAAACTCGCACTCCCTATCGTAAGTTGCTTTTTGTCGGTCATCTTGCCGAAACACTGGTTTTTTCTTTGTTATCTCATGCCAAGACTCTAGTTAAAGGGCCCGCATCAAGATTTACTGCGCATTAGACTGCACAGAGCTTAAAAGTAAATAGGTGTACTTAAAACTGCTCCAGTATGCACAGAAAAGTGAGTTTGTTAATTTGTAGCAGAATATCTATTCTAAATATTCTGGGAAATCAAAAAAAAATTGTCAAAGTTTTCCATTTTGATCTTGAGTCAATCTTCAAAAGAGGTTAATTCCAAGGACACCTCACGGCAAGATATTTCACAAAAGTGATAGTTCAAACGAGAACTTTGATTGATCTAAAGCATATAAATGCGTTACTTTGTTTTTGTGCTCTTAGTGCGCACAAAATTGTCCTGACAATTTCATTCAAATTTATATGGCAGAGACCGGCATTTCTACACGCGAGCTCACAAAATATCTGACTCTCCTGACTTTTAACTTGGCCTAATCAAGCGAAACTCTGGCTGCCTTTGTCCACCGTAACTCCAACAATTTATTTACGGAATAAACAACTAGTAATTTTCATGTACCCATGCTGGAATACATACTCGAATTTACTGTTGTCCGGTAGCAGACACACTATACACTGCGCCAAATATGGAACCATATGTACCCAAACCGATTATTCTCCACCGAAACCGTACTTGTGCTGCTTTATTCACTTATCTTTTGGCATCAACAGGCTTCCTGCAAATGATCAAACTGACGTTTACCTAGTACGCTCGATTCCCACTTTTTCGGAATTCTCTGCCTTTTTAAAAAACTGGTATTCATAAACAACGTAATGTAAGCAAATAAATCGCAATATGCCTTATTTTGAAGAACGATCATAACGTCACTGCTGTAAGACTTTGGAGAGCGCACAGTGATCTTAATTTACATAAAGGGGCTTTGCTTGTAAAAATCCTAGGAGTTTATTAATTAGCCCACCTACTGTGTAAGCATACATTTAATATTTTCGCTTGAACCCATGCCAACCGCCAGAATAACTAGGTCTTTTGCAAGTCTGACATTAAGGCAAAAATGATGCTTTTTCTGAATGTGGCCCCTTTGGCCCTCAGAGGCATGTGGGAGTTGAGCTCACTCACAAAGACCCTGGTAAATATTTTGGGGTCTTGACCAAGTGTGTGGCAGGCCTAGACGGATGGTTTTGTAGTGGTCCCACTTCGTGTACAATGCTCCTCTCTCGCGGCCGTTGGCGCGTGCGCGCACGCACCAGTGCCTGCCTGCCGACCCGGATCCGGTCTGGCCAATCACCTCCCCCTGTGACTGACTCACGCATGGCCGCGCTGCAGACGCTGTGACCAGGCCCGCGCGGTCCCTCTTGGGTGCGGACACATGCTCGCCTGACTGTCAACTGCCTCAAACCACTACCTCTGTACACGCTATTCTATTCCTTCCAACTGTCAGCCCACTTCTTCCCACACGGAATTGGGCTTGAAGATTGCAGCAGCGAGGGTTTCCCATATTCACCTAAGCCACTGCGATATTTTAACCTTTTGGCAACAGTTGCTTATGTAGCTCCACTCATTAATTTCTACAACCTGCATGTTTTCCATGTTTATCGGGTTTTATGGGCGGGAAATTAGGACACGCAGTGGAATATAGTTTAATTAATGCTAAATGCATTTTTGTTTCACTGTATTTAGAAGTGGTGTTGATTTATATTTGTAGATTTTCCGAATCTGTATAATCATTTAACTTAATGCGGAAAAACCCGATTATTAAAGTGCAGGTTCCTTGAATTTCCCGAAAAATTGAACTTGGGGTTAGGAGGTCATCTACTTCAACTTACCCATGGGCCAACTTACAGTTCTGGAGTTAGATTAGCATTGTCTGCGGCGCAAAGTGCCCCGAACACCTTCGATTTACATGCAGAACAACCTGCTCCCAGCGGCTGCGGGAAGCAACTTTGACTACATTTTTTCACTTTAGACTTCCAAAAATTTCCTTGTCTGCCTATCCCACCCCACAAAACTCTATAACCACCGTTTTTGCAGGACAAAATGCTGGCACTGGGTTATATGAGTGGGGCTACATCAGCTACTTTTGCCAACCTTGTATCCAGTATATTATAGCCCATATTTGCTCGGTATCAGAAGAAGATGGATAAGTATCCATGTCAGTTTATTTGAGAAATCTGTAGGTAGATCGCCTTTTAGTTCTCTCTCTCTCTCTCTCTCTCTATATATATATATATTCACTCAGGAATGTGCGAACACCGATCGAATAGGCTTCCGAACTAAACAAAGTTCATGTATATATATATATATATATCCTGATCATCATCCCCCAAAGAAGGCGAAGAAGAAAACAAGGCGCTGTCGTGGACCACACTGTAATTGTGCTGACGTTTCGGAAATACACTATTTTCCATCATCAGAGGGGTGGGTTGTGTGTTCCTGCTTGCCGAGAGTTGGAATGCCGCGCAGACCATCTGGTGTTGTAGCGATGGCTGACGCACGAGCGCTGAACTTCGTTCTGTCCGTTGATTGGCTGCGGCACCTCCATTGTGGGTGGCTGGCGCCCGTGTGTGTCATCCGTTGGCTGTCCGTGTGTCGTTAACACGTCTACGTTAACCGGCCCGGTAGTGTGACCACCGCGCAACCTCCCCTCTGAGCCGGATGCGCGGATCAGCCCTCGTTCCAGGCCCGGTGTCCGTCGGGGGGTAGGTGAGTCCTCCCGGTCGTGTGCGCGGCGAAGGACCCTCTCTGCCCGTCCTCCTACATCCCCCGTCACCTCTACGTTTGTTGTTGTCATCATCAGGTCTGTGTGCGTATTGTGTGCACTTGGCCGGCTACTATCGGCTCTCCTTCCATACTCGGGTGGCTTGACCGGTTGGCATTCAAAGCGCGGACCCGGCTCACATGTTTGGGCTCGTCGGTGGATCGATGACTCATGTCGGTCGTTGGAGTCGCTATTAGTTCTCCTCCTCTGCCGCGTCGGTGGCCACTGTTGACGAAGTTGCAAGTCGCTCGCTAGCGCCGGCGGCGGCCTCGTCGGGGCTGATTGGAGTCTTGTCCGGAGGGCCTGATAGGCTGGATTTAAATCAATATTTCTGTTGATTGTGCCCACGGATGCCCAACTTTCAAGCACTAATCTGGTCATCTTGTCGTTGGATCGGCCGATGACTTTGGCGTTTTC
>JAYGXS010000002.1:72304352-72341726 GCA_036362985.1 Ligula intestinalis | reverse complement strand
GAAAACGCCAAAGTCATCGGCCGATCCAACGACAAGATGACCAGATTAGTGCTTGAAAGTTGGGCATCCGTGGGCACAATCAACAGAAATATTGATTTAAATCCAGCCTATCAGGCCCTCCGGACAAGACTCCAATCAGCCCCGACGAGGCCGCCGCCGGCGCTAGCGAGCGACTTGCAACTTCGTCAACAGTGGCCACCGACGCGGCAGAGGAGGAGAACTAATAGCGACTCCAACGACCGACATGAGTCATCGATCCACCGACGAGCCCAAACATGTGAGCCGGGTCCGCGCTTTGAATGCCAACCGGTCAAGCCACCCGAGTATGGAAGGAGAGCCGATAGTAGCCGGCCAAGTGCACACAATACGCACACAGACCTGATGATGACAACAACAAACGTAGAGGTGACGGGGGATGTAGGAGGACGGGCAGAGAGGGTCCTTCGCCGCGCACACGACCGGGAGGACTCACCTACCCCCCGACGGACACCGGGCCTGGAACGAGGGCTGATCCGCGCATCCGGCTCAGAGGGGAGGTTGCGCGGTGGTCACACTACCGGGCCGGTTAACGTAGACGTGTTAACGACACACGGACAGCCAACGGATGACACACACGGGCGCCAGCCACCCACAATGGAGGTGCCGCAGCCAATCAACGGACAGAACGAAGTTCAGCGCTCGTGCGTCAGCCATCGCTACAACACCAGATGGTCTGCGCGGCATTCCAACTCTCGGCAAGCAGGAACACACAACCCACCACTCTGATGATGGAAAATAGTGTATTTCCGAAACGTCAGCACAATTACAGTGTGGTCCACGACAGCGCCTTGTTTTCTTCTTCGCCTTCTTTGGGGGATGATGATCAGGATAATTTATCTGGACCTCGTATCTTCACCTATGTTAATATATATATATATATGTGTTGTGGTAGCAGAAAATGGTTTTATAGTTTGTTGGCGAGGCCAATTGTGCTGAGCCATGAGGTGTTACGTAGTTGTGTTTTTTTAAAGAGCAGACAGTGGAAAAAACTCCGTGGGAATTCGCAGAAGAAAAAACTGCCGCTCTTGTGGGGGGTGAGGATCTGACGGGGGGAATAGGGCTTAGGAAAAAGAACATCCGCTCTTGGGGAAAGGGTCCAACGGGCGGGGGCATTGCAGCGGTCACCGGGATCATCATCGCGTGCGGAAGATGGGGCCTGATACTTCCTTGCTGATTGCAGAGTCCGCCGACAAGGTTGGAAAAACAGAGATATCCGCCCACTTTGTCGACAGTCCGCTTCGGGTCGATCCAAGGGTGAGTGCTTAGGCCGCCAGGTTCGGCTGCTGCGATCGCGGACGGCTTCATCACGGTTTGCAGATAGCCAAAAAGGGAAGACCGCGGAGACCCTCGCATGGGAATAATGGTAGGACAGCGTAAGCAATAGGTTACATCTGTAAAATAGAATGTATAAATATTCCTGAAATATAACTTTTCGTATTAGTAGTAGTATTAGTAGTAGTAGTAGTAGAAGTTGTAGTAGTAGTAGTAGTAGTAGTAGTAGTAGTAGTAGTAGTAGTAGTAGTAGTAGTAGTAGTAGTAGTAGTAGTAGTAGTAGTAGTAGTAGTAGTATTGCTATTCACCGTGAGTAGCCGAGCTGATTGAAGTGAACCACTCCCTTAAATGTTATGGTTCATATTGCCAATAGTATAGACTATTTGAGTCCCAAGAAGCAGTTCAGAAGAAAAAAATGCGATCACTGGAACAAGAGTTTTATTTGCCTGACGTTTCGGATTCCTTCGGGAATCCTTAATCATAGGTTATAATAACAAAGTCATGGTCATGCGCAGATGGGACAGTGCAGGGGGTGCTGCATACATTTGCCTCACTGTAAACTTATTCATGCGCAGATCCTTCTAATGCACCCATTTCAAGCAGTACCCACTGGGCCTTGCTACCAACGCTCCCGAACTGCATAGTTATGCAATGTTATCACTTGCCTTTCATGACCGCCTTTTCCACTTCAGATGGCTACAGTCATTGCTACCAACACCATGGGCCTGGTTAGCGTAATATTTTGTGGACGTTTGGGGACTACCCAGCTAGCTGCAGTCGGACTGGCCAATTCAGTCTTTAACATCACTGGCCTGGCTGTCATGTATGGCCTGCTCACAGCCTGTGATACCTTTTTTGCACAGGTGATGTGAATATATTATTCTTGCACACCTATTTATTCTGTCCTCGAAGTAGCAAAGCTTTAAAGCAGTAACTGTTGCATAGTGACTAGTCAAAACGCAGAAATGCATGCATAAAAATATAGGAGACAGTTGAACCACTGATTTGGCTTGTGAGCCGTCGTCAGCTAGGTCCAAAGGAGTTGGAACCGGGTTTTCTAATAAAACAAGGGCAATGTTGCAAGGTGTTCAGTTGGGTGCTTAGCATAATTTACGGTAGAATTTTCAAAAGACAGAACTAATTGGCAAAACACGAATATAAGGTATGTGCGCAAGATGGTCATGCTCTATTTCTATCTTTACAACCCATGACAGTCTCCTAAAGTAAGCAGCCCTTTGAGAAGATTCATCAGGAGCATGGACGGGAGCAATATATTCTTCTAAATTTTCTCATAGTTTGATCTTAGCAGTGAAATGATAATAAAACAAAAACACCATCCCTGGGACAGCACTTGTCATGGTCTGCGCATTCAGCTTCGCACAGACGCCATTTTCAGAGACATTGAGATTACAGCGAGACTTGACCTCTTCGCTACGATGTAATCACACTGCTGACACGAAGATTGGCAAACCTTCATTTTGAGGCAAATGTTCGCATCCCAGTTGTGTGCGTAGATAGAGAAGTAGAAGGCCTTGCGATCACCGGAATCATACTTTTGTTTGTCTAGGCTTTCGCACTCTTTCTAGAGTCCATCGTCAGAGATAAGGGCGTAAACGAAAGTTAAGCAATAGTTATAGGACGCAGGGGCCAATTAACCATTATGGAGGGAGGGGGAATGGAGGGAACAGTCGACCAACAGTACCATCATACCGGAGATGTCTGCGCAGCACGATGTATGCCGGTGCCAGATCGATAAATCGATTGACTGAACTATCATCCGAGGCTGCTTCTTTTGTGAGCCACCGGATGGTTGCTCTGGGAATTAAGAAGCTGTGTTGTATTCATCGCCTTCCTGAAGACCGTTGTTTCGATTTTGCCGTCGGAAGTTCGAGATAGCTACGGTGGACACGTTTCTGCTACTCTGTATGTCTCTGATGATGAATCCGCAACGGATGTCGAAACGTCAGGCGAATAACCATATTGTCCCAGCAATCGAGTCTTCCTCTAATTAAATTTGTGTTATTCTTCCGCCTCACTCCTCTCAATGTGAGCAGTCTGATTTTTTGTCCCGAATGTGCATTTGGCGTGTCAAATAATTGAAATCGATTACTTCGAATGACTAGAGGACTTACCTTGAGTAGTTCCTACGAAGGTCACTCAATGTGACTTCGAGGTGTGTGACCCAGGCGCAGTTTCAGCACAAAGATTATAATTTAGTGAGTTCCACAGTTTGCTTGGTCGATGCAACGCACGAGCCGTCACCCCTGCCGTCCTTATTTTCCAAAATTTTAGTGAGTGAGATCTGTGTATTATGAAGGTTTTAAATTTAAAGTTTGGGTGAGACTTTCGTACACTTTATGGGTCCATTCGTCTCATGTTACACTTCCTAAGTCACGCACTTTTGCGATTTTGACTTTTCTCAAAATGTGGGATGACAGGCGGAAATATTGATAGAGGTAACGCCGAGCAAAGCTAACCAGATCTTCTGAGTATCAGGATTTTCTGAGCAGGCCGTGCGGTGAAACTTAGGTCCGAGAGTGTGGCACAGGATAGACGGCGACTTCACGTTACATCAGTCTCGCACTTATCCAGATTCCAGGCAAGTGAATTCCTTTAGTTCACAGGAAAGAGAAGCAAGAATGGAACCGATACTAGAGTCTGCATTCTACTGGCTAAACAGCGAATTTCTTAGTATCAAAATGCTGACGCTTTTGAACTTATTACGAGTCACTATCGGGCTTGACTTGAAAGGTTTCCAAAAACAAACATAACTGTGTCATTCTAAGGAGCAGATTTCAATCATTCTTTCGAAATGCAGCCTTTATGAGACTCTCTTTCTCTCTCAACCGAAGAGTGAGCTCATATGGGGCACTCGTAGATAAAAACACCAAAGCCCGCCTCTTTTGGTCTTGGCGTTTTCATGTGACAGAAGGCCAGTCGATAGGGGAGGAGAGAGAGGGTGATAGATGTTGTACAGGTCCACTTCCCTACAAAACGAATTCCCGCGTAATTTTCTGATGTGCAAACTTCGTAAGATGGCTATGGAACTCGTCGTTCACGGAAACCGAACTAATGCACAGCTTTATTCACAGGTCAAAAGTACGGTATGGCGAGTGCTGCAGACAACTCGCCTAAGTTTGTAAATGTTTGATTGTTTCTCGCAAACCAGCGAGAACACATTTACGAAAACCTATAAAAAATAATGAGTAACATAAGGCATATTAAGTATTTAAAAGAACTATAAGAAGTACTAAGTGATAATTAAGAAAAATAAGAAAATTCCGGTAACCCCCAAGTTCCGGAGTTGTAAAAAATGGCTTTAAGTTATAACAATAAAAATTAAATATATTATTAAGTTGAAAACGGAATAGAACCAATTTCTTTATATAGAAAGAAATTATCTTGAGTCAAAATATTCTGTACATATAACCATTAATGGATAACTATTGATTGAGTGTCATCGAATAAAGGCTGTCATTATTTTCTTCGTTTTCAGTGTCCTCCTTGATAAATTGATAAATTGCGCTTCTATTCGACGTTTACACCAAAACCTAGAGCATAAGATAGATATAAGGAGCATTTACCGAAAGAACTTTTTCTTGGGTATAGGTTCTTATAATGATGACCATTTTGCTCATATATAGAAATGCCTCAGAAAACCAAACCACATTGTCGAGAATAAATCATGTCCCCAAAGTAATTCTGATAAACTTATTCCTAATATTAATAAAGAAACTTTCCATAAAAGGCTACCTCTTTAAAAATGGCTTTGATTTGATAGTCGGCTGACGAACTTCTGTGTATATTAACTTTTCCAAGGTAATATCACAATGAAATTGGAGACTTTTGACCATTTCTTTTATTTAGCTGAAGATAAACCATTCAGTTTTACTGAAAATGGACCTTACTTTTCTCTTCACAATAAATTTTTTTTCCGCATAAGTGGATTAATTCTACAATCGGTTGTAAGCTTGAGAATGCAGAAAAGACTGGCCATAAATATGGCCATTTCTTGGAAAACTTGTTATTCTTCTGCCTGTTCAGTTTCTTAATAACATATAAGCGGAACATGTAGTTTACAAAAAAGTATATTTCTACCTCACTTACATTTATTAAGGCCTCCTTTGCATCACTTCACGATAACATATGGCAATGTTTGCTTGCGCGCAAGGACAGCTGTATGGTAAAATAAAATTTCGGATGAAACTATTTGTTGCTAAATTTGTGCACAAAAACTTTACAGGATAGCTAAACATACTTTAAAAAATAAATTCTTGCTTGTTTCTGAAAATAAGTGCGATTCCTCAAACTTGATTTCATTTCCATTTGATCAACTTTGCACAAAATTTTCCAGTTCTACTTATTCATTCCAGAGATCGCGTCTTCTTCTTCTTTATTCTGCAATTATTCACATCACAATGCATATTAGTAAAAGTTTTGGTTCTGTCGTACCTTATAGCATAAGAAATTTGTTCGATATAAACTTACTCATGATTTAGCCAAAATTAGAGCCTATTTCGCTCCGTATCTTTGACTTAGATGGTAGTTTTCCAAACCAAAGCCCTTCTTCTTATTAAATCCACTCAGTTGGTCAAAATAATCTTTCCAGATATATACTAAACTACAAAGTTAAATTTCGTCATGGAAGTTGTTTGCGGAACTTGCCATAGTGTATTAAGTTGTGTGTTGGGATTCATTTTTTTACAACTCCTTTCGGATTTACCCTCTTTTAGACATATGGTGGACCCAACAAACTGAACATGGGCATTCACCTACAGAGGGGTAAGTAGTGTGAGCTTCTTCGTCGTTTTACAGAGGTCTACTGCATGCAAATATGTTCCCTAAAGGGGCTGCATGGTAGATGCGCTAGACCAACACAGGTTCCAAGGTAGGGTGCGACAGGTGCTTTTCGAGTTGCACTTCCGTTATAAATGCCGGACATGAGAGGGGCGTGATGGCGTGCTCAGATGCAGTCCTACGCCACACCAGGCGCCTACACCCTACCCCATATCTGGTCAACGTGCCTCTTGTCTGACACTGGGTAAAGGTGAAGGAGTAAAGCGGAGAATGATTAAGATGCTTCGCAAGTCTGTTCGCACTACGCTCAAGGGCAATTTCCCGCCCTTGTACCACCCTGCTATGAAACACCCGGTGGACCTCGTCGAAAACAATGGTCAAAATATGTGTATATACTCTACGGCTGGCGCCGTTCTCTTTAAATTTTAAATGAATTTTATAGTTTATATGTTTGCAGTGATTTAGCCAGAAACTTTCCTCATTACCGATTCACGCTAGGTTAGAAATATAACTGCCAACCTCTCGCCTAATAAGATGTTGTCGTGGCAGTTGTTATCCCAAGACGCGTGTTACAGAACAGACATAAGCAGTTTGTGTATCGTTCCTCGCTAACTACTTTTGTAAGGGAAAATTTAAATCTGCCAAACCTCTCCTAATAAATAAGTGTGCCTGGTGGTCATCTGGTGTATTTTGGATTGATTGCCTAGGAAATACTGTGTGGTTAGTTAGCTTACTCTATCAGAATTGGTGGCTTCCATACGTGTCGCAGGCTGTGCGGGTAACTTGACCTAAGTGTGATTAAATGCACAGCTCCTGATGGCGTCTCGATAGCGCAGATGGCTAAAGCCTTGGCTGTACTTAAGCCTTTCCCTGGCTGTCATGGGTTTGAATTACACCGAAGGTGCCGAGAGTTTTACCATTGAGTCAAATGAAAAAATGGAACACTTAAGATTGAGATAAGATTGAAAGGAAAGCCTACATATTTTAAAGAGTTCGCGAACTAGTGGGGATGGCAACCCCCTCCTAGGTGTATTTATTAATCTAGTCCACAAGCCTCCCGAGTTAATTCAGGATGATTATCAACCTAGAACACGCTATGTGGGCCTGCAAGAGCTGAGTGTGAGAAAGTACTGTCCGTATGCAGAAGTGAATGTAATTTGATTAGCAAAGCACTAGGACAGCAAAAGGAACTGAAAATTCATCTCGACAGCCCCTGCAAAAACCAAGTGGCTGACTGAGTGTCGGGAAATTCGGTAGCATCCCGTGATTTCAATGATTGTGATATAAGGCAGTGGAGAGCACCATTTAGCTGATGGACTACGGCTAAGTGATATACAAAACATAGCGATCTGCGCCTGAAGACCCGTAAATACAATGATCCACTCTAAGTTCGAAATTAATTTCTGAGGAAACTAAAAAGCCACCAATTAAAAACTGAAGTATCAACTTGAAATCATATGGGAAAGGTTGGGAGATGTACTGATGAGGCGAACCTCTCGCAGCTGTTCTATGCAACGATTGAATATCGGAGAAACATGTGTTTCTGGACTTTTAGCTAGGACTTGTGGTACCAGGATGGTAAGTAATTGCTTAAGTGGGCCAATTATACATTGAACACAGTGGCTGATTGCTTTTGGCGCAAATATTTACCTGAAAATTTGATCTGTGTCTGCAGACTCTACACTATAATGACTTAATCCATGATAGAAAGTCATTTCTGAGCACATTCGATAGCTACAGCAGGAAATACGATGTTTCTGTTATAGATCATCTTCGAGGATCTGCGAACGTAGATTTAATCCTTTGGAACGGATTTTTCCAGGCTCAGCCCAAAAGTTGGTATGAATAGTAAATATTCACTAATCAGTAGTAGAAGATGATGTAGTTATTAACAATACTGACAGTTTATGGATAAGCTCACAGCCCAAGATCGGCGGATCACACGTATCTGGGATTCTAGTTAGTAACTGTGTTGTCAGTATGATTAATACTTACGTAATAATTTACTGTCCATAACAAGAATGAGTGACGAAATACCCCAAAAACGACATTAAGTTTATACGTAAAAATACATTGGATCAAGATTTTCAGCGTTAATTATGACAAAAATACCCTCACACAAAAATAGATGTTACCTTAACTAAATTTCATTGAAACTTTGTTTCAATTTCCATCGTAAAGAATAATTTAAAACCTTTAGCCGACTAAAACTATGCGACTTTATTTTAACATAGCTGCATTCATCTGCTTCTGCTGTTGTTTCTTCTGCTGGGGCGTGCATCTTTCCATCAAACCCGTGCTCTTGGCCATGCATCAGAATCCGGAGGTTTCAACGTAAGCACTATTTTATACGTTTAAGTACTTATGGTCGTAATAAGGTCTGCAGTGTATTTTTTCGCCGGTTGATGAATGTTCATCCGACCGCTAACGGGACTCGACGAGTGTTTATAGCCCCCGACCTCAATCGGCAAGGCAACGAGCTCGTGGCTCAATTGCTAGGGCGTTTGACTCTGATCAGAAAGGTCACGAGTTCAAGGCTCGGGTTGGACACCACTTCGGTCTGAGTATGACTGGCTGAAGATGGCTAATAAGCCAGAATAGGCTTCCGAGTCTTCCTTCCAGTTTCCCTTGTCTTTGCTGGCAATACTGTCTGTGTATTTATTTTCTAGGGTGTACCACAGTAACTCTTAAGCCCACGCCGATGTCTTAGTCTCGATTTACCAGTGTACTCATTGCCATTTCTATCATTCCCGAATGAATGCAAAGGTTCGCGATCCAGGTACTTGCATGGATGAGGAAGAAGGCAGGTCGAGCACCAGAACAATAAATCAATTGATCTGGTGCTCGACCTGTCTTCTTCCTCATCCAGTTCTATCATTATCTAATGCGGAAAACTCTTTCTTGTGAAACAGGCTTTGGCGTTCCCAGTCGTGGTCATATGTGCTCGTTTGCCGGCCACAGTACAAATTACTTTTAGTGCTGCATGATTTTCTTATGAACTATATTCATAGAGGGACTGTTTTTCTAACCGACCCATTCTGTGTAGTCTACAACCAGTCCTTGACGAAAGAAACGGTATTTGCATTGCTCCAAAAAAACCACAGCACCACAATAAACGCTATTATGATTCATAGCTGGCCCGACGACAGCTGTTTGCCTTTGTGGACTGTCTATGTCCTAGACAGGCGCCGTATTTTCACTTCTGTTTTTACAGGGTGCGCGACACCGCGATCGTCGAGGGCAATGACGTCGTCTGCATGCACCACGCATTACGCGCAGTGTCAGTGACCTGTGTGTGTGCCTCTTGTACGCGTGTGTTTGTATGTGCGTATGCAAGGAGATAGAGGACTGGGAGTCGGGCTGCAATAGCTCCTTCTTACTGTGACCTTTATGGTGCTCCCGCGCACGCGGGAGCCTACCTAGCAAGTTCACTGCCTCAAGTGAGCGTGTGTTGAGTAACTATCGCGCCAGCCCTCTACACCCTCCCTCATTCTCGGTCTTATTGAATTTGTCTTTACATCGGATACGGAGGTGGGAGCGGCGAGTGAGTGGGTAGATTCTGCGCGAGTCTGCCTAAACTCCTGTTTTCTCTCGTGCCAGTTCTCTAGATTGCTCCCGCTTGCTGTCGCTTACGTGTTGCTTGCCAAGCTTGCCTCAGTGTCTGCTTCGGCTTGCTTCAGCGTTTAATGCGGCTTGTTGGAGCACGCGGCCGCCCATCGTCAAAATCGACAGGGGAACCGTCGGAGTCGTCGTCGTGTGTGTGCCAATAGGTTTATGATAAGACAGATTTGTGGATCATCCATCGCATTCTGAGTGTGAGGTGCCTGAGAGAGGAGAGCATGTGCTTGCTTCTGCGTTTCAAGTCGAGCAGGTTTGAGCGCGGGCGAACAAGCGAGTGCCAAACAAAGTTCAAGTTTTGACGAGCGAGTTACTTTAGCGATCGGTCGATTGGCAAATGCCCCAGTCTCCGGAACTAAGCCGGAAAGACATCGAGCTTATGGCTTACTGGTTAAAGCGTTCAACTCTGCTCAAAAGGTCGCGAGTTCGAGCTTCGGGTGCGGCAGTACTTGGGGTTGGGCATCACTGGCTGACAGTGGCTAAGAAGCCGCAAATGGCTACTTCAGTCTCCCCTGTCTTTGCGGACGATGCAATCTGAGTAGACTGCTATGCACTGTGTGAATGCTGGCGGGGCTTGGGACTTTGTCCCAACGCAGAGCGGAACAAGTGGCTGACGCTATCGATTCATGAATGTTAATCAATTAGGTTTAAACTATCCGTCTATGCGTGGCACACACTGACTGGTCCAAGCCAAACTAACTAACCTTCCATAAGATCATGCTTGATTTAAAAAGTGAGGATATCGTTAGGGTTGCGTCGAAAAGGAATTTATGCAGCTTGACTCTGAGTCGTTGGAATGACAGCTTTGTCCCGTTATAGGGCAGTCTCATTTGCCGGGTTTCGTAACGCGCACTGCTACATCCATGCGCGTTGACGATGTTTTAACTAAGAATGTTCTGTGCTGCCACAAAGAGAGCATTCACAATTTGAGTCTCCCTGTCTCTTTTACTTTCCATGTACCTGTGAAGTATGTGAATCTGTCAACTAACTGAGGATCAGAACTGAGATTAGGCTGCACACTCACCAACCATATTTTCGGGACATTACCGACATTATATTGCCTATTAGTTGAATAATTAAATATTAATCTAATTTAATTAATTTGGTTAGCCGAAGTAAATGAATCAATTAATTTAAATTTGGCATTCAAATATTCAAATAATTTGTTCGACCTGCAAATTCATTTAAAAATTTTAGTTACCATTTTGTGGGCTAGGAAAGCTGCCGTATATGTGGTATTTTTGCTATATGGTGACAGACGTATCGTAGTTCCCACTTGTAAGCCAAACAGTTAGAAGTTAAATGTACGTAACCACTGGAGATTGAGACTGCGTCTCCAAATATTTTCGGCTATGCACTTGGGGGCCATGACAGTTTCAGGTCTTATATATATGAACATAAAGTTATCGAAGCGACGTCGGTTTTGTGGTTTTTAGAACCGATGGGTGCAGAACTAAAATCGAGACAAGGATGCAATTCCTCACTGACAATAAAACCCAATCAATTCCGTTTCGCCATCGTTGCGGTATGGAAGAATGAGAAGTGATAGGTTATGTTTCTCTGTCATGACCCACTTGGCGTTCGAATAAAAGACCCTTGTCGGACAGTATTAGAAGGACTCCTAGCTACTCGTACGAGTTCTGCTTGGCGAGGGAGAGTCCGGTCGCAGAAACTCTCGCAGAATGTGGTAGGAGGGGTGGAGACAAACCTTTGAACAGCCACTGCGTCACTGCCATATCCCATAATTACTTCCAAATTGTCTCATTAGGGGTTTGAAAATGGAGTGCGAGATCATTACTGCTTAAAGTTTATAACCTAAAAGAACTCCCGGTGCAATTCCCCACCATCTCTTTAGGATATACTGTAGTTTCAAGACCCGGGACAGAACAACTGCTGATTGGTTGGAAACCTGACCTTTCAAAGTCTCTCGTTGGCAGAAAATGATGAAAAGTAAAGACTTATGTGATCAGAAATTTTATGGCATACTCAGTATAAATACTACGTTGTTGTCAGCATACGCTGCATGCTTTGACTTGAGGCCAAGGCTGTTGGATTCTTCGTCAACCCTTCTACAGCAATCGTGTGTTGCTTCAAACGCAAGGTCATAAATGAACTGTAAGTATCTAACCGAAAACAAAATGATTATTCGCACAGCGGCACCGTTGATTTCTACCGACCGTCAAGGTCAAGAATGAACACTTTGCAAAACAATATTTACCTAACTCGGGTGCATAGGAGATTGACATGGAGGGTTTGAAGGACTGTTTATCTAATGTATGCAGTGAGTCATATTAAAGCAGCCTATATATTATAGTCCATAGTCTGCCTAGACTACTAACCGGTATACAACTGCTGCCGAAGCTCGAGAATGAGCCCTAAGGCAGTGAGCTCCGTTAGCGATCCATGAACATTAATTAACGAGTGTCAATATCTTCCAATCTAAACCGCCAAGACAATAGTCTTAAGGCTCAATTATTTGCGGTAGAATTCTGATCAAAAGGTCCCAGATTCGAGCCTTAGGTGAGGCACCACTTGAGATTTGCTATGACTGGCTGATGACGGCTACTAAGTCAGATATTGTCATTCCAGTCTCCTTTGTCTTTGCCTAGACTGCATGAGTACTGTCAGAACCAGCGTGCAGCTACCGATGTGCGAGTATACAATAATGACCTTTCAGTAGAAGCGCGGCTTTAAATGCCGCAGGTGCATTAAGATGACCTGTCTCGGGTCTTACGGAATTTGGTTGACCGCGTTTTCACTGTACAGACGTCCGAACCGTTGACTTTGGAACGAGAATCCCCCTGAGAACCTTTTACTGTGAAATAAAACATGCCCTCAGCAATTCGCATATTGTGCCTGATAACTGGATGGTGTTGGTTGGCTTCGAATGAATTCTCGTATGATTGAATATTCGCATGTGTGTGGCAGTCTTTAAGTTCAGCTGGCAGAAATATATCACGTTATCTTGGGAACCTAAGTAGTTATGGACTACCTCTGGCAAACTTTAGCTCACAAATTTGCCTTGATTTGCGTTAATATTTGCAGATTCGTTTGCATAATCATGGTTCATACTGTAAGCACAGGCACTGACTAAGAGCCGGGACACATGCTGCGCTGTGCCGCTGCTTGGTACAGCTTAGAGAGATCCGGCTCATCAGTGGGTCCTCAGCGTCCCCTAAGTGTTTTTTGGTCGATACTTCAGTTTTAAAATTTCAGCTGTTTAACTTCTTTAGCAGTTAATTTCTTATACTGAGAAGATCAGTATATATGTACAAGGGTCTTCAGGTGTAGACCGAGATTTCACATGAATATATGAGCCAAACTACGTCAACCACTATGTAATAACTTCACAAGGTTCACAGCCTTTCATCTGGCACTCAGTAGTATAGCCTACCTAGCTGTGTCAAGCAGCGCTATAATACCTTTGAAGCACATGTCTGGGAGAAAAGGGTTATCGCACGGGATTAAGTAATTTAAACCCTAGCAACTGCGATCTTCAGACCACGGTTACTTAGGGGAGAAGAAGTCAATGGAGGCTTGAGTGTTAGGAACATTACATTATGTACACAGAGGAATGGGGTACAGAGGGAAATAGATTTGACTTGCAGAGCATAGGACCACCCAAGAGAGCCAGCCGGGTCCAAGTGCTGTTTTGACAGCAGTCAGGCCAGTAGGCAGAGAAAGCAATTCCCGCGTGCAGGCTTGCTATTCATCGCCAGCCCAAAAGGCATATATGCGGCATTTGTGATTGGCTGTTCGCAGACGTCGAGAACCACATCGATGGGCCTTTGGGAAATTCCACTTCAACGCGAGGTAGTTATAACAGGGTAAGCTTGTATTTGTGTTTCCAGAATAGCCAATAATTGCGTATGTTATACTTCTGGCCGCCTTATGAAAACTTATGCATGTTACTCGGTGATCCCGCAGTGGCTGATGCAACTCAACCCAAATATTCATATTGAATAATGGTCTAAATCCACCGACCCTTGAATTTACTAATGTAAGAAATTAAGTTCTGAGAAAATTAAAAAGCTGAAATATACATCTACTCATCAAATTTTCCGTGGACTTACATGACTTGCTCCCTTCACTTTGCATTATTGTAGACTGGCGGCAGAGTATCTTCTTTACGCAATGCCCGCTCTCTTGGTATGACAAACTTCCCATCTCTTAAAGTTCATGCATTCTAGTTTGCCGCCTGGTACAAAGTTCTGATTAAGTACATCCAAGCGCAGGTAATCAACTCTTTCTTTAAAACTTCAATCCATCATTACTCCCCTTCTGTACTATAATGCTATTCTAGAGCGATAATAGATGCCATCAGACCACACTACGGTTGCTGTTGATGAAATTTTAGCCATTGCCCCAACAGAAACCAATGTTGATTCGCTCTTCAATACAAGCAAACCCTTCAATTAACTTCATGTTGGAGGTTGAGCTAGCAGGTTCGTTTCCATTTTGGAGGTCCTGTGAAGTCAAGGAACTGATGTTAGTGTTCGAAGAAGCGTTTATCGAAAGGAAAACTAGTCCGGACAATATAAAAACTTTCAAGGTAGTATCATCAAAAAGAGAAGTGGATTGTTATACAAAGACGATCGCAGGCTGGCTCAAGATATAAACCCAACATCACAGGTGGTTGAATAAAAGAAAGTCTTATGTAGTACACTAGGATAGCGAACACCGTTTTACAAGGAGAAGTTTATTCTACTTTAAGTGATCTAAAACTATGTCAGTTCAGGCATTCAATGGAATAACTCACAATGATGCCATTAAGAAGGTTTGGAAGAAATATTCGTCTTGACTGACAGCTTGACAGAGAGATCAAATCCAGTCTGGTACTCCATCGAACTCCCTTGCGCAAAACTTGCTTACCTTATATGATAGCACCTAAAAGCTGCTGAAATATCAGCTAGTAAGCCTATCAGTTAGCGTAGTTTAGTCACATTAACAAAAGGGGATACGTATCAGGACTGGCGCTGGAGTCTGGCTCCAGAAGCACTGTGAGTGGTCTTCCATTAAATTCCAGGCGTCCCCTTATCCCGTGTCCCAGCATCAAGTCTAATCATTACCCACAACAACACAGCAGTCCTACCCCTAACCCTGATAATCTCACTGCCGACTCTAACACTTAAAAATGCAAGCGAAAATGCAAGCCTCAGGAAGTAATTGGGAAGAAGCAGATGTGATAGTTGGGACAAGGATTTTATTCGCCTGACGTTTTATCATCACAGACAATAACAGGGACGGGTAATCTATGCACAGGGAGTTTCAGCATTTAGAGGACACAGTCACTATGCTACTGCATATTTATACTGAGTAACGACTCCCAATTCCGAGAACTCTTGTCCTTTTTGTGCGTTAACTGCTTGATAGCTGGCTTGTGGATCATGACCTGTTAAACTTTCATCCCCTATGGTGGACAAGAACGTTTTAATTGGTCGACTATCCGGCTCTCTGGCGCTAGCAATAGAAGGCGCATGCACCTCTGCGCTTCTGGTGTGACGATCTACTTTAGCTAAATTGAGCCTCAAGACCAATCATGTGTTCGGCAGGCCGCTGCACTTTGGGTCCGTGAACTATAACTCAAGTAAGACCTCACACGTGTATTACGTCTCCCAAAAATTCGGTCTTCTCACATTGGAATAAGTAGCCAGATCGTCGAATGAGTTGCAACATGAGAATTGGCATCATTTCTCCGCGTGTTTAACAATTCGTAGCTTGATAAATATTCCAGTTTATCCAATGTGGTTGCTTTGTCAGCAACTGCACTAGGTCCTATAGACGACTGCAGATGTTTCTTGCTGTGGCAGCGGGTCTTTCGGTTTCATTATCTGACGCTTTGTGGTTGCCTCCGGCCTGTGTGCGACTCAAACCTTAAATTTTGCGAGAAGGCGGTTGACGGCCTCGGAGTTGTTTTCGGCGTACGGAATCGCTCGCTAGCAGTTGGTTTTGGTGTGTTTTTGCGCTCACCTCGCTTGGGCACGCAAACATTTAACACTAGTGCTTATCCTTGTACCCAAACTACCTCTGTCTCTCTGTAGAACTTTGCGCAAGTCCTGCAAGGCCTTTATGCAAGTTCTGCGCCCTTACCCTCCCTTCATAAGTTCAGACGCAACGAAGCATATCAAGCAATTCTGAGACATTTTCTTGTCATAATTTTCCGTCTTCTTTATGCTTCCAAAAGAGCATCGTCATCTTTCCGATGATCATCGCGATACTCGGCAATGGAATGAATGCCCTGTTGCATTACCTCCTGCTGTTTCACACAAGTCTTGGCATCAGGTAAGTTCTCTTTTGTCCGATTGTCAAATGGAGTCAAATAGTGAGAATTGCATGCCTATAAACTCAATCATTAGCAGGCCAAAAACTTCCCTTCTCACAATCTATGTCCCTTCCCCCTCAATTTCAGTTTATAGTCAGGTTCTTTTTGCATCTGTTACTGCGAGGCCATTTCGATCGAACATGCTAAGGAATCCGTTTACACGCGAGACCGACCAATAGTGAAGCCGAACCGGCAAATAGAGACACGCATTAGTGCAATCAGGTAATCCAAGGTTATGTACTCGACTAGAGCAACGAAGTTTATTAGTAAAGCCATGGAAATTCAAGTTGGACGTGGATACTTTCGCGTGCCTTGCGTGGATTAGTCGTGGAGCAATCATACTTGGTGTAGGGCCATGTAGTTTTAAGTGTGAGAAGTCGTTATCTATGGTGCCTATGTAGGTAGTACGCTACGACATCTTTGTCATATACCTTTACGCACGTGTATATAGACAGAAGGACAGTACAGGCAAAGACAGCGAAGCCTAGGATGGTCATTTCTTTCTTATTATCGGTTGTCAGCCAGCTATACCCAGCCCCAAGTAGGCCTCAAATATTGCTGCCCTACCTTGTTAGTCAGAAGTCCAACGCTCCAACCACCGCACCCCTGGCTCCTCGTCTTGCCGCGTTTTGATCGGGAATATACACAGTGGCAGTTACGCGTACACCAATGGATTACAGGACACACTCGGCCCCCATTGTGTCTTTCGGGCGCACTTGGGCTTATGAGCCGTCCTCAACCATCCTAGTCTCCATTGCCTTTGTCGGTAATATCCTTCTGTCCATATTCTTAGCCGCCTGACGGTGGAAACTTGAGTGAGAGCTCCAACGGCACCATGGACGGATGAGTGCATCCTCTAGGAGATCGGTGTACGCGTATCTGTCACTGTATATTCTCGATCAAACACCGGCCAGACGACGAGATCGTAGCTCAATGGTTAGGACATTTGACTCTGATAAGAGAGGTCGCGAGTTCAAGGCTCGGTGTGACACCCAGTGAGTTTGGGTATGATTAGCTGACGACGGCAAATAAGCGAGGAATAGCCATCTTATTCACCCCTGTCTTCGTTAATAATGTTCTTCTGTCTATATTATTAGCCGCCTTGCGGTTCAGCTCTAGAGTAGGCCAAAACGGCACAACACGGGACGAATATTTCCTGCAACCGATGGGAATGCATCCCTCTGCTACTGTACAAATACATGTATATTGGTAGATAGATGCTCACCGATCATTTACGGAACCCATTCGTCTTGTTTCGCCATAGAGTTTTCTCTCGAGTCCTGCCAACAGCCACTCAATAGCTGTCATAGATTAAAGGCAAAAGTACATTATCGATCGATGAGCGCCTGCCTACCACTGTGTATAATGCCGATTGAAACCAGCGAGCCAACGAACCCGTAATGCAGTGAGTTAAGCAGGGTTTAAACCCCGGGGGTCGCCATCCCTGGGGTTGTGTATGGCTGGCTGATGATGGCTTGTAAGCCAGCAATGGCCTTTCCAGTCTCCCTTGTCCTTGTCGCTAAGGCAGTTCCGCCTATAATATGCATATGTGCATAAGAGGAGCGCCCATAAAAGAATGACGGGAACCTCGAATTAACTAGCCTTCGCCAGCCAATCTAGCAAACTTCCTGGCTCGAGGGCATCTAAGATTTTAACTCGCGTTCTCTGGTTCTCAAAAATTAATTCCAAGGTTCTTTCATGATGCCGTGGGCCACTGTCCTGTTAGTTATGAGTTAAAATCGTTCACTTTTCAGGTAACAGGTAATGCCTGTCTAATGCATATCGATATTATTCTCATGAATGCAAAGCTGAACTTTTTGTCTTAAATGACTAATCTCGGCAACTTTTCTGTGTACATTTTAGGGGATCGGCAATTTCGCAGTCACTGAGTTTTTTTTTCGCATCGCTGTTATGTGTCCTCTACCTCTACTTCTCCAAGTCCTATAAGACCACATGGGGAGGTACGAACTTACCTACGATCTCTTTTTCTCTGCAAAGTCGCACATCACCTTGTTCGTCTTACTTTCTGTATTAGAACATTTCTGTCAACTCTTAAAGGCCTTACAATAACTTTGACAGTCGATAGTAGGCATCCACATTTTCTTACGTTTTTACCATGGTAAGGATAAGGTTTACCTCGTGAGAAATGATCAGACCGAGTCTGCTAACAGCAAGTATATTGGTAATTATTAGTATCAGGATCATCAGTGTGACATTTTGCAAAGGATTAATTTATTGGGATATCAAAACTATGCCGGACTTCCGTGACCACCTTGAGACTCTTCATTCCCTATCAGGCGCTTTAACCCAATAATGAAGCTGGTACATACATGCCCTGCTTGGGCACAATGATCTAACGGAAGGGTTAATGTGGGCTTGATGACTTTCCTAAAGGACTAGTCAGGCAGAAGGATTCAAAATCTAAACGGTAAAATAGTTGCAAGTACGTGTCTGTTCGACCATCGATTTTGCTGAAGTCCACCAAGTGCACCAACAGGTTGGTACAGAAGATGACAGTCTCAGAGGGTAGCTTATAATGACAGCGAACGAAGTTGGCGCCAACCGCACTCTTTACCTTCGCACGGGGACAAGAAGACCAAACGGGACCTGGGGTTGGTCGCTTTCTTTAATGCAAGCCAGAAAAACCGCCTAACTCAGTCTTAAATGACAGTAGACTTTGTCCGGGTACTACTGTCCTACTTACCCTCACTCGCCTTCAGTAGGTGTCAAAACGGGCTTAAGGAGGCCGAGACGGATACGGCTACTCCTATTTCTACTGCAAGCTAGTAATGTAGCTGCGCGTTAGTAGAACTGTTACTAACACTGAGGCTACCATTTGTCAAAGGTGATGCTGATTGAAGCCAACGCTGGCGCTCATACCCCTTTGATCTCAACCAGGAGTGTGAATCTGGGTTCAAACTATTCCGAGAAAGTGCATGTTTTGGGTCCTGAGCACAATAGAGCTTTCCTTGGTTTCCACCGTCTCAACTTTATCCAGCAGGCTGTGTCCATTTCTACTAGGTTCGGACTACGATACTGCTGCTAGAAGTACGTGTCTATGCTAAAGTGCTAATTTTAGTAATGATACTTACTAAGTCCAGTAACTAGTATCCTATAATAGGCATGCGTGCGCTTTTTAAGAAGTCGGCACCCAGTATGCACTCCCAATCCGTATGATGTAAAGTGAGTAACTTATGGGTTAAATAAAACATTGAACAATAGCACAAGTCCTACCATGCCTTTATATCGTAAATTTTGTCGTCTATAGACTACCTATAGGTCTATTAGAGTATCTAGCTCTATCTTTGACTTTACAGAACGTCTACTCATGTACCTTCGATCCCAGGAGGGGGCGTGAATCTGGGTTCATGCTATTCCGAGCAACTATATGTTTGAGGCTCGGGGCCCATCAGGGCTTTCCTCGGTTTCCGCCCTCTCAAGTCTATCCACCAGACTGCGTGATCTTATTGGTAAATGAAAAGTCATTATGTAATAGCTCAAGGTTTACCATGCCTTTATGTCGCATGGTGCCATTTACCAGTATCAGGCTTACGTGTTGCAGAATCTAACTGTATCTTGAGGTTTAGAGAACACCTCCTGTCTAATAGGAGAGAAAGCTGCTCCATAACCAACAAATATTGCTATATCCTATAGCTGTATCAGTAGCTGAGTAATTAACAATAAGCATAACAGATGAGAATATGATCTTGCCAAAACGTTAGCATGGTTGCAAGTGCGTATGAAGCGACTGGTAGATCGTCGCAGGCGACAGTTCACACCACGTAGACCGCAGTCTAGGGGGCGCAAGGATGGTGACTTGCACGTAAATTAGTTAACAGCGAATGTAGAAGTGCATTTCACCGGCTGAACTCTATCCTTTCCTATCCAATTGGGCTACTCCTGCCACATAAGTCCGGTCCGCGAATGCCGGACTATGCTCTTCACAGAAAGACGGTGGGGAGCGCTTGCCTCTCAACTGAGTGGGAATGTTCTGGAGCCTCCATTAAGAAGGATCCATCGCAGTGGCTTACGTGAATCGAGAAGACCCTTTTTGCTGTTATTTTCAGGCCCGTTTCCATGTGGAAAGAGAGGAATTGTAGCACCAGGTAAGAGTATCTTGCGTACAGCGATAGTGGAAAATAGGTTGGAGGAAGTTGGCGACCGAACCAGCAGGTGATCGTAACCGCGAGTGCGGGCGTCTGAAGTGTCAGGGCGGGAAAGTTGTCCCAGCGAGGTCGTGTGAATCAGCCTCAGAGAAATGACTGATCTGAGCGGATTAGGGTCAGCCCCTATGTGCTACTCAGACCGGTCGTGTGCGCCGAAAAGAACTTTGTAACGGAGCCAAAAGCCGCTAACACAACTGACCGCAGCTCTTTACCTGTCTCAGCTGACGCTAACTTGTTCACCTCAATTCCTGTCCCCCCACCCCACCCCATCGGCCCCAACAACCGCACTATTTTAGTATTAGTGAACCCGTTCAAGTCTGGATTTATATACTCGAAATTATTTATACGACTCCATTACTGTTTTCAGCCTATACTTTTCAAGCGTTTATTTTTCTACCTAGGATACCGAAAGGAGATGTGGCAAGACTGGAACCTGTGGTTCAGACTTGCGATTCCGGGACTTTTCATGTTGGCCATGAAGTGGTGGATATTCGATTTTGGAACAATCCTTACAGGTAAGTATTTCGCAAAATATCATAACCTTACGCCAGTAAAAATATCCGTGAGAACATATTCTTTGACGATAAGGGGCTTTAAAAATTCCACGTTCTCCGTTGTATGCAAAGAAATAAAATTTTTGTTATTTTTGTTATTTAATAATTAAGTTAGCCTAGTAGTCATTTTGGTGGATTCTAGATGATTGCTTAGGAAATCCTGCTTGGGCAGTCAACTTGCTCCCGTATTAATGGATTCCATATGAGCGAAAAGTTGCGCGTAATATCGATCCAAGTGTGATTAAACTCATGGCGTGAAGCGGGCGTTTGTAGCTTAGCGGTAGAGCATTAGCCTCTGGCTAAGGCTTTCTCTGATGCACGGGTTCAAATCCCGTCAAACGCCTGGAGTATTTCACACTTGGGTCAACTCAAAATAAAATTTTTGAACTGATGAAAGTTTGACTCCTTTCTGCGCATGACTCAGACTATGCTACCGTTACTTATGATTAAGGATACCCGACGGAATCTGAAATGTCAGGAAAATAAAAGCTCTTGTTTGTTCCAGTGGTCACGTTTTCGTCTTCTTAGGTATACAACTGTAAACTTACTTGTTAACGGCTTATAGTCCAGCCCCATGAGACTCAAAAATAGTTAGCATTGTTTAGATTTCCGTCCGTGATGCCATTAGACGGGAGTATGCTTTATACAAGCAACTATCTGGCATTAATAATAAGTTTTAGAAGGGGAAGGTAAGTACGATTAAGAATTACTCCGGGGGGGATATAGGCATCATTCAATAAATGCATATTCAATTTATTGAGAGACTCGACCTCGTTAGAAAATGACGGTGTGGACTGGACGCCAGCTGTGATGCGTTATTAGTTCCTCCATACCTGGTTCATTGACTCAGTTATGTCTGTTTAATTTTCCTCCAGTTTTCAGGATAAAACCCATTAATCTCACAATATACCCAGCAGCACGAGTTGCCATAAAAATATGTGCGGGAGAGTTAAACTTGCTGGCTACTACCCCCGTGACTACTGATTCCGTCTCTCCTTAATTTATTGTAAAACGATAGATGTTGAAACAGATAATGTGGTGGATATTTCGAAATTCCACTAAACCATAAAAAAATTCAGGCGCAGTGTGCTGCTTTATACACTTCGTTGGATCAATCATGAACGTTGACATTTATGTAGATCAACGCAATTAAAATAATTATTTTCGTAAGTCATTTTTAAGAAGTGCGGAATTTGCAGGTTACCGGTAGGATGGGCATTTAAAAAGCGGCATCTTGGCTGACCCAAATCGTTCGGAAGTATGCTTAATAATAATCCATCTTAAAACGTTTTACGACCCACGCAACATGATGTATGAATATCGACCCATGTGACGTATCACAACGTACTCTAACTCTAATCTTAATCTATCATTGCGTGCAAATCTGTGTGAAAGCATTGATAACATAAGTACATATGCTTATCCTATTTTTATCAAACACTTTTCAGGCGTCGTCGGAAAGATCGAGCTTGGAGCCCAAATCATTATCTTCTCTATTGATTCCTTCATTTTCGCAGCGGTAGCGTTATTTCTTTTCATTTTATTTTATTATTTTGCTTTCTAGTTATATTGTCCAGAGTTGGGATTTTTACCTACTTTAATTAACAAAATTTGATCAGACAGACAAGCTATCGATATTAGAGTGTTGGGTGAATGAGGCTTCTGAAGAGTGTTTCGCTTTATTGGGAGTTGGGAGATTTTATTACTAAAGCGATCGTACTTTAGAACAGCGTATGTAAATCCCATATGATCTCATAATGTTATCTCAATTGCGCTACCAACCTGAGCCAGCACGTTTTGATCCGCCCCGCGGCCGTCTTAATTATTCCAGAGTATGCGGGACAATAGAAACATATTGTAGAACAGATCCACAAACACCGAATTATCGGTGCTTTGATCTAACCCGGTACAAGTATCTTCCTTCATACAAATCATTACTTAGTATTGCCAGCAAAAATAAGGGAGACTCAAATGGCCATTTTTGACTTACTAGCAGTCGTCAGCCAGTCATGTCCAACCCTAAGTGATGTAACACTCGAGAATCAAACTCGTAACTTTTTAATCAAAAGTCTAACACTCTAACCATTAGGCCATGAGCTCGCAGTCTTGCCGGTTTAGATCGGAACTAGTTTCAATTGTCGATGTGCTTTCACCGATCGCTAGTATTGCAGATTTTATAGCCAACAAAGATAAGGGAGACTGGAGTGGCAATTTTAGGCGTCGTCAGCCAGTCATACCAAACCCCCAATTGGTGCACCTCCCAAGGTTCGAAATCGCGACGTTTTGATTAGAATTCTAACAATGTGCCTAGACTAATAGCCCCTGTGCGGCTGCTGTCAAGGCCCGAGAATGAGACCCAGGGCAGAGCGGGACAAGTGAGTTTCCTTAGTGATCGATGAACGTTCGTTAAAGAAAACACCACGTGTCTGCCTTTGAGCACCGCAGTCATAGCACTAGCAGATTCGTACTGTTAGGTGGTGCCCCTGACCTACGCGGACTACCTGATCAAACTCGTCATCAGTGGAAACTGCGGGCATATCGCAGGGGGTTAAGTGAGTTAAACCCTAGCAACTGCGATCTTCAGACTATGGTTCCTTAGGAGAGAAGAAGGCGGTGGAGGCCAGAGTAGTGGAAATAGCTTATTCTGTATAGAGAACAACGGAGAATAAGCAGAAAGCAGTTTAACTTCGGAACGCACGACCAGCCAGGAAGCCAGCCGCATCCTAAGTCCCGGTTTAGCAGCAGGCTTGCCAGTGGCCAACGGTCATTGACTGGGTCTGCCTACGCATGCAGGCGTGTGATTCGTTGCCGGGTCAGGGGCCAGCTTTGCGGCATCTGTGATTGGCTGTTTCCAGAAATTGAGGACATTCACCGTAAGCTTTGGCAAAGTTCGCTTTGACGCGAGATAGTCACGACAGGCCGCCCTTGAACAATCTGTCGCTCGTTTGAGCGGAATTTTGGCCCTAATAGGTTAAACGATATGCATACGTTCCAGTCCTGTCTTTAGAACGTGGTCACTATAAACCCTCGGCACATGTTAGCCGTCGCCTACTTCACGGATCAGTAATTTCTCAGATAAAACTAGCACAGTTAATGAGTGGATGTGAGGACATCACATCCGTGGAATAAAAAACTCCACAATTTCCACTATCTTTTTGGTTTATGTGCCTGATTAAAGGTGGAGATATTACCGCACGCGCCAGAATTCGTGCGACACGCCGGCATATGCAAAAGATTGATACTCTTTCACTACTCGGCATGGATTCAGATTGTGAAACTGATTAGCGTGTAGCCTATTCTGACGTTATTTTAGTCATGATAGGATGCGGGCCTTTTAATGAGCTTCGTTCTGACCACTAACAAAACGTATGTACTGCAAAAAGTAACTACTTACATAGTATGCCTTTTTTTCATTGAGTTAGGCTGCCTTTATTATATCTTGTGGAAATCATGGATGAATAATCATAACTTGTAATCGTTTGTAAGCAAATCACGCCTTCTTTAAATGCTATACTTAACGAAAAGGTATACTTTGGTTTTAAAAAATTCTTTATTGTGAGCTTTTTTTACGATTGTGAGGTTTTTATTCATGATACATCGTAACCATCAATTTATTAAAGCTGCCTCTACTGCATAAAGCATGCTCCACATCAATCGCACCATTTTATGAGATTTATGTGACTTCATACTCAAACTGTAGGTGAAAGCGTACTTTTTTAAATAGGATGTACACAGTGCGCAGTTTGTAAACCTTGAATTCGAGTGTAGCAGTCAGTAGGTTTCAAACTTATTCGACAATTTAGAACCTTTTCTAAAACCGAAAGATACCCTTCCTTCAAGTATAAAATTTAAAGAAGGCATAATTTGCCACCAAATGAGTACCAGAAATATATTTTTTGTTTGCGTTTTCCATAAAATATATTTGAATTTATAAAGGCGGTCAAAATCAATGATAAAAATGCATACTATTTAATTAGTTACTTTTTACAGTAATACGCTCTGTTAGTGGACAGAACGAAGTTCCTTAAAAAACCTGCATCCTATCATGACTGAAATAACGTCAGAATAGGCTACACGATAATCAGTACCACAATATGAGGGAATACCGATATGCGAAAGAGTATCAATCTTTCGCACATGTCGGTATATTGCACGAATTCTGGTACGTACTGTATATGTACCCGCCGGCAGTAGAGGAAAATAGGACCGCCCTGCGGCACAGATAGCTTCGCGCTAAATTCCAAGGAAATTAGGGAGTTGGGATTACGGTCAGGTTTGTTGTTAAGGTTAGTGGGAGGGATAGGACACGGGAATACGCACAATTCCTGAAAGCTAGTGCGATTTCACCGAAATCGTGCGCTCGCTTTTATATCCCTGTCTTGCAATAGGGGCAGGGCGCGGGGTGGGATTTAAACTATTTCAACTGATGCAGTGGGTAGCCTCTGGGTGTTTGAAAGCTCTGCTATTCCTGTCGGACATCTCAGGACGGGGAGAGTAGTGATTTTCTAATGTGAGAGTCAGACTGTAATCGCATACTACTACCGAACAACATTTCGCATAAGAGAAGGCAGCATACAATAACACTTATGAACAAAAAATGCTATAACTACAGAACGAACAATTAGCCTTCGACTAGTAATCACGGGCCTTATCGAGCGGGTGTGCTCTCTGGGGGAGAAGGTTTATTTTGCGGTTCCAGAAGGACGTCCGTGCGCGCCAAATCAGCCCTATTAGTCACGTGTCACCTATCTGGTAACACTGATCTGGCAGTTTATGTGGGTGGTTGTAAAATACAGCCGACCGAGTCTTCACTCTTCGGAAACGCCACAGTTTTATCAATACATCGGTTGTGTTACCGGTAAGCAAGGCTTTTATGCGAAGAGTGTGTTTAGAAGTCCTGTAAAAGTGCTTCATATCTAAAAAGGAACTGGGCGGGATTTTTTACGATCAAAGCCTAAAAAGAAATCTACTGACTGATCCCGCCTGACGATGGAATTAAAATGGTCTTGCGCGTTAGCTCGAGAACGACGATTAGCATAAAGTCGGCTTTCACTTCAAATACACAATTTCGGGATTTGTGAAAGCGGGCCGATTAAATCCGGATTAAGCATACCTAGGACGAGAACTTCAAAAAGATTCTTACTTGAAAATTTGAAAAGTTCAGGTAGGAGGTGTATACAGCTTATCTGAAAACTCGTCAAAACTCTAACACTGTGCAACTGGGTGGTTAGATTCGTCCTTTGGGATGACTGAAAAATAAGTTGTCATGCAGCAGCCAGAAGCGAGCAGACCTTTTAACTATAGACGTCATTCCTTTTCCTTCCCTCCATTAGCATTTACATTGTTTTATGTATGCCGATTACTAACCCGCATTGTTTATCTGGACTACAGCAATGAGGTCATCATGGCATGACGCTAGCACCGATTTGGAGGAAGTTCAATTTGGCCTACATTTTGAATATATATTTAAGGGCATATCTCCATGATATTGAAATTGCATTCTTTGGTCATTATACATTGCCTGTGATGCCCCGGTTTTCTGTGGTTGCTGTGCTTTATTTTTTCGTGGTGAATATAGGAAGTTTTTGGTAAAAATTGTCACATTCTGTTTTCAAAATAAAGCGTTTCTTTCTGTCAGTGATCGTTTCACTTTATTTGACAGTATATATAGGCCTTCACCTTTCAGTTTCCTGTCCGTACTGTGGACTGTTTCACAGGAAAAACTGCTATATTTAAAGTGCTGCCAGTGGGTGTGTGGTAGTGGAAAAATTGATGCTTGTGAAGAACATGTGACCAAAACATGTTAGGTGGTGTGTAACTCCTGTGAGGCAATGACCCCTGATCAAGTTCGTGCTTAATTTTCATGCTGCGTGCAAACTTGACGTTAATTTGGGCAGTAAAGTACATCTTTTGAGCCGATCATCTTTCCTTCAAGCACTTGAATAGAAGTGTTTCTATTCATCTGCTTGTGTCTTTTTATCACACTCGGTCGTTGTTCTCCGTTTCCTTTGTCCTAGATACCACTCGGTCTAGGAATAGCTACGGGAATTCGCGTCGGACAGGCATTGGGTGCCGGTGATCACCGTAAACCAAAAGCAACAATGATGGTAGCACTAATATACATGTGTAAGTACGGCTTTTGATTTGGTAATGGTAACTACCACCTGAGATGTTTATATTTTCCCACCTATCTGTCAATCTTACTTGCTCATTCTATTAAAGAATACACCTTGCACCCAAATTACTGACACTGAAACCTGCTTCTCTGAGGAGCTTATCAAGAGTAGACATCACACTTCGCGGAATGGAGGAATAATTTTCTTGATGAATGTATAGAGATAGTTTAAGCTTTGGACCTACCTTAGCTACTGCTAACTTCAAGTTAGGTCCCGGACAGGAAGATGATTAGGCAGACGCCAGTAGAGAAGGAGTATCACCGCTGCTGTGGCTTAAGTTATTAGGTAAACAGGCAGAAGTATGGTTGGTAGTGGTCTCGTTTACAAGAAGCTTGAGGTATCTGTCTTATAGGAACCGTGGAAATGGGGATCTTATGGGTGGGGAAAAGGGAGGGTGGAGAAAGGGACTTTGTAGAAGAAAGTACAATAGGTCGTAAAGTTTTGTTGAAATGGGTTAATGCGACAGCTACATAGCAACGACGTTGGGCGCGTAAATCGAAGAAAGGTGCGAAAAAAAAATCGAGCTCGAAATGTCGAGCTTTATTTTTCAGTCGGATAGAGGGTACCTTGCTTCCTACGAAAATTATCCTTTTTCCCAAAACCCAGTAGCAATATACTTTTTTGAAGATTTTTTTGGTAATATTAAGCGTTTATTATTTATAATAGAAAAACCTGGTGGAACAATATTACTGTAAAAATGTATAAAATAGTCATATGTAATGTTTAATATTAGGATTCTAAAATTCCTGTGACTGGCTGCTCTAAACAACCGGCTATGTTTGGCCGGTCTTCTTGAGGGCTAAATTGAAGCAACCCGTATATCACTTCTAACTTCCTGAGCTAAGATATGTTAATGTACCGTTTCAGAAACTGTAAATGAAACGGTAGGTGAGGTTTTTTAGCAGCCTTGGTAAGTCACTCAGGTTCCAAGTCCATAGGACTACTGCACTGAGTCAAGTCGAAAACCTCTGAGCAAATAAAAACTACACCTACTGAAATTTATTGAGTAGGCACTTAAGTATCCAGTAAAGTTAGAACGCTACCACTGAAACCTCTGCCAGGAAACACCTAGCCGCTGCGACCTTCAAGCCCTGTTCTAGCTGGGAAGAAAAGATTTGGGACGCCAGGTGGGAGGAATAGTCTATTCTGTACAGAAATAGTTGATATTTAGCTGGCATCTGGACGAACGCGCGCCTGCATCCCCGAGGGCAGCGTCCGAAATGTTTCAGAGCGTGGGAGTCTACGCAGCGCCTTCAGCGAGGTCATGCGTGAGTTAGCCTCGGAGAGACGATTGAACGGACCGGATTAGGGTCGGCAAACATTGGTGCACACGCCTAAGCGTTCACGAGAGGCGAGAGGTTAGGCCACTTCATCATATTTGATAAAGAATGAATGAAGAAATTGGTGAAGCAAGCCGATAGGTGAACGACTCAATCGGTTCCGATGACCCCCTCAGAGAAGTGTTCCTCATTCACTTTACGGTCTGTGCTAATTCTTGAGCCTCACCAGCGGCTGAGTAGCGTCTAGCCTCATAGGCAGAATAGCATTACCTACAAAGTGATACATGCAAGTACGAATCTTAGAGTATGGAGATTGTTTCTATCAGGTAAAGCAATTCGTGGAATCATACTAGCTAGACGTGAAACCGATGAAAGTTGCGTTGAAAAAATTGATATTATAATCTTCCTGCTTTTAAGATATGGGATTATCTTAAGGAGATTTATCTCGTTTCAGATGCATTATCACATGGGTGAACTTAACCATTTTTTTAGAAAATAGGTTACGAGTTATAATAAGAACTTCTGACTGCCATCTCCCGTTTTCTAATATTTTCTTATGTTTTAGTCGTAGGGATTACAATTATCGCTGTCATCCTTCTCACATTGGGACGTCAGCTCTGCCAGATCTTCAGAAAGGACGAGTAAGTGGCCGAATTTGGCGATAAAATAAAAAATATCCATATTGCCTATTATTAGCTTTACTCAGTTTTGTCATCGAAGACTATGTTTAGCATTTATGCTGATCCCGCAATTATCTTAAGAATACCTTCTGCGTTTTGTCCCTGAATAATTCGTAATGAAAACAGAGACTGAGCCTTGCTCATGTACTGTAGACGTCTATCTCACCAGTGACAATTGGCTTCCGAGCTATATTCGCTTTTCCGCAAAAATTGCCATTTTACGATTTAAAAGTAGTTTTGGCAAACAACTATCTTCAGTCATACATCGTCAGGCCGGTATATTGGCACGGAGAATGAGACAGTCAGTTCTGTATGAAGCTTCTATGATTCTCATGGTGGGTTGGGAGGATATTGGTTAGTCATCGCATCGTTCACTCGTCTCGTACATACCCAAGTCAGCGTGTATAGGACTTTTGATTGCGGAACGCGGAGGTGAGGGAGACTTTATCGCGGTGGGTGGTTTGGGGTCTGTAGGTTAGACGCGCGGCATGTGTCTGACTGCTCTCTGCGGCTTCGGGCGGCGTGCTATTCCCGCCTGTAGTCGGCCAAGGGAGACAAACAGCGTGTACCATCGTCTTTTGGTAGCAGAGAGCGGATTCTGCTAAAGGGATTGCCACTGCCTCCGCTGTGGTTAACACCCGTTTGCGCAAGCCTTTAGAGTAGTGTGTTAGTGCTTGGCAATGATCTTAAAGGCCCCTTTCGCGTTGATTTGGTGGTTTTTATCGATTAGGTATGCGAGGATTGACCTTGGAATCGATCAGTTTTCTCATTTGCATAGCCAGGCTTTTATGTGTTCGCATACCTTCTTCCCCAGACGTCTCATGGTTCAGCCAATATATCCCGCTCCACAAGAGCAGGTGACTGAATAAATGCACATTAATGTGGCCTTTAACGGTGGTTGTTCTTTACCCCTCATCCCTAGAAGCGGAGAATTGGCGAAGAATACGCGTAGGTTCGCCAACTGGAAAGCACAGCCGTCGTGTGTCCAATTGCACTCCCTTAACGGGCCGCTAATTATATTTCTGGACTAATACAGGGCCTAGATCATGGCATGGCATGCGTTACTTAGGATGCGCTCCCATAGCAAATGCCGTACATGTGGCTCGCGCCGCGCCCGTCCTTGCGTCAGATTGCCTCCAGTCTTCTTGAATCTGCCTTCACATCGGATACATGTGAATAAATAATTGAGAGAGAGGGAGAGAGAGAGCGGTAGATGCAGTACACGTCTACTTACACTATAATCTAATTTTCATGCAAGTCACTATCCCTTCGCCACCATGCTGTGGAGCCCACGACGGACCTTGTCTGAAACGATGGTCGAGCTGAGAAACGATCGGAAGGAGCAGTAGGTACGTACAGAGATCCCCGGTTCTCCATTGGAAGACATAACCCGTAAAAATATATAAAAAAGGCACCGGTGCAACCGATGACGCCCATGGCTGCTCCACGATGTGCATCCGAAATCACTGACGTATGTGGAAGTTGCCTTACATTGGAGCTAATTAAAACCAACCATGCCTACTTCTATGATTAAATAGGTAATTGTGCAAAGTAAATAAGGCTCTGGTGTTACCTTTAACCTATTGTTACGGAGGCTAATTTGCCTTGCATCTACCGAATTCGCCCAAGCGACCCCACTGTACTCTGATGGGAAGACAGAGTGAGAAAGTTGGTGTGGACGCAGTGTCTAACCAAAGTAAAGAGCTACTCTGTGCATGCCGCACGCAAGAACTCATCCCAATTTTATAGCTACCGAAGAAGTTGACCATCCTATAGGCAAAAAACGTCCGGATGACCACGCTAAGCAGTATCCATTGGAACCTGGCTCTCCACCGCTTCCACTGATTACTACGCGTCAAATGCACTAGGAAAAGTGCCTCTACCTAAAGCGGACGTAGGTCTTGAGGATACCGTGCGGTGACTGAACGCGCACAGCGCACCCAAGCCGCCCAAATCAATTAAAGGGCACTGTAACGAAGGTTGATCTAGTGAGCCGCATTCACAAAAAGCATACCCCGATTAAATACCCTCTCTGCATACGCTCGTTGTTGTGATGATATCCTTAAATTTATGACAGTGCGCTCAAGATCACTTTCGAAAATACAGGTCAGTGATTTTTTAACAAATAAATCACATTTTTAAGGGTTTCTGACTCCGGGGAATCAGATGAGTAAGAATTACCCTGAAAGAGGGGACATAATGTTACGATACCTTATTCTTTTCCTCTTCAGGAAAGTTATTGAAGAGGCTATGAAAATCTTCCCACTGCTGGCTGTCTTTATCTACCTAGATGCAATAATGGTGAGGACTGTTTTGTCAAACTTTAACTTTTTACGTAGTCCTACATGTAGCTGTATCTGGACGTCTTACAGATGGGTGGCCACGTAACTTTATACTAAATCAGACAATGTGAAGGAAGGAAAACCCGTCTTTCTGGGATACATGTTTCTCCACCACTGACTGAATTCCAGTTGGAAGGTCTAATTTTGAATTGGGACTGGTGAGTCTTCCAACAGCACGAATTAGCAGTGGGTCCAATAAAATCTGGGTTGCACTTAGTGCTAACTCTGTGAAGGGTGCGCGGTAGATGCGCCAGATTAGGATATCGCAAGGTGTTAAGGCTACTCAGGTTTAACCCTAACGGCTGCAATCTTCCAGGCCCGGTGCTGTAGGAGATGAGAGAATTCTTAGAAAGCCAGAGGAGTAGGAAGATTGTATTCTGTACAGAATAAATAGCAGAATAGTTAGCAGAAGGGTTGACTCGATTTGTAGTGCCTTCGACTGTGAGAGAGCAGCGGCGACGCGTCCACCCCACAAGGGGGCAGAATGCCAATTGAGTCTAGCATCAGTCATCGGGGCGGCTGCCGAATCCTCGCTCAGTCTCGTGGCTTTGATGGTGATTGGTTGGACCGCACGAGGGTACACACTGGCGTGGGTGGTAAGTGTCTCATGCACCAGTTTGCGTCTGGTCGGAGGCAGGCCGAAGAGTACATTCGCGCAAGGGCCTGCTCTGAGTGACCTTGTCTGTGACGTCAAGAGTTAGGTGGGCGTCGGGCAGAAAGGACCACTACAAGGGTACGGCAGGCGTTATTCGGGTTGCGCGCCGATAGTGAATGCCGAGCATGGAGTAGAGAGGGACGTGGTGGCACGCACAGAGGCTGCTTTGGCTGCGCCAACTACCTGTGCCCGATTCTGCCTCTGTCCTTCTGGGCTCTATCTTGAGACAGAGTACAGTTTCGTGAGGGAAGAATGAGTGCGATAGATTCAGCGCAAGTCTACTATCACTGTCAGTTAATCTACGTGCGGGTCACTGCGTTTGACTTCAGCTTGCTGGAGCACCCGGTGGTCAAACTACTTGACCGCAAAGAAATTGCCAACTTGAAACCGCCACAGGGTTTACAAGGGAATTATAGAAAGTCTTTTGCTTGAATATCACAATGAGGCATGTCATTTAGATAGTGATAACTTTTTCTGTATGAAGAATGTCCTTGACGGTTTAATGTCACTCAGGATTCGTGTAATGCTTGTATAAAAGCACGGACTCCTGAAATTCCGATCGAAGTGGTCAAATGCGTCATTTTATTTAAAAGAATTTCAGTAGCACTAATTTTGCATCGTTAGCCCACGGTTGTTCAGACACGCCAAGTTGCCAACTTTTGAATGCACTTCTGTTTAGCCGATTACAAGCACTGTTCTCGCTAAAAACAATTACTTAAGTTGTGTAATGTTTCTATTGATTTCTGGGGCTCAGAGAATTCTGGTATATTACACATGAAAAAATTGGCAAAACTTGTAGGGTCTGAGCAGTCGAGCTAGTCCATTTATGAGTGTGGAACCAGATCCAAATTCATTGCAAAAATTACGGAGCTTTTTCTGGTATGTCCTTTAGGCCATATAGGAATGTGTAATTTTTATCACATGGAAAGTAAATCCTAACCGCAAACGCAACGCAAATTATTCGTGAATTTGAAAAAAACGAGTGATCCCCCTTTATTGGGGTACAAGATTTTGAAATGTGAGTTACTACTGAATGCATGCAAAAAGAATATGTTTTCGCAGCTTTTTACAGAATAAAAACTTTTGAACTTGTAAAATGCCAACAAACCAATGAAAATGCATGGCAGTTACGTAATAATGTCTGCAGTCGACTAAAAACGGGCAATTCAAATACAGCGCCCGGCTATATGAGCGTCGGCAGTACATCTTCGCTCCTTAATTAAAAACGTATTTCAGAATTTCAGTCAACATTTCATGAGAACAGAACTTGCCTGTACTTTAAAGTAAACTGACTTTTTTTTCAAAATAAATACTTTCCTGTCGCTAGGGAGTCCTTACGGGAGTTTTGCGAGGATCCGGTATGCAGAAAATCGGTGCAATCGTAATTTTCGTTGCTTTCTATGTGGTTGGTGCTCCGATTGGATTCAGTCTTCTTCTGAAAACACACCTGCAGCTAATGGGTAAGTACCTGTTCAGTATTATTATTCCTTCATTTGTTACCCTTCGAATCCGTAAAGTGAAGCAGTTTCCAAAACTACGCCCTCGCTTTGCGAGAAAGAAATGGTTCAGTTGAACAAATTTAATACACTGCAGGCACTGTGAGGAAATCGGTTGGCTCACCATTAACCGTGCACTCAATTCACTGAATAAACCATACAGTAAAATTCCTAACCGATGAAATTTCAGCGGAAATTCTGAAGTGTGTTCTCGATTCAAACATGTCAATAAAGTATGGTCGTAATAAGGCTTATCGTACAGTCTAATCTCATAGAAGGCGGAAGAACGTTCTCTGGGACCAGTATTTATTTGCCCGACATTTCGGACTCTCACACGAGGCCATTTTCAAGGAAGGAAAACGTACAGCTCACTGCCGGGAATGACCTTGAGTTCCCATTGTTCGCTCCGCCGCGAGTAGCCTTGAGCCTTGCCATTGTTCGCGCAACGCGAGGTAGGTATCTAGGAGATCGATATGCCTATTAATAGAGTCCGCGTGCGAGTGTTATGTTTTTTGCAGCAGCCGTAAGACTCGGTTGTCCGACTGGCCTAGTATTCGCACGTGTTCGAAGTTGAAGTGGTGCCCTGGCAAGGATGCGTGGGCGGCAACCAAGGCTAGCTTGTCCTTCCTTTGCACGGCGAGTTCATGCTCGTGCAGTCTCGTGGACACCCGTTTGCCGGTTTCGCCAAAATAACTGGCTTGACCGCAAAGACAGTCGATTCGGTAAATAACACCTGATTGCTGGTTGACGGGTATTGGGTCCTTAGGCTGCATGAGTTGCCTGCGGTTTGTCACTCCCGGTCGGTGAGTTACGCCAATCCCAAATTCGCTGACCAGTCGAGCGAATTCTGCGGAGACGCCAGCAATGTAGGGTATTGCTCGCCAGCGTGTTGGTTCTGGCTGCCCGTTTTTTTTTACTTCCGTTTGCTCCTCACCTGCATTTTTTGATGAAGCTGCCAGGATACCCATTCATTGTGAACAGTTTCCGCAGATACTTGACCTAATCTTGGTTTAATCTCAGTATATTCCAAGTACTTCAAGATGTCCGCTTTTGGAGGAGAATACTTCTGGCCACCCACAAAAAACATATTCTGTAAAAAATGAATACTTAATTGGTATGCCTTTTTCTCATTGACTGTCAGTGCCCTTATGAATTCAAAAACATGAAAAGCATGAAAAAAAAACATGAAAAAAAAACATGAAAACATGAACAAAAATATTATTTGTTGTACTCGTTTGGTAGAAATTTGCGCCTTCTTTAAATGTTAAACTTAAAAAAATGGGATCTTTCCGTTGTAAAAGAGTTCCTCAATCGCTGACTTATTTTTGATCCAACCGGCCACTACACTTGAATTCAAGGCCTCCAAATTATGTGCTGCATATATTTCCTTTAAGAGAAAGGAAATATTTCCCTATAGTGTAAGGAAGAAATTACATAGTCCTATAGCAGCAGTTATAAAAGGACAGATGTGTTGCTTTATGAATGCATGGTTCGCTGTCGCAAAAAGTCAAATAATAAGACATTTTTAAAAGCGAAAAGGTGTGATTTTGTCAAGTATAACATTTAAATAAGGCGTTATTTGTTAACAAAGGAATACAAGAATCAGCATTGCTTCCAGGCTGCTACAAATCAGACGTGGTGGATATCGCCGTACCCGTTTTTCGATACCTGAGCATCTGCTAGATACGGACCATTTTGTGGACCTCAGAACTTCTTTCCAAGTAATTGTTTGGGCATGAACAACTCGCACCTTACGCCACCTGGAGGTAGCCTACATACAGCGGTTCAAACCCGGCTTATGTAAACAGCTGGAGCATGTGGTGAACCTAAATCTGCCGTGGTAACATCGGCTCCATATTTACACATTCTTCTTCCCAACCTTTTTGGCTTAGACGTCTTTTTTCCCCGTTTTTGCTGCCCGTAGCGTTTTAACTTTCTTACGTTATTGATTAGCCTCATGGCTATATCCTGTGACCTTGCTGTTTGTATCGATTTTTCTTTATGAATTCAATTTTTATTTTCTATCACGTTACTCAGGTTATGCAACAGGAGAAAGCAACTGATAGGCACTCTCGAAATTAGCAGATTCAATAAATTGTGCTGTTTTTCACTATCTTCAAACTTGCACTAGAGAAAATATGCTTTAAACATTTTCGTTCATCTTTTCTATAAAATAGATCTGATTTTATAATAGCCCTTAAAATCAGCTAAAAAATGCATACCATACAAGTGTTCATGTTTTATAGAATACATTTTTTGCGGGCATTCAGAACGATGTTCATCCAAAAGAGAGCATATTGAAGTGCTTGAAATGTATTGACATAAGTCTGTACGATAAGCTTTATTGCAGCCATATTCTATTAATATGTTCAAACCGAAAAGACCTTTCAGAATTTTAGTTGAAATTTCATTGGTCAGGGAATTTTTTTAATTTCCTCATCTTCTCCGGCTCTGGCCATTTGGCAGGGTTGCTGACTATTAATGTTATATGTTATTGTCTCGATGGATGGCAACTGCGTTATTTAATTGCCACAAGCGTCAATTGTGACCCGCATAACAACTTCTTGATAAAATCTGCAAAGGAAAGCTCACCAACAGCTATGGAAGAATACGAAGACAGCTCGACCGTCGAGTACGACGATATCCACTACGTCTGATCCGTAGCAGCCTGGAAGCAATGCTGTTTTAGAAGCAACCCCTAGAGTATTTGTAAGTTTTTATCGGAGAAGTGGAGTACGGTGTGTCAGAGAGGTTGCCCTGAATACAATACTGTGACTTTCGGAAAACATTTAACTAGGCTTGAGCCAAAACACCCTGGAGAAACCTTAAATCAATATAATTCATAACTTTGAACTAGTGCTCATGCTCCGAACGAAATGTAACTGCTTCATAAGGCTTGTAGTTAATCAAACTGTATCAGTTCGCTGATTAGCTGTAGGTGACCGAGGTCCCATGGCCTGGGAGCAAAACTCAACGGCAGACACAGGCACCCACTCGCGCTGGCAACTGGCTAACTGGGTGAAAGCTCGTCCAATGAAACAAAGTTTTGTGAGTGACCCGCTGGTTACCTATAATGTCCGTAGATGGCGCTGCTTGTCACCCGAGACTCCAGCGCCAATTACGGACATTTCAGGTAACCAGGGGGTCACTCACAGAAAATTTGTTTCGATGGACGAGCTTCCGCCTAGCTAACCAGTTGCCAGCGCGAGTGGGTGCCTGTGTCTGCCGTTGAGTCTTGCTCAAAGGCCATGGGACCTCGGTCGCCTGCAGCCAATCAGCGAACTGATACAGTTGGATTAACTACAAGCTCACGTCAGGCTGGTGCAAAAATTTGCGCGGCTCTAGCAACGAACAGACCATTGAGGTGAACTTCGCAAGTGACTCAGAGGTGGATTGTTCTTCTATAACAACGACTTCTTATGAGACAAAGTAAACTGTAAACAGTAAGCAAACTTACATTATTGTATCTATATAATCGCATTTCATCTTGAGGTTTTTTGAGGGTGGAATGGCTTAGTTTTCTTTCCATAGGGAAATTTCTTTTCGTAACACGAGCGTTTCATATAACGAGCTCGGTGTTGCAACAGATTAGACTCGTTAAGTGAGGCTCCATTGCACTTGAAAAAGGAACACAATTCGCGTCTGAATCCTGTTGATTTGGTTGATTGCTAGGCCATGATTTGAATTGACACTCCATAAGTTCAATGGAAAGTTGGTGAGCTTTCGCAGCAACATCGAACCAAAGTTGGTGGGTTTCGTTGCGAATACTACTCCTTCCCCATTGCTTCACTTCCGATAAAATTATAAAGTACTATTTGCGAAGTAGATTTAGGATGGAGGCCATATGGGGATGCCGAAGGATAACTTATATGGCATCCTCTTCGCAGTTTATTTGTGCATAAGCAAAACGATTGTGAAGCAGTGTTCTGAAGTAGTAGTAGTAGTAGTAGTAGTAGTAGTAGTAGTAGTAGTAGTAG
>JAYGXS010000002.1:72245303-72296128 GCA_036362985.1 Ligula intestinalis | reverse complement strand
CTGCTGCTGCTGCTGCTGCTGCTGCTGCTGCTGCTGCTGCTGCTGCTGCTACTTTGGTTTATGTTTCATCATCACGCTAAGCGGTCGACGTTTGACACGTCGGTTCAGTAGGCAATCTCCTTTCGCTTCTGACGCTCTTGCAGGCGTTGTGTGTAGATACCGACGTGGACCACGATAAGGGCATTTTCAAGTTCATCCCAAACTGCATGCAGTTTCAGTCGAGTCAATAGGCTTTCCGCGTCATTGTCGTAGTCCTTTTCAAAGTCGTCTCTTGAAACCATATAGCCGAGGAGTTGTTGTTCTAGTGGTTCGAGGGGAACTTTCGAATTCTTGTCCGGACTATTTTGAGGCGGATTGGTGTGGTCAGTAACGTGGCTAGGTTTACTAACACCATTGGAAAGGACTTTAGCCAAGACACCATGAAGGTAAAAGGTGTTGTAGTGATCGAAACATTCTTTGGGGCTTTTCTCGACACATTTATCGGACACGTCCTCCCAATTTCCAAGCCCGTATTGTTCAATTGCATCCAGCAAAGACAAGTCTTCCTCGTCTGACCATCCATTGAGTATACCCTTTGATGTAGGGAGCTTAACAGTATACTTATGCGTTCGTTTATGATGTCCTGCCTCAGCTCCACAAGAGAAACAAAAAGTACACAGTTTTACACCTCTACATTCTGAGCAGTTTATAAAAAATGGCAACGAAGATTTTAAACAGTAACTACAGTACAATGTGAATGTTCACTTACGCGTAAATTTGACCTTGCTTTTATCGATTTTGTTGATATTCAAATTGTGCTATAACCCACTTGTTATTCATTCATGCAGCTGACGAGCCATCACGAAATTTATTTGATCGAATAAATTCTGCCATATTTGCTTGCTTCAAATTCCTTCCTGGGAAAAGATGTTTCACATCGCTAATTATAGTTTGGTATCTTTCACCACTAACTGTTACTGTTGCGCCATCCTTATTTTCAAAAAAAGTATGGGCCAATCACATTGGAAGCAGTTATTCCGCAACACACCGCCACACGAAGAGAATGCAGCGGCCTTTCTTGAATTTATCTTGGATTTTAATCGCGACAAATTCTAGAAAGGTTTTTTTTAATAAAACAAGTTTTAATATCCTAGCGTTAATAGTTTTCGTTTTATTAGCAAATCAAAAGGGTCAGTTACTTCTGGGACATTCTGTACTATCGCAGGTTGTAGTGTTGACAATAGAAGGATCCCCAAAAACACCAGTCGGGGAAGACGGTGTTGATAGACAGAGCTTTACTGTCGAAAAATGAACGGTACAGAGGCTGTGTTCTGAGCCAGCCGTCAGCTGCGTCTGCACATTAGGTGTGTCCACGAGGTTGTGACTGCCGCTGCTGCTGTGAAGCTCTGAGTAAGGAGTGTGGCCTCAGCCGCGGGGATTTCCTGCAACTAAGCCACCTTTCGGAGCACGCCGCTTTAGCGGAAGGTCGTGCTCTCCGTAGTCAATTTTCCTCCTGCTCATTCTTCGTTCATCTGTGTACACAATAAACCATTCCTCCTATTCTTGCCTCCACCGACTTCTTCTTTCCTAAATAACCATGGTCTGAACATCGCAGTTGCTAGGGTTTAACATAGTTAACCCCTGCGATACAGCCATGTAGCGGGTCGTGCCTGCCTGACTAGCTCGCGTCGAAGTGCACTTTCCCAAACGCTCACCGATGTGCTTTCTCGACGTCTCGATCAGCCAATCATAGTTCTCGCATCTATGAGGCGACGAATGAGGAGCTTGCACGCGTGCCCGACGCAAGTTGCCTCTCTGCCCAAAATCTCCAGGCCGACCTACCCAATGAAAGATCTCCCTCTATCTGTCCTCTGGCCCGACTACTCTAAGACCTCACTTGGGCCCGGTCAACCTACTGATCGGACGTATCTCTCCCAACTCAATCTATTCTCCTCTTCCGTTGTGTACACAATATACTCTTCCATCTACTCTGGCCTTTAAAGACTTCTCTCCTCAGCACTAAGTAACCATGGTCTGAAGATCGAAGTTGCACGGTAAGACTCTCTTAACCCCCTGCGATAGCCACGTCCGGACAATATCAACTTCTACATCGACGTACATCCCTACTTTCAGCACTCATTCAAACCCAACAGCAACAATCAGCATCACTCTTTCAATGCCCTGAAATCATACATCATCAGTACCATTTTATCTTCCCCAACTCCCGCGTCAATCATAGCGGCGACCACCAATGTCCTATCCGCCCTTCCACCAACAATGGGGACTCGAGCCCAACGCATCCTCATTCGATCGCTTATTCACCTCACGCATCAGCGTGTTTAGCGGTCAGTGGCAACTTAATCGCACAGCAACTGGTGAATCGGTGGCGTTGGCACCAACACACAGCACAGACCGCCGCCTTCACTGCCGTCACGCATTCTCCCACCATATGGATCTACTCGGCCACATGCACATCCACGAAAACAGGTCTCACCGCAATGCTGACATACCTAAAATGTCTCGCGTTCCCATCAACACTCCTATCGATTGGATGTTAAAGCTAAGAAGGGTTTAACCTAACGGCTGCGATCTTCCAGGCTTGGTTGTCTAGGAGATGAGAGAAATCATGGGGAGGCCAGGGTGATAAGAAGAATGTATTCTGTACAGAACATAGGGGAATAGTTGGGAGGATATTTGACTCGCGGAGTAGTACCTCCGTTCCCTAGTCGAGTCGAGTCCGGAGTGATGTCTAGCGGCAGCCACCGCCTTGAGGTCTGTTCAGATAGATTGAGGCTAGTCTAAGAACGCGACCATCTCATTGCACAGATGGAGGTTACGACGGGAACACAAGTCATGCTCACTTGCGCCTGGTCCCAAAGGTGCGTCGTCAACACTAATGGGGTGCGATAAGTCAGCATGCGGCTGATCATGAGTTGCAAGTAGCGCTAGCCACGACTACACCGCCATCCCCAGGTCCTCCACGAATAGGAATACCAGCCCCAGCACTGCAACCTCCCCCCGACCCAAAATCTTCAGGCTTATTTTGCCCTCACTGTCATGAACATCACGCACCGGCCTGATCGGTCACTTGTGGATTCAGCGCATAGATGCAGGCGAACCAGTGCCGGGTGTACTAATCTGCACTCGTCGCATCGGTCTTAACTCCCGGCACCCTCCATGCACACTCACATAGCGTATAGGCGCATTAGGCCACGGGCACCATTCATGAAAACCTGTGGTAGAAAACCACCAGCTATATTCGCCCTCCTCCTCACTAGCAGATACGCCACACACGGTCACATTCAACACTGCAACATGCATGTTTGCAACCAACACCTCTAATGTCAGAGGGAAGTATAATCCTCAGTTAATTTTCCATGTTACTCCTCCGTTGAATGTGTGCTCCGAGCCTGCGGCTACCACGGTGCGCTATGCACCGCGGCATAGGTTTCCAACTGTATTCAGACCTCGCAGTCGGAGGTGCGACTGTGTCAAGTGGCCGACTGGTAGTCTACGAGTCAGGCTACAATGGCTCCTTAACGTGACCTCTGAGACTCTAACACACATGAGGTGTGGCCCATTCAACCCCTTTGTTGATTTATCAGCAGTTGTGTCCACCTGTCACACCAGTTAATTGATTAATTTGGAATCGAAATAGTGAGTGAGCTCGACGGCTGAACGTACTTTCCTAACTATAAACCATCTGACGCTCAGCAGCAGTGTCAAGCAGCGATAGAATACCGGTGAGACACGGCTCTGGGCTTTTGGCTAGTACCTGTGCTGACAGCATTATTGTAGTGGTCCTTTCTGCCCGACGCCCACCTAACTCTTGACGTCACAGACAAGATCACTCAGAGCAGGACCTTGCGCAAATTTACTTTTCGGCCTGCCTTCGACCAGATGCCAACTGGCGCACGAGAAACGGACCACCCACGTCAGTGTCTATCTTCGTGCGGTTCAACCAATCACCACCAAGGCCGCGAGACAGAGAGAAGATTCGGTGGCCGCCCCCAATTACTGACGCTAGACTCACTTGGCATTCTGCCCCCTTGTGGGGTGGACGCGTCGCCGCTGCTCTCTCACACGGCTCTCACGGTCGAAGGCACGCCAGACTGAGCCAACCTTCCTATGAACTATTCTCCAAGTCCTTCTGTAAACAATATATTGTTCCTACTACCGTGGATTTCCAAGCCTTCTCTCATCTTCTAAGGAACCGGGCTTGGAAGATCGCAGCCATTAGGGTAAAACCGTAGCCTTAAGACATTGCAATATGATAAATTACAACAATCTGACACGCTTGAAGTTATCACAGTGTGCCTAAATACGTGAATTGAAAGGTTGACGACCGACCGGATACAATGGACCGCGCAGTCAGCGCATTGTGTGTTTTTGAGGAATGGCTGACCAGCAGATTGAGAGTCAGGCTGCAATGGATTCTTCTTACTGTGGCGTTTATGACACTCCCACTCACTGGGATCCAAGCCGATTGGGGCAGAATATACAGGGTGGATACGGCTGCGCCAGTCACATGCGCCCGTCCTAGCTGAGGTTTACCTGACCTGTTTATCAAATCAAACCCGGGTGTGGAGGGGGCTAGAATGCGGTAGACGCATTATAATTCACGTACAAGTCTGTCTTAAGCCTACTGTTAAGCCCGTGGTGGACATCATCGATACGCACGGTCGAACTGTCACCTAATATCCCGGTACTCGGAGCTGTGTGGAAGCAACTCTGCAATACACCTTAGCCTGGCCGGACAACTCAGTATTTTTAATAGTTTATGCCATCTGCGCGATCCGGTCATCATACACAAATGCATACGGCTAACATGGCTGCCAGCTAACTGAGTACCTCCTTGGAACGAGGTTCATGCTTCAGCCAATTGGTCGTAATGTGATCGTATTCCATCTCCCCGCTGTGGGACTTTCTAGCCAGCGCATATAAAAATGATTTTTTTTTGGCACATTTTGAGGTTCCCAAATAAGCTTAATGAAAAAACGCACATAACCTGAACGTAGAGGAACATGTCAACTGGACCTCTATTACAGGTAGGGGGCAAACATACGTAGAAGAAGCTGAAGCAGCCTCAGAGAGAATGAGGGATATTTTTATACAGCTAATAATTGGCGAATCTAGCTCGGTGCCCTCGCAAATTAGTCTCTATGTTGGAGCAGTAGGCAGCAATAGATTTTGATTTTAAAAATCGACTGGGCTTGCATTGCACTTCTATTTAAACTGCATTGAGGTGTAGCCCTTCATCTCGTAGGGCTGGGGATTATCCATTTTGTACTCGATTGGTGTAGAGAAATTCACGTTTCGTCTGAACGGTTTCACCAGTTTGGAATCCTGTGAGATGGTCTAAAAGCAAGCAGTAACGTGTGAATAGCATGATAAAGACATTAAAAAAACGCACGCGTAGTATACGGGGTTTACGAAAAAATAAGCTTTCCAAGATAACACCTTCAAAGTAGAAATCCGGTTGAAAATACAGTCCACTAGTTGATATTAACTTTTACTATCGGACCTCCTATTGTTCGAGGAATTTTTTTCTTCTTCTGAACTAATGTTGTTAATTGCCTCCAGCGATTTGGCTTACCCTCTTCAATGTCCCGAAAACGCTTTTGCTGAATGAATGAAAATGTTCGCGTTCCCGGTATTTGCATAGAGAAGGAAGAAGACGTTTCGAGTGCCGGACCAATTGTTTTATTGTCCTGTGCTTTTGAAATTTTACAGGAGTCCATATTCAGATATCTCTGAATTGATCCGGTGCTCGACACGTCTTCTTCCTTGTCTATGCTTTTGCTTTAGGATTTTTCCAGTTTTGGGGATGAGATGACTTTCCAGAAGACTAGGTCGGGAGAGTGGAAGAGACGAGAGCCCGATGTCAGGCCATTTTGTCACCAGAAACTAGTTGATTTTGAATGCCATGTAGGAAGACAGGATGAAAACAGCACTTCTTCTAATTGTCACGATTCAGGTCATCTTTTTCTCTTCACCTCTGCAACTGTTTAGCACTTTCATGCATAAATATTGATTCCCCGTGATGCCATGATGAAAAGAATCAAGTAAACGACCCTCTTGGTGCCGAGAAAACAAATCACTGTGCAGGCGTTGCTCCTTAAAGTTTGTCATCGCAAAATCGGTGAGAGCGTTAGTTTCGAAGTACCCTGTTGTGGTTGTAATCAGGTCTGATCTGTCCGGTTGTTAGTATTTTTACCTACGTTTTAAGCTTAACCTTCCGTTAGGTTCTGACGCTAAATTCGGCCCAGCCGCAGCACTGATATCGAGTGCCGAAGAGTGTGTCAAAATCACCTTGGTCGTCGTTCTAAGCTGGCCTGGGCTACTTTCGTGCAGTAAGTAGGCATTCTTTCATTCGAAACGACGTCGCTATACCTCACCCGAGAAAAGCGGTTAAAGGTTTGCAGTTTCCGAGCGTAAAGAGGAGTCCTCCCTAAAAAAAAGAACGATAATCATTTTCTGTAGGCAAGCGAGTAGGGACTACTGCCCTCTCTCCCTATGAAAGCCTACTAGACCCCCCTCCTGCTCAGTTGGCCAAGTAGTTTTCATGACAAATCATCACAGTGGACAGCGCGATTGAGGAATTTACTGAGGAAAGGCGCGTCCTTACTTTCGGTTTCGCAGTGCGAATCGCAAAAGCAATAATTGAATTATCAGCATCGCCTGCTGTGCAGGCCAAACAGTACTCTCCTCGCCACCTCTCGGCCAGACAAGGCGGAGCGGCAGAGTGACGTGACTCATCCCAGGGCCCGTCTGTCATCGCGCTAAGCCTCCTGACGTCGGAGTGTCAACCGCAGGATGCCGGCAAGCAGAGGGGGGGAGGAAGGAGTTTCCGGGTGGGGAGGGGAGGGTATGGGGGTTGAGAGCGCCAACGCCAGTTCCATCCCGCTTCGACAAGATTGACATGGTAATGGGTGAGTGCGCTGGACGTCGCGGCCGGAGTTCAGTTGGGGGGGGGGGGGGGGGGGGGGAAGAGGGGAGGCAGGCCGTGACGGAGCGTCTCAGTTTCCAAATTATGTGTCGCCGGCGTCCGCCGACAGTGCGACATGCTGCCGGTAGATGTTAGCCCCGAGTCGCGCAAACCAGGTCTCGGGGAGCGTGCAAACTTAGAAATCGATATCTTACCAGCAGGACGTTCGATATACTCATGTTAGGACGAGCCGGCCAAACTGACTAGCTCGCGCGCTGCCCTCACGGCTCTTTCCCACGCTGCATTATCGATCAGTCGTGCATGTGTTGATATCGCACAAGCAGCCGACAGGGTTGGTAATCTCTCCAACCTTTCGGATGAGTCGGAAGGCCAGTCAACACGTTAACCGGATTGCGGCCCAACCTTTACATACTCGTATTTCCTTTCTTGCCTTAACATTGTCTTCATAATACGTTAGTCGACTTCTTCTCGTCTGCCCTTGATGGTGGTTCTCCTCTGTGGATTTTATCGAGGCGACGGGCGAACATCGTGGCTTGTGGCGGGCTCATAACTTATTATGCAACATACAGTTTTCCCGACAAACCAATCCGTGTTGTATTTAAATGGGATCAGCGACAGGATATTACAATAGCGACTGCCAGAAGGGAGATCTTCAAAGGTGGCATGAAAAAGTGGCCACGCTGACGGTGTCATAGCGAGCCGTTACAAGTTTCACTACCTTATCACCCTCAAAAGAAGGACCTATACATATCGATCCCTACGAATTTTCGGCATAGTGCCTGATTGCCCAACCGTTTACCTCTTAAGGAAGTGCTTTGGGTCTGTTGTTACAACCTTACAAAAGTGCCACTCCGTTGTTTCAATCACTAATTTACTGTTAAAAGGGTGCATGACCTAGAAGTTCAGATGGGTCAGAAGGTCGGAAGGTTGCAGCCGGGTGATCGAACTCCTGGTAATTTGTCTGAGAGTGGTTGAGAGCGTCACATGTTTCATCCTTTATGATGGGCAGTGCCTTCCGTCATACCTCCCTCCCGTATGCATCCAAAAACAGGACAAGGTACTATGCATATTCATGATACGTCACGCAGATGCCCATAACCAGTCCCGGCTGCTATTCTTGCGCACGATGGGGCAACTCCACTTCTTCTGATAAATTCACCCCAAGTATGCAACTGTCATCATGATTTTCAATCCTTGGCCTTCACGATCAGGGGGACGTGACAGTTCTTTATGCCAAAATCGAAAACAATTTGAATCTTCAGAACGGAAATAGTTTCAAAAGGATAAACAACGTGGGTATTCTCTCACCATTCCTTATAGGACATTTTATAACCCAAACAAGACGACAACCGGAAGACCAGGTTGCTGAACGCCAAGTTTGCCTACGAGTGTTCCTATAAAACTAGCTACCCGCGCGTCTTCGTCAACGGTAGCACGCCAATCATCAACGTTGGTAAACGCTTCCGCACATCAAAATATACACGTGCCCGTCATCTGCCTTCTCGCACCACTTGGAGTTGGAGTACCACCTAGATTGGAGACGACCATTAGGTTTCACATAAAGCAAGCAAAGGATCCACTGCCACAAGAAGACACATTTGGACTCGTTTATCGAATCTGATGAAGTCGCGGGCAAAGAAACTGCTCCTGAGAAGCTGGAAAACTGGTCAAACAGCGAATTACAGAACACCCAGCAGCAGTGCGGAAAATGATGCCAGTTCTCATGTCGCGGCTTATTCGACGAGATCCGGCCACACATTCAAATTCGATGAGGCCAACATTCTCGCAAGGGGTGCAGGTCACGTGAGCTGCAAGTTGATTGACTGACGGTTTACGGTCCCCAGTCGTTTAACAAATTTTGGCGAACGGTTCTCTGCGTCAAGAACGTCCCGGAGGCCGTCAGCCATCTTCTCGCTTTACTTGGGCTTGGAGTCGCACACAGGCCGAAGCCACGATTGGGCGTCGGGTAATGAAACCAAATTACTCACTGCTACAGCAAGAAACATCTGGAGTGCTCCATCGAATCTGGCGCAGTTGCGGCCAAAGCAACTACTTCGGACAAACTGGAAGACATGAATTTCCGAACAGGCATCACCAGTTTGGAATACTGACGGTAGTTTTCAAACCATCCCTGATTCGGTAAGACCCGATCGTGGGCGAACGTAATCGCGCGAGTCACGGATTACTTGGGTCATTTTTCAAGGACCCGTAGTCTATGAACATGTGTAATTACCTTCCCAGCCCAAACAATGATACTTGGTTTGGCCAAAGCAACCAGTCATTCAGGGAGCGCGCAGGCGAACACACTTTCTAACGCTGATGTTGGTGAGCCAGGGGGCAGAGCAATCACCGCACCAGCCTCTGACACGAGTGTTAGCCGATAACGACCCGCATGCCATCCCCCCTAGCAATTAGCGTACCAGAGGGCAGTCAACATCGATGAAGTGGGCCCGTCAGTTTTCATATGTATGCAGCAGTCTAGCGACTGAACCCTATGAACACTGCAGCCCCCTGTATAACAATAACCCTTGGCTGATGTTGTGGATAGGTTCCGGTTGGAATCCGAAAAATCAGGCGATCGCTTCTACTTCTGAATTACTTCCTGGGGCTCGCATTTTTGCTTGTATAAACAAACATCGCTCTGTACAACAGTGACTTCATCTTTGATGTGTACACCAAGTACATTTCAGCGCAATACCCCCTTTCTGACAAGCTGAGCACATATTTGTGTTAGTTGAGAAAGGTATTCACTATACAAGTTCAGGAACTGCAGAAATCACAGATTTTTGACGAAGTCGTGTTTGCAAAGAAAGGTTATGACCGCATTGCAGAGGTCACACACATTCGGAGTTGATAAGTTTAGCTTTATATAATTGATAAAATCTATTCGATAGCATTTTCTAAATAAACAGGAATGCATCTTACATAGAGCTGTGAGTAATGATCCGTCCAGAAGGTAACGGGCTGCTCTGTTGCCAGTTCGCACATGAACTACAAAAAAAATAGAACAGCTCTGTTTGAAAATGTTTGAAATTTCAATTGGCGGATACAGTAAAACTATATGCATGGTTTGTTGATTAGTGCTCTTGCTCTCTCATACTTGCGGTTGCGGTTGGTGACGAATGGTCCTGTGGCGTCAAGTGGTGATTATCCTATTATCTACTTACTGAATCAATATGAGTAGTCATGATTATGCTTACTGGCATTCTCTCGAGGAATTATGGACGAGCATTTGAGGATTTGTTTGGGAAGTTTAGATAGATGGCTATTTATCAACAAGTAAAGCGCTTTGGACACGAACACATTTCATTGTTTAAATTTCCAAGTAAACTCGCCTTGCTCTTCGTCTGACAAATTAGAGGAGTACGAAAATACTAACTTTACAACGATGTCAAACAGAGTACAAGAAATATTTTTGGTGCATGTTTTCCATAAAATATATTTGAATCTATAAAGGATGTAAAAATCAATGACAAAAAGGCATACTACTTAAGTAGCCACTTTTATAGTACATACTGCTTCTTGGCGGTCAGAAAGAAGCTCGTTAAAAAGTAGGCATCCTGATGTGGCCTAAGTATATTTAGATGAGGCTGTACAATCGTAATTTTTAAACCATACGTAATTGGTACGTTTGAATCTAAAACACATTTCAGAATTTCAGGTGACATTTCATGAGATAGGGAATCTACTGTAGGTCTGAAGGAGTTCCGCAGTACAGGTCTTTGCTTATTATAGAGGAATGGATGTTTCAGGGTCTTTATCTGTGGGTTGTAAATTTAGGCTTGGGACAAGGGAATTAGGCTTTGGTTTAGGGCTATGAAAAATACTAAGCCCGACTACGAACCCTAACTGCTAGCCTTACTACTAACCAACCCAATGCCTTACCCGAATAGCTCAACAACTTAGGCTAATTACCAATTTTACGTACTTACCCTAGATACAAAACCTGGCTCCAGCCAGAAACGAAATCCCTAATTTTCTGACAAGACGTCGACCCGATGGCTCAGTGGATAAGGACGGTCGTCTCTGGCTCACTGGTCCCAGGTTCAAAATTCGAGTGTGGCAGCGGCTATACTGGAGTTAGGTGTCTACGACTGACGAAGGGAAATTACCCAGAAATACGCGTATCTCGCGGTCCCAATGTTTGCCAGTAATACATTGGTTCCCTAATTTTCTGATCACAGCCCTAAATCTACAATCCCCATAATCTGATCCCAATCGTAAACTCCCCAATTCATAGCCCAACATCCCTTTACATTAGCCTTAAACCTATCTGCAAAATAACTTAATCTTAAACGGCTTACTGACCCCCAAACCAAAGGGGATGCAAGTAAGCGTAATCATGCCTACCCAACTAATTTCATTGGGTATCTAATAGGTTGACCACAAAGTAATGTTGTAGGCACATTCGTTACCTTGCCGTTAACGAACTAGTGAAGCTGGGACATAGTTTCATACAAAAAGAATTATGAACTAATAAAAACGAGCATAACGGAGAGTTACCATGGCCCTTCCTTGTCCATTCGCCGTCCTTTGCCAGCCACACTCCAATATCGGACCGACTGTACCTCAAATATAGACGCGGTTCTAATCGACCATTCAGCTTAACACTATCAGTTAAGCCACTTCTGTGACCAAGGTCGTGCAGTCAAGTGATAGAGGGTTTGCTAATCTGGTGCTGTCGTCGAATGCAAATTGGAATTTACAGTTTGCCTTGAAACCCTGGATCGGACGCCTTAGCAGGTGACTGTGAAGCAGGGAGCAATGACTGCCCGAGAAATTTCACAAAATGGGACAAGTGGGGCCATAAAGGTGACTGATTATTCGGTTTCGATTGAAAATTATCAAAAGGACGTGGGAGAGGCGTTCTGACCAGTTTATTGGAGAGCAAATGGGCACTAAGTTTTGACCTGTGTGTGGAAAGAGGCCAAACGGGGGGTAATCGCGTGCCGAGGATGGACAACGCCCGCTCAACGACTGTCCACTCTTTCAGTGGCCCCGCTGAATACCCGTCGTTTCAGGAGTACTACTGGCTACATACGACAGGCTGACGTTTGCTAATAACTAGCGGGTTTAGATGCAAATACTGGCCTTTAGAACTAAGATACCCAGAACACCAGCTGATAATTTCCCGCACAGTACAGGTCTTTCGCTTACAATTACACACGTTAAAGCAGGCGCTATTTTTATCTAGGCTGTTTTATGAACTTACCCGTCGACTTCTTTTAGGCTTCGCAGAAACGGGATTATTAAAAAAGTCAACAGTTGTTTGGGATCTGTAGTCTGTCGGAAATGCCAGCTTCTGTTCTTCCGCCTCAATTTCTTTCCTAGGAGAGTGAGCGGAAGAGATAGGGCTTGCATATTATCAAAATAGGCTCCACCGTTGTGGCATCTATTTGTCCTCGTTTTTGAAAAATACACTAAAAAGGTTTCATAATTCAATTAGCCCATTAGAAGGGAACTATACTAGAAAATAATTGATTGCTATTAGAATACCCTTTAAGGGTTTCGCTATCGCCCCCGCCAGGCATAAGAACATAAAACACACAAGCCGACTCTTGGAACTCGCATCAACGAACATAAGTTACCTGTTCGCCGATGGGATACTTTATCAGTCGTACATGCGCACTCCCTTGAGTGAGATCACCACTTCAATTGGGATGGCATCGAGGTGATCACCCTGGCCACCAAGAGAAAAACGAGAGAATTCCTCGAATCTTGCACTCGAGCCTGATCAGCATCGACATACACGTGGATCTCGATTCACATCACGCAAGTATGCACTCATGGTCCAGTAACTTGCGCCCAGTGTGAAACAACAACAGTCTATCCGTGTTCGGCCCAGTAGAACGTTCACACCGCCTCTCAATTGAAACACCTATTGCAGCACGATTCACGTCACCAAAATCCCCCCATCCCCATTTGATTTAACTTCTGCCACGAAACTCTCTAGTGCGAAAATCCCAGCCCTTAGTTTTAATTTAGTCTGACGACGAGTTAGTATCATATGCTCGATAATACACAAGTACCACTCGATTTTCCGAAGCCTTTCCTTCTTTTTAGCATAGTATCTCGGAATGCAAACTACACCACTCATCAAGAAAACTATTTATTTAATGGATGGGCTCGCAGAGACAAAGGTATGGAGCAAATAACTAATTCAAGATAAGGATAGGAACCTACCGCTTTCTCCGATAAAAGACGCGCCTCACTAATGTACCGGTAAACAAAACTTGTACTTAAGCAACTTCTGTTGGCCGCTACCGTCCGAACTTTATAGCAGGTTCCGTTTACGGCAAAAAAGACCAGTGTTCGGGAAATAGCCCAAATCTATTCCGAGGAGACTCTCCTATAGGCTGTATAAGTAGCAAAGACACCCCTCCGATAGAATATTTAAACATGTACTGAAAACGTACTTGACTGCCGCGCGAATTTCATGACTCCTGTGCTTCGTTTTGGCTCCTGAGAGTTAAAACAGGCAACAGTTGTCATGCAGATATAAAAGGCATAATATAGAAGACCGTAGTTTAAGAAGTGATAGTAAATATTTACTTTTTTGAACGTGGATTCAGATGATGCCAGCATCGTGCTTTTCAAAATGAATGTACACCGCGGTCCCTCATAACTGTGCATAATTTTTTTATATTTTTCAGTAAAAATCATCATCATCATGTTCATCATCATCACCATCATAAAATTCAATCTAAAAACTCCTTTTGCGGATGGTGAAGGCAGTAGCTCGAGTGGTGTGCGCCCTTGCTCGACGCTTTCCAAGGAAGCCTAACTTTTTGACTCAGCGTCAGAGCTTATCTTGTCCTTAGATCATGCCGACGTTTTGAGTACTGACAGTTTCAGATTGCCGAAGCTCTCTCTTTTAATTATTAGACCAACTAAGAAGCCATACTGGTCTAAATGGAAGTCTTGAGCATCCTGTAGCCAAAGAAGACATCCAGAAAATAAGAAGTTGCAAGTAAGTAAATTCGCACAGTACCATCAAATCATGCAGGTTCATGCCCGCCTCGTAGCGGGTTCTGCTGCATTAGCCACTTTGTCGGTGGAATCCGCAATCAGGAAGGGAGTATCTGGCAGCATCTTCCACAATTTGCTGATGATCTTCGTACTCTCTACGATTACCTCCCTGTTTTGACCCTAGCGTACTGATCATATCCATGATAGGGTCACCTTTCCCGCCTCTCACCTTCCGGTTATAAAGGGGTGAGAGTTGGCTCCTCCCGTTAAATGCTTTATCCCACGGCACTTACGCACTCTCATCGGCATGACGATCCTATCTTGTGTACATTTTGTTCCCATGAGTGACAGTTTTTTCTCCCATTCTCCCTTTCAAACTATTATAGCTGCGCAAAAGACCCAATAAGACCTCGGACTGTTGCCACTCAAGGGCCAAATAACTTGAATTCCAATTCTAAAAAAACAGATTTAACTAAAAGATGAATGGCCGAAGGTTGTTGCTTTCAGTTTTCTCAGCAATTTGATCGAATAATGAAGAAGAAAATCGGTGATAAGCATAAATACAGTTAGGTGACACTGACAAAAAGGTTCCGTTTTGTCTGTCAGAAAGGCCAAGTCACTCCTTCTGCAGCGACCTGCTTATCAAAAACGTGGCAATCCTTCTTCTTAAAGATACAAGCAGTTGGTCAATGGATTTACAGTCTCAAATACGCGAAAATTTCATGAATGCCATATTATCGATTAACGACTGTAACCTCTTCGTGGCCTATTAGTATAAACATGCTATTTTGTCAGTTTGAGGTCTTTCAAATCCCACCTGACAGCACATACATCCTTAGAGGAGCAACTGCACAGGTGAGCTCACGTTAAATCTGATTCTGATCAACCACCGTTTTGCCCAGTAGCTTAGACTACAGAGCATGGATTTGGATGCACTGACCGACATAATGTGTGGAATCCGTGTAGAGAGGGCCGCGGGCTTTTATTCATGAACATTTCTGCGAGAAAAACTTGAATTCGATGAAAATGTTTGACTTGGGTATTCTCCTTCAAAAGGGAACCATATTGTGAGCAACTGTGGATATGTTGCATTCGCTGCATTCCCTAAGTTGTGCTAATAAATTGAGGACATTTTCAGGGCACTTTATTATTTTTAAGTTTTTTAACATATTACATATGCTAAACACTGATGTTACTCTGATACTTTGCGGGAAACTGTGATTGGTTACTGAGAGAGCAACAATGAGAACTAATGTTTTATCCATATGTCAACTGCATAAGACTGGGGTCACATCGACTTAAATTGGAACGCTCACCAATATCTTCCGGTGGTATAACCTTTGGGACGTAATCAGACTTATAAGTGGTTCCACCAGAGCCGACAGGTGTACTGAATACAGAGAAAAGACCTAGGTGACTTTGAGGACCCGATTTATTCCAGTTCTTGTCCAGTCCTTTGCTCATGCGCTGAAGCCTCAAGCAGTCAGGTTATAAAGAGCTCTCCTACCTCTTCTACCCAGTTCTCAATAAGACATTTTGAGTCGGAGTTTTTGAGTGCCTCTTTCCACCTTTTGTCCATACTCATGTATCCGATGCTTCTTTAACTTTCAAAGAGAGAATGAAAATATTATATCAAAACCTGTTTGTAAATTTTTGAGTGCTAAATTCAAACGGCACTTGAGTAGAGCCACGGTAATCGTTAATTTTATTGAGCTACGCACTTTTTCATTTTCTACTTAGTTCACTAGCGAGCTGCTGAAGAAAATAAATAAGAAAATAAATAAAGCTAAGTAACTGGAATAAAATAGGGTAGAACGCAATACTTCTGCTTGGTTATAATTTTGCACGGCGAACCAAAGAAAAATAGTAAATGTCTATTTTGGGGGTTAAGATATATGCATTTTTAGAAACGAAAGCCAAGGTGTTTCCTAGAACTCCAGATAGAAAGATAAATGCAACAAAAAATTATCAGTCTTACAGCTGGAGCAGCGATTGAATGAGTATAACTAAAAACACATCATTATTTCAAGAAGTCAAGATGGGCAAGCGAACGTGTTCGATTAGTTCATCATCACGTGTGGCCGAGAAGAAACTCAACATCCGTCCGCACACCTTCTATTATGCCGCGAGACGATGAGCAGAGAGTGAAAACTGGTGTCAGGATGCCGTGAAGCGACGAGGAAATGATCAGTTGATAAGAACAATTTGTAGGACACGTCTCGCCCCCTGCCCGCCTTTTGATCGCTTAACAATTACCCCTCCCCCCTTAATTACCGTTGATTGCTTGTTTAAACTTCTGCTATCTGTGCCCCCTTTATATTATTGTACACGCCTGATGATGAATTAATCGAAAACGTTCATTTGCCTACCGTGACTGCTTGGATGCTTAAATGGGTATCATCGCTAAGCATAATTATTTGAATAGGTAAAATGTTAAAAATATAGCATTGTTTGACATTTTGTAGTTTCTTTTTTTGGCTGAAAATAGTGGATATAGGAAACGTTGGTGCTTATTTAATTATTATGCTCATCATTTTAGCTAAGGGTGTGAGTGTAATGCTGGTGCATATTCTTGAATAAAAGTTCTTTCAGTATTCTGCCTTTTGGTTTTATCATGAAAACACGGGTGCAGAATCTACCACCTGTAGTATCTAAGGGCGTTCTGCATTATTATTGTAACAGAGTTACAATATCACGCCTTTACATGAGAATTACTTCTCATTTTATTCATTTTGAAAAGTATATAGTAAATGTTATTTATTACGGTCATTCTGCAACAGCCAGTGAAACGTACATTGTAGAGGCTGCTTGACGAGCAACGTGCTCAATTCATTTTGAATAAAACCATGAGTGTGAACACTCAAAAAATTTACTGTTTAGGTCAATTCCGCTGGCATCTAAATCAAATATTTTAGCTTCAAGTTGAATCCGGTTTTCCTCGATCGTTTTTGTGCCAACTTTCTGTCAAATAATTTTTTTGGCTTTTGTAACACTGATTTTCTATGACTGAGACCAAATAAATTCATTAAGTCTTAAGCTTTCAGAATAGGATGATTTATACAAATGAGTAAAGCCGAGATAGTTGTCAGAAAAAAAAATTGCAAATTATTTCAATCTAGCTGCGAAGATAGACTTCATTCAGGCATTTGAAATGCAAACGGAAGAAGAAAACAATTGTTAATAATAAAGTAAATGTTATAATATGTGAAGGGCATGAAGTCGTTACTAAGGCAGGCCTGCCTTCTTCACGTTTAATGTTTCTACTTAACAGAGCTGGCCGTTTATACAGCAACTTTTGAAGGGCGAGGTCGTTGAAGCGGTCTTTTAGGTAAACAAACTTCCATAATTTTCTTTCGAAGGGCAGGACTGAATATGGTCGGCAAATTAAAACTAATTGCCCTTTGGCTTTTTATGCCCATGTCAATTCGGCAGAAACAAAATTTTATGTTTCAGTGTGGCCCATCCACCTCCGTACTCCGAAAAATATCAGAAGCAGCCTAAGCTACTAAGCTTAATCCACTACAAGTAATTAATCTAGCACAATAGTAAGTTCCCATGCTAACGTTCCTGTGAAGTGCGCACATTCGTTAACATAATATGTGGTTAGCGAAGACGCAGAGGGGCTATAAATTAATGTCAAATGACCACGAGTCTGGACCACGTTGACGCTGGTTATAACCAAACTTTGGTGCATTTCCAAGGCCTTAGACATGTGCTTCTGATAATATAACGCTTACGTTACGTACACAAATACTTAAATAAATTCATTTAACGTAAAATAGTACGATTCTACGTACGTAGATTAATTACTATTGTTTAAAGGAAATATATATATACTGCAAATTACTGATAATCAGGTGGATAAAAATAACTTTGGGAAACATCCAGTGGCTAAAACGTGGCGTCAGATATATTTTATGATTCCAAATAATTAAATAAATGTGTTTAAACCAAGGATATACAATTTAACTTCAAGATATGTATCATATAGCTGTCGATTGGTCTATCGAAACAATGGCTTTTTAAAGTCGACCGCAACTGTTGATATGGTGTCCCAAGGTTAACAAGTTCAAATGAAGTATTCTACTACAAAAAGTAAAATTGCATAACCTATGGTAAAGTCAATGCTTTTGCTTTGAGAAAATAGCAGGGATGCTCCTACGAAGACACTGTTTTGCGTCTAACATAACCCTCATTGCATGGGGTCCTACCAAATAGACTGTAACAGTATATGCTTTCAGTAAAACCAGTTTCTTATGCGCACACCTCGATAATAAACGAAGAACAGGAGCACATCAATCTATTGGCTTTCTGAAGTTTAACAAGCTCTGTTTGATTGCCAAAGGTGAAAAACACACAACGAACTATCAGGACGCATTCGGCTCACTTAGAGTGGCAGAGGGGGAATGACAGCTGCCACATCCTCTTGAGGATGTGGGCAGATTGAACGTCGGTTTATTGTTTACTCTGACATACTCCAGCCCATCACTAGAATAGATGCTGGCTCGCAGCGGAACCACACGAAAACAGATATTTGTTCTGGAAAGCCAACAACTCAGTATGCGTACTATTCTTGGTTGAATAACCACCAGATTTTCAGTGCCAGAGAATGGCACGTTTGGAGATAAATAACGAATATTTTCCATTCTGGGAAACAGAGGACTCAGGCCGTAAGAATAAGCGTTATTGCCAAAGAATTTGAGTGTAGGCACACAAAAACACACTTGGAGGGATTAATAATAACACCGGAATCCGCCCCGAGAGTGGTAGATCGCAGGCAGCGTCGTTGTCCCCTGTGAAGACTCTGCGCTCGCTTATGTCCCTAGTTGTGGAATGCCATGCCAGGCCGATTGGAAACTTGCTCCTAACTCTTCTGTACAGAATACATTGTTTCTACAAACCTGGCCTCCCAAGACTTTTATCTTCTCCCAAGTAACCGGGCATGGAAGATTGCAGCCGTTAGGGTTGACTTTATTAGCCTTAATACTTCTTGATAACTGCTGACCCTTGCCATGAGAAGAACTCTCAACTTCTGAAGTGGCAGAGCTAAATCATCGCCAAAATTCCTTCGCCTTCAATTGAATTTTCCTCCCTCATCTTCTGTGACTGCGATACGGATAATTTCATCACCAACATCCTGTCGTAAAGCGATACGGAGATACTAAACCGCTCACAGCACATCGACCCCAGGCTATGTTTCCTTCCGCATCCCATCGGGCAGGTCCTGCTCTGAGTGCCAGCACCCAGACCTACTTTTCAAACTCTGATCCCACTTCTACTGTCAATGGTATCCTTCCCTCCTCGAAGCGAAAACTAACACCGCATACTGATTTGCCGTCAAAGTTCAAAGCAACCCACCTGGATCAACCTAAGGTAGTAGAAATGACCAATCACCTTCTAACACACCGATGCACACGTAGTCGACAACTGTCCTCCCACCAACATGCAGACTCAGTAACACGCGTAGTCGAGATGACCCTCCCTCCTACTAGCAGGTACTGACGGCACTGACATGACCCACGCATGCCAGCCACAGCCGCTCACGCAAGTCGCAAACGTCCCTTCAACCTGGCTTTCTCATGTCAGCCACACGAACACCAGCTGTTTGCACCATACAGCTTTTACATACTTCCTTCCCTATATTTAACTATTTATCCTCCGTTCAATTATTTTATGACCCGCACTGCGATCTCGGAAGGGAGCACTTCAAGTAGCCACTGCTGCCTGACGCCTGACTGACTGACTCACGCAAAGACCGGTCTGGACCCTTGTAATAATTATTGCTCTGACAAACACACCGGAATCCGCCCCGACAGGCAGTGGACGCAGGCGGCTTTGTGGGCTGCTGTGATGGCCCTGCGCTCTTACACGGTCCTCAGGGTCGAATTCCATGCCAGACTGAGTGACAGCCTCCTTTAACCCTACTGTAAGAATACATTGTTCCTATAAAGCTGGCATCCCCAAGGCTTCTCTCTTCTAAGGAACCGCACCTGGAAGTATGCAGCCACTAGGTTTAACCTTATTAGACTTGACACTCTATATATCTATCGATTTCCGTAGATTTCGCGGAGATGTATTTGCATGCCAGTCAATACCACCATTCCCTCCAGGTGCGAGTGAGGATCCTGCGAACCTCCTGTATCACATCCGCCAGTTTTAGCAGACGTTTTCCCCAGTTCCATCAACGCCTTCTATGACTGAGTTAAGCTCGAAAAAAACTTGGCGAAATGCCCTCACGTCTTTTACGAGGTGAGAGAGTTCATCGGTCGCCGGAATCCCCTAGGACGGCCCGTGGCGTGTTTTTTCTCGATGTAAGAAGACCTACCGCATCCCTCGCGGAAAACAGGAAGAGGTCGTGAGCGTGGACCGCCTCAAAGTTGCTGTCCTAGACGTTCTGCCGGACGAGCCCTGTGGCCCAAGTCCTCTGCTCCCCCTGCCACCATGTCCACTGTCATGGACGGTAACTCCCTCCCCGTTAACCCTCTATATTCTTGTCACATACTTCTCTTAATCCGTAACTCTGGCGTACATTGCTCGTAGTGGACGCCACGCTCACTTCCCCGATCGACTGGTTTCTTACAATTTTTAGATTTGTATATTTCGTTTGGCGTCTTTCATATTTTTAGGCCACCTTCGGTCTAGCCGGGGGAACTATGACGAGGTCGCTGCCTATTCGTAACCTTTAGCATTCTCACCTCCAATTCCCTTGAATTTCCCTAGTGGTTAACCACATTCACTGCAATGTACCGTGTCTGAAATGCCCTTTATTATCGTCGAACAGCCACTAACTCGTACACGTTACGCCTTGGTGACAGCACACCTGCGAAAATCTTTTTTCATCCTTATTCATTAACATTGCCTATACTCGTTAGCTGAACTATAAATTCCAACAAGACAGCCATATTTGTCATCGCCGCCTAACGTAACATCACTAGCATCAAATCAGCGGAGAGGCCTTTGGCTATTTTTCAGCCTTTTGATCCTTGTCGCCTTGTCCTGTGAAGTGCAGTCATCTCCGCTGCTTCCAACATTAACGTTGTAGATTCTGTTTTCTTTATTGAGATATACTTGAAGGTATGCTTCCGTTTAATTTTGCACATGAAAATTGGTCGGGAGTTAATAATTTTGAATGGCCAACCATGATGACCATCGCACGAATTACCTTATTTATTTCGCATTCAAACCCTCGCAGAGTCGCTCAAAGTCGTCCCCAACGAAACCAGTCATGATGATTGCAACGGCAATGATTTCCTTATTAACTTAACCGGCTGTGACAAATTCTGCAACGCATCCAATTGCCCTTTCCAGTCGCGAAAACATTTCAGAATTCCGCTTGACATTTGATCAGATAGACAAGTTACTGCATGTATACAGTATGGCGAAACCGGCATGAAACTTTCATGACGAAATTTAAGTTAGTAGTAAAGCATATAGTTGGACAGGTTATTTTGATAAACTGAGGTGATTTAATCAGAAGAAAATCTTTAGTTTGGAAAACTACCCTCTTGGTTAAAGTTGTGGAGCAAAATGTGCACCAATTTTGGCTAACTCATGAGTAAGTTCATATCGGAGTACATTGAATTACATTTCTGATGAAAGGTTGAAGATTGGGGGATTTAACACACGTCTGAGGTTGTTTATTTAGTTGATTGGGTTGACTTGAGGAGCAAAAAAATGTTTACTAGAATCGAATTCTGTACGGATCATTATACTGCGAGAAAATAGATGCAAAATGGGCAAAATCCAGGGTTTAATGATATTCGAGGGATTTCCTACGCTCTTAAACGTTGCGGTAAAGCAATTTTTGTTTGTGCATTTTGCACTATAAAAAATTCATGAAGAGCGGAAATTTTTTATTTATATCTGTTCAAAAAACGGAAATTTTTTTGCTTTCTTAAAATTGAGGTTAGTGTTTTTATGAGGAAGCGCATTACCTTTAGAAACAGAAAAGCAAATAGGTTTAAAAAATTCTATTTTGCAAATATTCTGTTTTGTGCCATAAGATTAAGTAATAAACTTTTAAGGCTGTTACTTGCAATACCCTGATTAAAAATGCAGATTGTATATTTGAAGGGTCGCGGGGAATGCGAATGAGGACTTTATCAGTATATAGTATCTAAATCGTTTGTGCAGTCAATATAATGTTGAAGACAGTTACCATAATACACAGTTGAGTGGCTTTTCGGTAAGAAGCATTCATTACATTGCACATAATATGGAAGCATCTGCACCCAAAAACTTTACAAAAGGATTATTTTCCAACGTACTTTTACTTGTGCTGCTTTATTCACTCGGAGGTTTTGCATGATCAGGCTTCTCCTACATGTAAAACTTTAGTTCATCTAGTACGCCCGATTTCCAATTTTCCGGAATTTTCCTCTGCTAAACAGGCTAGTATTTCTATAAAACTCTATAGTCCTTAATAAATCACAATATGCCCTATTATGAAGAACGACCATTACTTTATTGCTGTAAGACTTTGGGGGCCGAAGATAAGGCTGCGTTTGAGTAAGAATGAGTTCCTTGCAAAAATCGTTGTATTTCATGAGTTAGGTAACCTACTGTACTTCTAGTTATTCGAAGTACTTAATGTGCCTAATGTTGCTCATCCTTATTTCTAAGTTTTCGCAAATGCGTTGACGCCGGTATATGAGTAATGATAAAACTTTTGCAAACTTAGGCATGTTGCATGCAGCACTCGCCAAACTGTATGTGAGGAGACGCTCGCATAATAAACTTCGCATTTTTAGAGACAGAAATCAGAACGCAGAAAGCCATTATAAGGCCAGTTCTCAGGAAACCTCGTACAAAACTTATATCCGGCATAAGATTGCCGCTACATCCTATGCTGTCTCCCACTGGTGAAATAAACAATGACTTAAGAGGAAACTAGTTGCGCTATTCATCTACGAAATATCATTACGCACACTTCTGCAAACTAGATACGGAACAAACAACTCATTCGTCAACATTTTTACTACTCCTATTAAGTAAGTAGCCATTTATGTTTACTCTTTTCGATTGACAAATAACTGAGAAGAATAAGAAGAAGAAGAAGAAGAAGAAGACTCGATCGCTGGGACAATATATTGATTCGCCTGACGTTTCGATATCCGTCGCGGATTCGTCATCAGAGACATGAGTAGCAGAAAGGTTAAGTATGCACAGACGTTTGCAGTATTTATAGGACACAGCCATTACTGCAAGCATACAGCGACAATTAACGTTAATTGCCTTCTTGTGCGTGGACTGCTTGTTGGACGGCACGCGGGCTCTGACCTGTTGAACTTTCGTCACGGGCAGCGAGCTCGGGCATGATGATTGCTCGGCCGTCTGGCTCCCCGATGTTGGCGTACGATGAGGCGGTGGCCTGCCCATTCCTCAAGTGACGGCTTGCTTTGGCCAAATTGAATCTCAGTATTGAATATTGATTGGGCATATCGTTGCACTTGTTAGTGGATTGGGGGCCCGTGAACCATGACTCAAGTAGTTCTCGGCTCACCCGATTGTCACCTCTTGCGAGAATTTCGGCCTCATCAAATTTGAAGGTGTGGCCGGGTCTCGTCGAATGAGCCGCAACTTGAGAATTGGCATCATTTCGCCGCACTGCAGCCGCGTGTTCGGCAATTCAGGTCCTGAGAAGTCTGCCAGTTTCTCCGACATAGTTGCTTTGACCGCAACTGCACCAGATCCTGTAGACGACCCCAGATGTTTCTTGCCATGGCAGTGGGGCTTTTGGCTTCATTATCTGACGCCTTATGGTTGCCTCCGGCCTGTGTGCGACTCCAACTCCAAGTGGTGCGAGAAGGCGGCCGACTGCTTCCGATACGTTTTTGACATACGGGATCGAACGCCAAATCTTGGGGTCGATGCGCTTTTGTTGGCCAGCTCGTTTGCGCAAGCAAGTACTGAATTACAACAGGAACCAACAAAGACGATGCAAGTACTGAATTACAACAGCAACCACCCAATCAGCCACAAACGCAGTTGCGTACAAACACTCTATCGGCGTGTTGAGACGCACTGCAGCGAAGAAGAAGACAAAGTTGCCGAGGTAGAATACCTCCGACAGGTGTTCAGAGAAAACGGCTACCCGCGCAACTTCGTCAACCGGTGCTTGCGCAAACGAGCTGGCCAACAAAAGCGCACCGACCATAAGGTTTGGCGTTCGATCCCGTATGTCAAAAACGGATCGGAAGCAATCAGCCGCCTTCTCGCACCACTTGGAGTTGGAGTCGCACACAGGCCGGAGGCAACCATAAGGCGTCAGATAATGAAGCCAAAAGACCCTTTGCCACGGCAAGAAACATTTGGGGTCGTCTACCTGATCTGGTGCAGTTGCGGTCAAAGTAACTATGTCGGAGAAACTGGCAGACTTCTCAGGACGCAAATTGCCGAACACGCGGCTGCAGTGCAGCGAAATGATGCCAATTCTCAAGTTGCGGCTCATTCAACGAGACCCGGCCACACCTTCAAATTTGATGAGGCCGAAATTCTCGTAAGAGGTGACAATCGGGTGAGCCGAGAACTACTTGAGTCATGGGTTACGGGCCCCCAATCCATAAACAAGTACAACGATTTGCCCAATCCATAATTAATCCTGAGATTCAATTTGGGCAAAGCAAGCCGTCACTTGAGGAATGGGCAGGCCACCGCCTCATCGTACGCCAACATCGGGGAGCCAGACGGCCGAGCAATCATCATGCCCGAGCTCGCTGCCCGTGACGAAAGTTCAACAGGTCAGAGCCCGCGTGCCGTCCAACAAGCAGTCCACGCACATGAAGGCAATTAACGTTAATTGTCGCTGTATGCTTGCAGTAATGGCTGTGTCCTATAAATACTGCAAACGTCTGTGCATACTTAACCTTTCTGCTACTCATGTCTCTGATGACGAATCCGCAACGGATATCGAAACGTCAGGCGAATCAATATATTGTCTCAGCGATCGAGTCTTCTTCTTCTCAATTGCTTCCTGGGACACGGATGTTCGCTTGTATTGACAAATAGCTGTTCACTTTTCGCCTGCAATCATATAAATGGCGTCGTTTATGAATTCTTTCCTCTGTATTGATAAATTACCTTAGCCACTTTGTTACCAATAGGGAGCTCAGAGTCGTTCGCCTACCTGTCACTTGGTAAAACTGGAAGGGTTATAAGAGTCAAAATAGGATTTTACTTTTTATAAAATCTTAAAGCAAGTACATCTCAGAGGCGCCCAGTAGCACTAGAACTCCTCTTCCGATGAAGCGCGTGGAAGAATTCGCTGTCAGTGGAAGACCGCGAAAGAAGTGAAGTTGACGCCGGTCGCGGTAGGTACTCTTCATCTGAGCTGTCTGTCCAATTGGCCATGCCCCGAGCCAGCACAGTCCGCAATCCGTTCAACGCTCCACTCGTCCTGCTTATGCCATTCAGTCGTTGCTGAAGATTCAGCCGATTAAGCAGATCCCACACATAGTCCTCTATCAGGGACCCATGCCTAACCCACTGGGATGATCTTTGCGAGGGCAAATTCAAGTATGTGTCACCGATGCGTACACTGTATCGCTTCTTTTGTTGTGCGTTAAGCGCCGCGGCATGCCACAGGCCCAAGAAGACTAGATGCGTGCCGTGGAAGTGTAAGCAGACCAGACTGTTGAGAGCATAATTACCCATCCAAGAGACAAACTGGAGTTGATAGGCCTCAGCCATACAGGTCAGGAGGCCATCCTTACGGAGAGTGTTGAAGGCCAGCACGAGGGAATTAATACGATCCGTGGTAGTGGTGGTGAAATTTGCTTGGACGCTTAAATTACGCAGACAGGGACGCCAGACCTCATAGAGGCGAACAATACCGCCCCAGGGCGTTTCAATGTCTTCCCGGTCAGAACAGCTGCCACTGGCTGTGCATGGGATAACTCGACTAACAGTTTGCTCAAAGGCCTTCCGCCACCGCATCGAGCCCGTCCAACAGACCACACAGCTCACAGTACTACTTAAAAATAAGCAGTTGGTGGCAAAGTAGAGGTTCCGATGCAGTCTGTGATCAAATGTCCTCTTTGCTCTCAGCTTCATTTTCAGTGAATAGTAACAATACACGAAGTGAAGGATTAAGTTGTAGGCTGTTGAGACTGCCGCTAAGAAAGTACATTGAAAAGGACTGAGTGAGCTGAACTGCTGTTCTTGTCTCGAATGCTGGAATACGAGCGGATCATGGATGCGCCAGCCCTGAAAGAGCTTCAGGATAAAGTAAATTCCAACCGCTTCCTGCGCCAAGCTGGTGGAGATGAAGCTGGTTCTGACGAGGAGGTACATGCGTGAAGCACCCGGTCGACTGCCGGTACCGTAGGTAGATCGATACGGGGCATTCAAATCGGTTTACTGCAATGACCTTGACGTTCGAGGTCACGCCGAAAGGAATTTGAAATGATAATGAACACGGCCTTTGGAGGAAAATTGTAAATGGAGGAGAACCCAGCGGCGAAAGACAATTTAGTGTACTTTTTGGGAAGGAGTCCACCTAAAAGAGAGGTCCACGTGACTACTCCGGTAGACATGGTGTGGCGATTAACCTCTCGCAACAAGCAAACTATGCACTATTTGCTTGGGAACAAGTGGATGAACAGATGGCCTGCGTGAGTTTGAAAGGTCATTTTAGAAATATATCTGTCGTCTCCGTGTACGTACCATCTTCCGCTGTCGAGCAGAGTGATATAGGGGTATTTTATTCGATGCTGCAAGATTTAGTTGAAAGGCGTATCGCAACGTATTAAAGCTATTAAGGTCAACTTTAACGGCTGCGACCGTCCAGGCCCGGTTCCTTAGGTCAGGAGAGAGAAGTCGGTGGGAAGGCAAGAGTGGTAGGAACAATGTATTATGTAAACAAGAATCAGGAGAAGTCTTGACTGCCGGAGTGCACGTCTAGCCGCCAGGCGAGCTAGGGCCGGAGTGATGGCTAGCGGCAGCCACGACCTTGAGGTCTGTCTTCACGCGAAGTCCCGTGCTCTGTGTGACCTCGTCTCTGGAATCACGATTTAGGAGGGAGTCGGGCAGCAGCAACCACCGATCTGCTGATTGCTGTCGGAGACTAGTAGCCGGAATGCGCCTGGTGACAAAACAACCAGTCATCTTATCGGTCACTTACACCTTGGTTCTCGATGAGAGAAAAATGAAAAATAGGTGAATTCTGTTGATCGGAACCGAATGTTTGTTACGAATACGCGCCTCAGGCACCGCAAAAAACATCTGCTAACATGCTACTCAGACGACGGCCATACTACCAGTCAGCTTAACTACATTGTAGTCAGTTCAAGATTCCACAGATGGTTGCGTATTAACCACGTTTTAGTTCGTAAATGCTTGACAGTTCACCTCTCATCCGCACCCAAAATACCATGCGCTACACGCCTCGATGTCACCAAAATTCGGCATCCCAGAACTGCCGAGGGTCTGAGCATAGAACTTCGATCCTGTTTTACTATATAAGCCAAAGGAGAAGAGATAAACCAACGGTAATTACTGAAATCACCAGCCTATGGGACAGCTAAGATTTTTTTAGATACACCCAGCCACCGAGGATGTCTGCTACCTATGGTATGAAGTAGGTCCGATGATCCTGCGCAGCCAAATGACTATTTTCCCGCAAACCACAAGAAATTAGCCATTGAAATTTAGAAGATTCCTTGTTCTGAAGACATTCCGTCGCAAGTTTGCTGCGTCCAACTTAAGTGCTCTAAATACAATAACAATGAACGACCGGATGAAGGTCCAAGCGGGCATAAAACAGCCGATGACTTATGTCTCTCAGTTCTTTGCACCCAAGAAGTCGTAACCTCAGGAGAGCATCTAAATGGTTGTGTCCCGGCCAGCTTAAAATAAAAAGCATTCCATGTAGGTTTCCTCGGCGTGGGGGAAATGGAAATGGCAAAAGCCATCCGTTGCCATCTCATACCGTATTCGGTAGCCCACTCTTCTACATTAACGTGTATTTTACCTTATAAAGGAAAATATAAGTAGTAGGAATTTAAGTATTCTTCCATATCAACTGTACAACTAATAAGTAAATAATATTACAACGGACAAACAAAAGGTAGGGGGAGTTCCCGACGAAATAGAAATACAAATCACAATTGTGGGCAAGCACCAAAAATAGGACCGATTGTGCGCGTAAGCAGCAGCCTGTGCTGGGGTCTTGCGCCGGGACGTCTGGACGTGAAGTCAGTTGAAAGTGACGATGGCAGCGACGGCAATAACAGTAGACGACTTCAAAGATCGATCATCCACGTATAAAGCGCCACAAACCCAACATGAGAATCAGCGTGGCACCACAAAGAACATAAAAGAGAACCTTGTCTTGATGAGAGCGCCGTTGAATCAGTCGCATGACGGCGTTCGAGAGACCAAGAGTATTCATGAGATCGAGAACACGACGCTGGGTGCCTTTAAGCGTGCTTCTGAATGAAGATTAATAGAGTAGACGTTGTAGACAAACGGAAAGATGAAAGGCTAACACTGACAATGAGAAGCATCCTGAACGGCCTGCATAATGGCTTTTATTACGCAATATACCGAGCTAACTCTCAAATGCATCACTTATGACTCAACAAGGCAGCGGTTTTCAAGCAGGGCTCTCACTGGAGGTAGATGCGTTGACGAATAACTGTGGCCGGCTACGTCTGAGTGCACAATAACCGGGCCTTCATCGCCAACGTTGAAAACCCATAAGGTTGTGACTTAAAAACTTAGCTCTTCGGTGCCGTCCGCAGATTAGTGTTCATTCGCACTCAAAAACTCTTCAAAAATCAAACGAGTAGAGTGCAGTTCTTTTATTGACTGGCTGCTAGTCAGATGAAGTTGATTAAAACAGATTATGGTATCTTCGGTTTGCGAACCCCAACGACGACCCTGACCTTTTCGAACCTGGCCCTGGTCGTACTAGGTGGACAGCAGCCTGTGAGTTGACACCATGCCCTCTAAATGTTGATGTTTACTCTTCTGCAAATGTGTCGTGGCCCCGTAAGCCATTACACGGCGTTGGAGCCTAAACAACATTAGCGACACAGTTATTCACAACTACAACATAGACGTTCCGTTCACTGACGAGATGCTGTGCCACTTACGCCATATAAATTGAAGACTGTGCTGACCTGCCTGCATGGCGGCCCTCAAAGTGTCCATCTCGGCGATAAGCAGTCGGTGGAGGTTGCAGTCGAGTGGTGTGGCCGAAGACTCTTGTCTTGGCCCTACTCTCTTCATTATTTACGTCAACGATTGTGTCAGCGAACTGGATTGCAATATCGCCATGTTTGCGGATAATATCAAACTCTGGAGCGTCATTCGAAATGCAGACGATGAATAACATCGGCCGGCAAACTTCGGCCGATTCCGAATATGGTCGAAGGACTGGCTTTTGCGGTTCAGTGAGAACCGGTGCAATATTATACGGTGAGGTTATATAGAGCGGTCGGATATTTCCCTATCTAGAATAATCAACTACTCACACATATTCAGTAGGTTGAATTACCTATAATTTTCCGGTTTCTACACGCCCCCCCCCCATCGTTCCAGCAGGGATTTACTGATGACATTGAACTGCAGAGCGGTTTTTCGAAGGAAACCGCATTCCATAATTGCTATAATCGGCAAACTAAGAAAAGTTGGCCTTTTGAACTAACCACGGGAATTATCGCTTACTTCCAATTTATAAGTAGGGTGATTTACATAATCCCACCACTTTTGTTCTTCTTTGAACTTTTTCCCAGTTGGTATTGGCGATGCCGCTGGAAAATGTCTCTCAGTTACTTTGCCCGAGGTTTGGGCACACTCCCCCTCCATATATGCGTTCGCCGTTGGTCGGGAGGAGGTTTAGCGATGATATTAAAGCTCATTCGGTGTCTTCTCCCACGGTTTGAGTACACGACCCAACTTGCCCTCGTAAATTTTATTTAACAAAACCATTGGGATCTAATTTGTTCCCTGACATGCCTTCGGTCGTCCCCTCCCCGTAAATCAGGTGAACGTTAGCCCGCGGGGCGTGCTTCGCACTTTGTCCATACGACCCCACGAATTAATCTTACCTATTATACCAGTTGACAAAACCAGCTATCCTTATGGTGAACTGTCCGAATGGCATACCATTGCAAGAAGTGGATACTCAGAAGGACTATGGGATGCGGATCACGCCATCACCTAAGCCCTCGCTGCACTGATTAGATTTAGTCAAATTTATAATGCCAGGTCTGTACCTAGTCAAAGGGGTTTTCTCTGCCTTTGATGAAGACTGCTTCGCCAAAGTCTTTTGAACCTTTTTGCGGCAGCCGCTGTAGATGCTGGATCGCTAAGGACCTCAGCATCCTCTAAAGTGTCCCAAGGCGTACAAACAAACTTGTGATCGGACAAGGTTCACTGCTATAAGAAAGACGGCTGCCTACCATAAACCTATTTCCTTTAAGTTCCAGGCAGCTATGAGATAACCTGATACAAACATTTCGCATCATGTGCGGCCGGAACTGTTGCCTTTTATCAGAAAATTCCTTCTAGTTAGTAATCAAGGACTACAGAGGTCATCCATTAAAACTATGTGTGACTGGAGCTAGGGTTGACACTCGAAAGTTCTCCTCCAACAGAGTGATCAAGGCTCCGAATACACTGCATTTCGATGTCGTTATGTCTGAATCCGCAGAGGTCTTTAAGCGGAAGCTTGATCGATATAGTAATGCGTACTATAATACCATCGGACCAATGCCGTTTTTACGCTTGTACAAACAACTTTTAATACTAATTTATATATTCCAGTAAAATTCGCTTGGAGAATACCTTACTTTATCCAATTCATCGCTACGCTTACTAACGCCCAGAGACACTTCAGAGCGTATTTATACTTATAACGGAGTTCTTTGTGCTGTGGACGATGGACAACAAACGAAGTTACCAAAAATGCTGTCCTATAAATCTCTTTGTCTTTTTGAATGACCTTCGGACTATATTGACGCATTGGAGATGACCATGCTAAAAGTGGAAAGTAGATCAACCTAGTCAGACAGAAACACCCTAAGTCTCTCGAACAAGCACCAATCGGTAGTACAAGACTCGGAGCGAAGGACTTCGGAACTCCACGGCCTGACTAGCGACGACAAATAAGGTGGAAATCTTCATGCTCTGTCGTAATAAGAGAACAGCGGAAACCACGACAGTTCCTTTATAAGTATACTTGTAAAAGTTGCATAAATGGGCATACAGACGAGGGACATTTTTTGCTCACCGCTGTTCCTTCAGGGCATTAAGACTGTCAGAACCACTCATGAGCATTTCATCGAGACGTCGGCCGACGTTAGTGAGTCGGGAGAACTCGTCCACTTCAGTGCCTAGGTTAATAACAGCAGCTCCGTTTACGCTGGTTGAGGGCATTGCAAAGAGGCTGGCACGGTGAAGTAGTTCCTGTTCTTTCGAAGCCCTGAAAGAAGGAGGCGTCAGGGAGCATCAAAAACCGGTAGTGACTGCAACGAAATTTGTTGGAGGAGGAAGAGGATAAAGGAAAGTAAGGAGTAACAAATTTAGGCGTTAAAATTGTACCGCTTCCGCTGGAGATTCTGTAGGTTGGAACGCAGAAACTTGCATTCTGACTGAATTTGGTCGATGGCAACGTGTACTTGCGACCTGCGGCGGGGAGCCTCATTGTTTGAGAGGACATTCAGGCGTTGACAATTGGAAACTATCTGAAATGCAGAGGAAGGGAGTAGGATGTAGTAACAGCCAGAAAACCATCCACCGCTGTGCCATGCACCTACGCCACAGCGTCCGTTATCAGGAATATGCCAATGCATTCAAGTAAACTTCAATATCATCAATACCGCTGGAACATTTGACGCACGTCACTGTACGAGCGCCTACGTAAATTCCAGAGTAGAGCTCCAAAGCGATGCCAGCACAGCCGACACATGTGTCATAACTGAGCTGTCGGCGCGTCAACGGAAAGCGGAAGGGACTTTATTGAGGGCTAAATGTGACTTAAACAGGGTGACTGGTCTGATAAATAAGCAGTATCGGGCCAACCACGGTATGCTACTGCATACGCATGACAAGTAACGGCTCCCTCTTGATGAGAAAAGTTGCCTACTTGTGTGCTAATGGCTTGACGGCCGGAAAGCGAATTTTGACCTCTTGAACCTTCGTCCCCCGTGATGATTGCTTGGCCATCTGGCTCTCAGGCACCGGCATTAGAAGATGCGCTCATCTGTGTGTTATCCCAGTGGTGAACCGTCTTGGCCAAAGTGAGCTTCAGCACCGAATGGGGGTTGGGCAGGTCACTGCACTTGGGGCCCATTAAATCACGATTCAAGCTATTCACGTCTCACAGGAGTATCACCTCTCATAAGCATTTCGCCTTCGTTAAATTTGAATGTGTGACCGGGTCTCGTCAAATGAGCCACGACTTGGGAATTAGCGTCATTTCGTCGCACGGCTGCCCTGTTTCCGGCAGTCTGCGCCTTCATAAGTTTTCCACTTTCTCCGATAGGGTTGCCCTGTCAGCAATTGCACCAGATCCTATAGATGACGCCATATGTTTCTTTCCGTGGTAGCGGGTCTTTGGTTTTATTATCTGGCAGACTGGGTGGTTGCTGATAAAGTTCAACAACCATCTAGTCAGTCACAAAGTTAGCTACGTAAGGAGGTTTTAGCGGCGTGTTCAGACGCAACGCAGGAACCAGAAGACAAAGTTGCCGAAATGCAATATATTCGACGGACGCTCGGAGAAAAGGGCTCTCCGAAAAACTTTGTTAACCGGTGCATGCGCAAATGATACGAGCGACAAAATCGCAGCGAGCCCACATTTTGGTGAGCGATTCCGTACGCCAAAGGCTTATCGGAGGCCATCGACTGCCTTCTCGCCCTACTTGGAGTTGGAGTCGCACACAGGCCAGAGGCAAGCATAAGGAATCAGTCACTTTTTATTCGCGACTGGCCCTGCTGATAAAATCTAAAAAGAAACAGAAAAGTCAGGCGGAACACTGCTTTGCCTTCTTAACCGCTTCCCAGGACTCGCCCTGTGCTTCTATTACCGAGCTGAGCCATGCCCGGACGGGACAACAATAAAATCGCTTGCAAATGACTTATGACACAGAGCACGTTGCTTAGCTATTCTACCCTCCCCTTACTGTTTCCACTGTGGCCTTCATGCTCGTCCCTCGCGAAGGCTTAGTGTTGCTGCCTTCTATTTCGTACTGTTGCCCAGCCTGAGGCGTCGAAAAGGTCAACTGAAAACCTAGCTGGTTACAGTTCGTGAAACGCATGGAACAATGTCTTGAAGGATGAATGCAGGTGTTTCACCGATCTAGTCAAGGAACAATTAAGCTCCGCTTTGCCAAGGAGCTCGCAACGCAAACCCTCAATGACCGTCACATAGTGACAAAGGTGATATGATGAAGAAGTGGATCCGACAAAGCAAAGGGAGACCGGAATGGCCATTTCTGGCTTATTAGCCGTCATCAGCCAGTCATACCCAATTTCTAGGGTTGGCACCCCCGAGATTTGAACCCGGGACCTTCGGTCTTGGAGCTTCTGTCTTCGGCCTCTAGAAGAGGAGGAGAGAATAGGTTTAGCGGCCCAGGTACGCTGTGGCGGCTTCTCACGCATGATGAGTTACAATCTGTGACACTATCGATGGCGGGCACATTAAGCATGACCAGAAGTGTACCGAAAAGGGATTGGAACTATCTGCAAAGCGAAGTCCTCAATTATTAGAAGAGGGGTGTACTACAGCCCACCTTGGCCAATAAGCTGAAGTCGAGAAACCCACAAACATAAATAAATGAGATGAACGAACTCACCGTCTCCAGAGCTTGGGAAATTTTATGCTCGAGGCGGAAGATTGGTTGCTTGTCAGCCTCCGTGGAGTTAAGAGCAATTATCCGGTTCTCCAACTCAGTCAGATCCTGGGGCACTTGTTGGACAAGCGCCTTAGTTCGGTAGCAGAGGTCATCCATTACACCGCCTGTGGCATACAAGGCAAATTATGCAAGCCGACGATGCAAACATTAGAAGGCAGAAAGGATCGGTAAGCAAGACAGAGGCAGCTATGGACACTAAGTAGATGGAATAAAAAAATCCGGATTATCCCACCGAGGTGAGAAAAAAATCCAAAACTGACTTAAAACACCTTAGTTTCATTCCTTCCTATTTATCATGTCTATCGTCAAATGTTCTTATTCCAAAACACACTACGCTGCGGACATACTACACCAGACAGGCTCACGGCGAGCGTTTTTTAGTTGTATTTGGTGAATGTAATAGGCAATGCCTTCGAAAACACTATTGTTAACATGCCGGTGCGTCACATACATTTGCACACGCATGCTTACAAATGATCCCTTTAAAAATAGTATTCATAAACTGTGAGTAGCATTGTTTTTAGAATAACTCTTGTGCGGGGTTTTAGTTACTTGGGCTGCGATAACTCCGCGCGAGCACAAAACTACCACTGCAGTACACGTCGAGTCAGCTGCTGTGCCCAATCCTATAACAGGTTGATTGACATACTTCGATTGTCGACTAACGCATGGAAAAGCGGAGAAAGTGAGCCTGAACATTGTTTATACATCCGAACGGCTATGCAATGTGCTGCTCACTGTAACAAATCTGTTGCGTTTTAATCTGCGACAAACTCGCAGTTTGGAAAGCAGTCGACTGACGGGACAACTCGAACTTCCCTAGGCTGCAGTGGATCCTTCTTAAGGCAGCCTGCATTACCCTCCCACCGATGTGTACTTGTGACCATGCCTGATCTAGCCAACCTCAACGATGTCACGGACAGTACCTCTTCATGCATGACGATTATCGAAAGCTCCACCCACTCCCCTCTTCGGACCGAAAATCGAAGGTTCAATAACCACTTCCATGCCTTGGTGAACAGTGCTGAACCAAGTCTTGACTTTCTCTTCTCTTTGAAGCCTTCAGGTGGGTTGCGACACGGCACAGACGGCAGCATAGTAAAGCTCTTGAGGCGTACGACGCAGAACATGTTCAAACTACCCCAGTCGTCTTTCTTGGATGGTCCGAAATATCCTCGTGATACCGTTGCAATGAATACGGACAGTTTTAACGGAGACAAAGTCGGTATACTTCACACTCGGAGGATGGTCTTCAGGCAACGGCGATCAAATACCCCCAGTTTTCGCTCACCGTTAACGCGCAAAAGTCAGCATTCACACCCATAGAGGAGGACTGACTGGACGGGAGTGCGGTACACACAGGCCTTCGTGGTGATGGAGATACCGTGTTGAATCCATGGGCGCTTTTGCAAGAATGCCCCCAATGAATGCTTGAGCTGTGTACAGTAGTCGCCGGTTATTAAGCCCACGGTTAATAGGCCCAGCCGCTTATTAAGCCCACGGTTAATAGGCCCAGCCGCTTATTAAGCCCAATTTGGTCTGGGCCCGAGGTGGGCTTAATAACCGGCGACTACTGTAGTTGGAAACAGGTCGTACAGACCGATCGATTAGGTTCCTTCCACACGACGCCTGTATGGTATCCTCACTAATGTAAGATTCGAGTCGACGCTAAATAAGCCTGACACATACTGTGGGGACCAAATCCGCGGAATTAAGGCGGACTCCGCCGCTTGAACGGTTGGCAAATATCTTGGAATCTTAATCCGAGAAACCGTTAGAACAGATCCGTACCTAAGAAGGAGTTGTACAGTACGGCTCCGAATTCGTGCAACATGCCGACATTTGCGTAAGATTGATACTCACTCGCTAATCGGCATTGAGTCAGACTGCAATATGGATTATATTGTAGCCTATTCTCAAGTCATTTCAGTCATGACAACATTCTAGCTTTTTGACGAGCTTCTTTCTGACCCCTAACAAAGCGCACGCACTGTAAAAAGTGGCTACCTAAGTAGTACGCATTTTATCATTGATTTTGACTGCCTTTATAAATTCAAATATATTTTATGGAAAACATACACGAAAAAAATCTTTTTGTACTCGTTTGGTAGCAAATCACGCTTTCGTTAAATTTTATATCAAAAGAAAGGGTATATTTCGGTTTTAAAATAAGTTTCAGATTATGAGCCCTTTTACGATTAAGAGGTGTTCATTCATTATAAATCACATCGAAGGGAACCACAAGTTGAGTAAATAGACCGTCCACTAAAACTTCCGGCAAACTATTTCGTCAGTGAAACAACCTAAAATAGTGCACGACACGAACAGCTTGAGAATGTCCATACACAATCAGTCCCTATTAGCAGCGGCTATCTTGGCGACCGCTAAGTAGAGTAGCTGACTCCAACGACGGTTCTTCGCCGTTGAAGTCGCTGTTCAGGCGGCACAAACTGCATGAACGACCAAAAATCAAGTCCCACTTCCCGATGGACAAAACAGATTAAAGCATAAGAGGTTCAAGCAATTTCAACCACGAAAAGGATTCACAAATCAAGAAGAGTACCGCCTCGCTGATATGCTTTTATTTCAAAAAGAGACCAAAGGTCTACAAAACACTGAGTTATCACCCTGAGTTTTGGTCAGGAGATCGCTGACTTATTTTCCTGAGCTTATCGAAAGAAGGGGGGTGAAGTGGGTGGGGTCTGAGCACAAAATGAAATTGCGACTCAATACAAGGCACAGAAAGAAGTGTTCTCCCACTAATAAGGCTTACGTAGAAAAGTGCCGCAAAAACGGGTTCCTAGGTAGAATAAAACTAAGCAAAACGTCTAAAAATGGGCAGAGGTAGGAAAAAAAGTCCCTGAGAGTGGTGTAGGCATGTTGATATTTCAACGATCGATCTCTCCAAACACAACGTCCAATGTGCCTAAAAAAGGATAAAAACGTTCATAGTGAAAATGCACATGTGCAGAAAAGCAAGAAGATGGGGTTTCCCCGCGAGAGAATTTCCGAAGATTAAGTCTAAATCATTCATAACGACGCAGAATCAAAAGATCCTAATTGACCGACGTAAGGATGCACGACAAGTACAGGAGTGCGCATGGTTGCACCATATGGAGCCTTTCCATCTTTGAGAGATTTTTACTGTACCAGTGATTATCGAGGTAAACCGTGGACTGACAGTTTGATTATCGGTTTCGATTATGCCCAACGTAGACTCCACAGCAGGGTAGTACAGGGACGCGTGCTTGCGTGCCAGTTAGTTTTAAGTGACAATAGACTTGCACAGCAACTACCGCACTCCCTCCTTTCTCACCCACTTGTGCTCGGTGTCAAGAAGACTACAGGCGGGATCGGGTGCGGTGACTGACAGGGCCGGCAAACCCGTATGCGCGCGCTACAGCACGACTTTGTCCCCTTGACACACACATACACACACCAGAATCTACATAACCACCCGACATCAGCCACTACACAAACACACACACACACACACACAACGCGCACGGAGCCGATGATGTGTCTGGTAAATGCATCAACTGGCTGCCACGGAGTACGAAGTGCTGAAATCGCAAGCTACTTACTACCAGCTTTCTGAACAAACATACCAGAAATACAGTAGTCGCTGACTATTAAGCCCACCTCGGGCCCAGACCAAATTGGACTTGAAAGGCGGCTGGGCCTAGTAACCGTGGGCTTAGTACAGTAGTCGCCAGTTATTAAGCCCACCTCGGGCCCAGACCGAATTGGGCTTAATAAGCGGCTGGGCCTATTAACCGTGGGCTAAGTACAGTAGCCGCCGCTTATTAAGCCCACCTCGGGCCCAGATCAAATTGGGCCTGATAAGCGGATGGGATTATTAACCGTGGGCTTAATAGCCGGCGACTACTGTATTAATACACGCTACTAATAGTTCTAAAAGTAGCGCCCGTGGATAAGACTTTTCTCCCTAAATTTATCACTTCAATTCGGCCGGGAAGGACCTCGGGTAGGCCAATTCAGCTTTCCTATAGTGCCCTGAACGCTTTACTGGCGTGATGAGACGTACTGCAGTAAACCGAAAAACGAAATTGACAAAATACAATATCGTCGAGAAAATGGCTACCCGCGCAAATTCGTCAGTCGATGCATGCGCAAATGAGACTAGCAGCAAAAGCGCTCCGACCCCTAATTAAGGCGACCGATTCCCTACGTAAAAAACGTATCGGAGGCTATCGGATGCCTTCTCGCATCACTTGGAGTTGGAGACGCACACAGGCCGCAGGCAACCATAAAGCGACAGGCAAGGAAGCCAAAAGACCCACTGCTGCGGCAAGAAACATCTAAAACCGTCTAGAGGATTTGGTAAGGTTGCAGACAAACTAACTACGCCGGAAAAACTAAAAGACCCCCTAAGACGCGAATTGTCGAACGAGCGACAGTAGTGCGGAGAAATTACGCCAATTTTCGATACACAGCCCATTCGACAAGATTCGGCCCCACATTCGAATTTTATGAGGCAACGGTTATAAACAATGATTGTGGACACGAGAAAATTTACCAAGTTAGTGTTTTCGTTAGATTCGAGTGACCTTAACTCGACTGTCGCCAGGTAGTGTCCGGTTAGAGCCAAGGCGGAAAAGGGTAGGCCACACAGGCAAATGTAGTTATCCACGTGATGCACCAGAAACCCCAGTAATGGTTTCAGAGCCTCACTAGGACGCAGATGCTAGTCAACTGGGGGTAAACAGATTGCAAATCGATGGTGCCCTTTCGGCAGTATTGAGATCCATGATATTCGTGTTGTCCATGAAGTTTCTTGAGAATTTTGTTACAGATGACGTCCCCAGTGTTACCTGCCATTGCTCTCAGTTTGCCATGAGTATACCTACGTTGCCCGCGAACCACCGGCGAGGAGGTCGAGGGTTGGATTTTGGTTTGTTGTCCGTGAAGCCGGTTTATCCAACAACAGTACAATAAGTACAGTGCCCTTTCGGCAGTCAATAGTTTTTGCAAAAGACAGCTTGTTTACATAGTGAGAAACAGACGAAAACGCCTCTCAAAATCCAAAACACTTCCTATCAAAGTTAAGAAGCACAACAAGTTGCATTTACGTTGATAAACATCGTGATAGTGTATATAGGGGGATCACAGGCTAGAGAACACTGCAAACAACACAGAAGGACTGGTCTCAAACACACGCTTATTAAATTCCTCGGCAACATATTTTTGCACTACAATGGAACGTCGGTGAACGAGTTTATTCCGTTCTGGCACTGAGCTCGTCATGTGATAGACTTGTCTTGTGAAAATGTATCAATTCGTTGATTGGCTGCCGGTGACCGAGGACCCACGCCCTGGGAACAAGACTCAACGGCCGACACAGGCACTGACAGCTCGTTAACTGAACGGAAGCTCATCAAACGAAACAAATAATTTGCTAGTGGCTCCCCCGTTAACTGAAATGCGCGTAGATGGGACTGCTCGTCACTGAGGCTCCAATGTATAAGAAAATGCAATAACTCAACCTGGAGGTTTCCTGTTGGACTTTGCTATCGCTCACTAAGTGTGATAAATATTCCATTGCACAAAATATGCGCCACTTTTTCTTCTATAGTTGTGGTCTATCAAGTAGACGAGTAAATGTAAAAAGCACAACTCTTAAGAATAACACGGTCTTTCTACTCGGATGTTGGCACCAAGTTAACTAGTTTTGAGGTGGAACTTCGGTAAAAGCCTATTATAGGTACTACCACGGAAATCAAAAAACTCAGAAAACTGTAATACAGGACCGGTCGTAATGATAATTTATGTTTTACTTTAGTATTTCATTTTATTAGTTATTTTATTTTTCAACTATCGTACGCCCTTTCGTTGCTACATATTAGCTTTTTATAGTACAGTATAGCGAGTGGTGCATGCAAAAGTCATGACAAAATTTGACTTCGTAGTTTAGTACATATATTTCCACGCTATTTCGATCCACTGAGTATATTTAATCCTGCGAAAGCCTTTTAGTTAAGAAAATCGCCCTTTTAGTTAAGTTTAGGAAGGGTAATGGGTAGTAATTTCGGCGAAATCGGGAGCAGTCACATATCGAAGGAATTTCCTATGTTATAAGGTACGACAGAGCCAAACTTTTCATTAATATGCATTGCGCTATAGAAGGACTCCAAAATAAGTATAAAATGGTTTAAAACATATCCCTTCCAGAACCGGAAAATGTTGTCTGAAATTGTTCAGATGGAAGCGAAGCCAAGTTTAATGAATAGAATTTATTTTCAGAAACAAGGACTAATTGAAGTTTTAAAATTATACTTTGCTAAACTGTGTAGTTTTTTTTCCACAAAATGCAGTAACAAAAAGTGTTGGTCGCATTTTGTTTTGTCGCATCGCTTTGATGGAACATAACCAAAACCGTCCATACATGTTATCGTGAAGGTAATGTAGAACAGAACTTATTAAATGTAAGTCATGTAGAAATTTAATATTTTGTATACTATACCTTCCGCTTATGCGTTATTTAGAAACGGAACAGAAGGAAGAATAATAAATATGTCAAAACTTGCTATGCATGTGGACACTTCTTTGTATTCACAAGCTTAGAAAGAGCCTGGAAGTAATCCACTATGGCGGAAAATAATCCAATATGAGGAGAAAAGTGAATTCTCCAATTTCCAGTCAAAGTGAATCATTTATATTCAGGTAAATTTTAAAAAATGTCAAAAATCTCCCTTCTTATGTTGACATTATCTTGGAAAAAGGTAACATGCACAGATATTTTTCAGCTGTATATCCAATTAAAGTGCTTTTTAAAGAGGTGACTTATTTTAAGAATAAATCTTAGGAATAACAGTATCATACTTCTGTTTAGGACGTTCTCTTTGCTCGACAATGTGTCTTGTTGTTTTGAGGAATTTTAAAATACGGTCACATGACCATCTTTATAAGAACTTATATCCAAAAAACTCGTTTTTGTTAAATGCTCTTAATATATTCTATTTTAAAGGTTTTGACATGAACGTCAACCATAATCTATATTAATGGTCGAAAGCTTGACAGCACTGGAAACGCTCGAAAATGCATCGGCAGTTAAAGGTTTATCTGGTAGCAATTGTAATTCAATAACGGCAATGTTTATAATATTTGGACTAATGAAAAGTTTTTATGTTAAGAAAATGGTTAGGCTATGTATTCAAATTTTAAAAAATGTTTGCATTTATTGTTTCAATTTATAGCTATTTTTACGTCTCCGGAACTTGCGAATTATCAAGAAAATTTTATTTTTTTTAACCAACACTTAGTACTTCTTATACTTCTTTTAAGTGCCAAATTGGCATAATGTTGTTCACTATTATTTCTAAGTTTTCGTAAATGCGTTAATGTGAATAATGATCGATCTTTTAAAAACTTAGGCATTTGGCATGAAGCCCTTGACATACTGTAATTTTATCTTCTACTTCCAAGTTTTTTCCTATATATTTTTTATTTTCTCTTCGGCGCCTTCGCAATACTTTACTCATATAACCCCGTTACCAACGGTCCTGTATTACAGAATCCTGGGGCTTTGGTGTCCGTGGTGGTACCGGAAGGGAAAATCGTAAAAAAATACGAAAAATAAATGATGAGGAGCAGCGAAGGGGGTAAAGGAGGAGTTGTGGAAATTCTTACCAATTACAGCAACAACATCAGCAAGTAGGCCTGCCTTGCAGAGTTTATCGATGGCCGCCAAGTGTGGAAAGCCAGGGGCCCTGATCTTGCAGCGGTAGGGCCTGGTGCTTCCATCGGATACGAGATAAACACCGAATTCGCCCTTGGGATGCTCTATGGCGGTGTACGTCTCTCCAGGAGGGACCTGCACATTAACAATTTATGAAACTGACGTTAGTATGTGTTGGGAACGGATAGTCCGAAAAAAGCACGGTAAGTATGTTAAAGGTAAGAACACAATTCCGGCCACAAACATATTCCTGGTGTACCTTGGGGTTCAAGCTAGGGCCTTTGCATGGAAGATATTCCAGCAGAAACTATTTTCATATTTAATACATATACAGAAGGCTGTTTCACCAGCAGAGGAATGCAGGTACTGGTCGAAGGCAAAATCTCGTCTCGCAGAGAGTTAATCCCAAGCAGGTCAATTAACTTCAAAAATATATGGACTTCACATTCAGGGCTGAGATATTAGCAGAAGCCGCGGTCATTCAACGTCGCAGGGAGCGCTTTCTGACTCACTGACCTGAAGCCTCTGGAGCGACTTTCCCGTGCCCATCCAAACAGTCGCCGCTGCCCAAGAGCCACTTGAGCTCACCATCCGTCGGCCGATCCAAAAGGAGCCTCGATACGCGACACTATTTCATGCAATGCAACACACCAATCGCACACCACTTTAACCTGCTCCACAATAATGTAAAAACAGCCGTTATCTCCCTCCTTCTCCCTCTCCTTCGCTCTCACTCTCACACACACTCTCTAGGGCCTCTCTGGACACAGTAGCCCTGGCCTGGCCAGCGGCCACTGCTGTCTGAGACGGCAACTCAGGGTTCTGCGCACAGCACAGCCCTCATTCTGGTGACTTGGGCCGTTTTCCTACAACCCAGAATTCGGCCTGATGATTGTATTGCTGCGAGTATAACCACGACCTCGATGCTACACACACTCGAAAGCTGACTGAAAAACTGAAAATCTCGAAGTCACTTAATGCTGCTACAGCGCTTGGCTAGCCCTGTATTGAACTGTCATGAAACAATTCAGATAATGACCATTCCCTACCACAAACTTACCTAAGCAACACCATCTATTTGAAGGGATAGGAGAGATTAAATGGTGACCTATGCCTTCGGAGACTTGTTGCAATATTGCAGGATAAGGAGATGACTTTCAGTTACTCCCCATCGCCACCTCAAGTATACTATGAGCACTGTTTAAGACACAAACAACTACAGACTGGTCATAACAACAACAAAAATAATCAACGAAACTAACTCTGTAGCCCTCAGTAAATAGCTTGAAGTGATTAATGAGTGCCTCCATTGACTCCTTCATTTCCCCTCGTAGTGGAGGAACGATCTTAGCGTCATCTGTTCTGACCTCGCCACCTGGCATCTTGTTCATGCATTGCAGTATTATGCGAATAGACTGGCGCATCTCCTCCATTCTTAACAGGTATCTGCCAGGGAGGAGAGATAGGAGGGGGGTTACAAAGTCTGCAAATGCTCCGAAAGCTTAATTAGAAACTTTGCCCCCGACGCACATCCCACTTTCTATCACCTTATAAACAAAGAAGGTAGACGTAAAAGTTGAGCGTCCGAAGAACCACAATAATGAAAGAAATTAGCTAATTCAAATGAACATGGCATGCCGGATGTGTTACTGTAGTTCCCTTCAGTTAATTCCTAATTCAGAACCCAACAGCGAGGATGGAGAAAAAGAAATGTTCTTTCCGTACCCTAACGGCGTAATTTTAGACTCAAATGAACATGTGAGTATGCAGGGTGTCGGACTGCAATCGGATTAATCTGATAGCGACCCTGAGAGGTTAGCATCTTGACTAGCCTTCTGACTCATCCGAACGGTTGGGTAGAGCTAGCGAGATATCACAATGCACACGGCATGTAGACGGATGGGTAGTGTGGTGTATGAAGGAACCGATTAGAATGGTCCCTTACAGTTCCATCTTTTAAGCAGAGTCGTAGGATTTGAGAAGTGGGTACATTTGCAATGGAACTGTTTGCTTTCGAGTTCTACCCACTCGTCTGAGTAGTTGATTAGATCGGCTTGACACTGCAACTGTGGATTTTTGCCTTAAGTTTGGCAAACAGAATGTATCCAGTAGTAGTTCCAGTGATCAGTTTGTGCCCGTATTTGGTGCATAAGTGCATTCAGTGTTTTTAAACTGATTGCCGTGGCGCACTCAAATGTTTGATTCAACCTGAATCTGACCTCGCTGGAATTTCAATAAACAAAGCTAAGCGTCTGTTTTTCCTGATTGTCCCCGCAGTCCTTTGCTAACACCATCTCACTGCGATATAACAACCTTGTTCCATCTCTGTGACGTCGGTTAAATTGCCTTTCTATCGACGTCGGATCGATTATTTCAGTATTAAAAACAACAAGCGATGGCGGACGAATTATATCGAATGGCGTGCGAAGCTCGCTGACTCTGCATCAAAACCTCTGCAGCAGACATACCGTTTGGAGCGCTCGGGTTTGCCATTGCCCGATAGCTAAGTAGGAATATTTTGAGAACTATCGTGGTCCTCTCCCTTTTTGAAGGTGATTACTAATCGTTCAACCCGTTTGTTGGACTGCGAAGGTATGATGGCCAATGCTAGTGTTTAATTCCTGACAGTTTGCAGAATCGTTCGAAGGCGACTGATACTAACTGTCCTCCATTATCACATACTACAGTTTCAAGATAGCTAAATATGTTGAACATTCACCGAAGATTGATGGTCATGGCTCCGGTTGTCATGCATTCCATGAGGAAGACTGCCGGCAATTTGCTGTATGCGCCGAAGGCGATAAGGAATTTCTAAGCATTGCTCGGTCTAGCATAATCGATGAAGACCCTGCGACTTATGAAATAGGCCATGCTTTTATTGTAGTCTTCGTAGTCACCTTTGATGCAAGGAGGTATTTAACGCGTGGGCAGGCCATTTGGCCTAATTTTTTGTCCCAATGAGGTCAGAATACAACTAACAGCCAGAGCCTTCATGTGGTTGATGTGCGGACGTCCAGTGTGGAAGTGTCTCAGAACTCTTGCTTGTAATTTTTTGGAACGAAATGATCGTAGAATAGAATGCGGTCGTTGGTGCAACTGCTGCAACTCTCCAGAATTTTGGGAGGGCCACTGAATACGATGGTACTTTATAGCTTGTCTCAACGGTGAATCCTTTTGGGTTGCATTTAGGGATTCCTCAAAATGGACATGAAACGCGCGAATTGAATCCATAAACAGACTATAAACCTCTGACGCTCTGACTCAAGAGACACATATGTGTAAACTGTGTCCTCATCTCGTCTACTAAGCCGAGTATACGGGAATGTCCTTTTTCAAGCCAAAAATTGCAAGAAGCTTACGCTTTGTTAGAAAGGTGAAATTACGGACGTGCATTTTTCACTGCCACAGATATAAACTTAGAGCAAAACAGATCAGTGTGCGAGGTCAGTTGCGTCTCAACTCACCACAACCGTACCATATTAATTGCAGACGTCATGGACCGGTACAGGGTTCCATGCGTCCATTGTTCAGACACTACAAGTTAAGGCGGGAAGTGAGCGAAAAGATGTGTTTAAACTTACCTATCATAACAGTCTCCCTTAACACCAACCGGTACGTCGAAGTCCATGTCTGCATAAGCATCATACGGTTGGGTCTTACGAAGATCCCATTGGACTCCACATCCTCTGAGCATCACACCAGAAAAGCCGAGATCGATTGCGTCTTCAGCACTAACAAGACCCACATCTTTTGTTCTTTGGATCCAAATGGGATTAGTATCTAAGAGGTCGGAAACCTAGGGAGTGGAAATATGCGTGGGAATTACAGAAACAATTAATGGCCAACAAAGAAGACATTAACCAGCTGAAAACTTTAAACGGGAGCACCTGAACAGTTTTAAGCGAATTATGCAGCTTCAAAAAGGTTGCTTCAAAACAAGTGTGACAGCACAATCCACAGACTAAGTGAGTTAAATGGGAAAACAAAACGGATAGAGGCTTTTAAACTGCATATAAAAGGTGTTCTAGAGAGAAAAGGCAAAATAAACACTAGGAGGGCAGAGAAAAACTATCGTGATATTAAAAGCGCAGTCATGGTCGTGATATTAGATCATGTTCGCTAGAATATAAAATAAATTAGTAGGGTTGGTACCTTCGAGGAGTGAATAAATCCCTTCTGTACATTTTTCACACAAAACAGCCCGACAATATAAAAGGCTTACGTAGCTGCAACAAGTAGGGACCTGTGTCGCTGATGATTTTCCGATCTTAATTGCTCGTAGTGGACTACTTTCGGTTTTATCATCTAAGAGGACTAGTACTCAATAGGTAAGACCAAACTGTGAGATAATACTATATAATTCTGAGTTAATATTTTTTGAAGATGAACAATTTAAAAATAAAATCGAGCTAGAAAAAAAACAGTGACGTAAGAGGATTTCGTCCTACCTACCGATATACGCTCATCCTGTAAGATGATAAGACAGCAAAAATAAGTCCCTTCACACATTTACCTCGTTAAGTCGTTCCGGGAGTTTTAAGACTATCTCATAGATGTCATCAAGTAGACCAATGGGAATATCGACTGCAACACCGCCTGGACGAATGTAGGCAGAATGCATTCGTGCACCCGATACGCGCTCATAAATTTCAAACATCTTTTCACGCTCTTCAAACAGCCAGAAAAGAGGAGTTATGGCTCCACAATCGAGAACATGTGTGGCGACGCTCATGAGGTGGTTCATTATTCTTGTAAGCTCAGCAAAAAGTGCTAAAAGTTAAGAAAGAAGAAGGATATAATTTAGGAGGAAAAGGAAGAGTAAAGCATGTAACGATCAGTGACTAATCGGCAGATTAAAATTTTACATTTAAAGATATTTAGCGGAATCTCGACAGTGTGGTCTTAGGGGTCGTCGAATTGGATTGTAAAATGCCAGCTAACGTTCCAGAAATTACTCCTTTAAGTATACTATTTACGAAACTTCAGTCCATCAAATTCAAATACAAGGTTTTCTAGTGTATTCTAGGAAGGAGTAAGTTGAGACTAGGCTTACTTCTTATATACTTGGCTCGAGGTGGTACAGTGATTCCGAGAAGATTTTCAACGGCCAGAGAGTAGCACTGTTCATTACACATCATTGAACAGTAATCGAGGCGATCAAAATATGGTAGGGCCTGCTACGTTATGAATCGAAACTATGCTTGCCTGTGTGTAAGTTTTGTATTCTATCAACTTTTCCGTTCCACGATGCAATAAGCCAATATGAGGGTCAAGTCGCATGATAATCTAGAAGGTTGAAAACGTAAAATGGCTTACCTCTCCGTCCAGTTCCATAATCAAACGAAGAACCCCATGGGCTGCAGGATGCTGTGGTCCGAAATTTAACTGAACCGATTGAACCTCATAATGTTTATAGTCAAACATGCTTCCTAGAAAATAAAATTATCAAAACAGCAATTACCTCGCCGTGGCCTTCCTTCAGGGTGATTACGTTTATCGTCATATAGATTTCTGTTGGCATCTTGGAACTCCTTGGTGGGCATCCAACGATTCGAAAGAAGTCTGGAACTAATTAATCCTGAAAAGTTTCAACATACCTGCTACTTAACGAAAATTGTCTAACCGGTTCCCAAGGGGTACGGCAGCCACCAGGGAACCAACGCAACACATGACACAACATCACAGAAAAATTTACGCACAGCCTGCAAACCACTTTGAAAAGCAACCGTAACACCTACTCATTTTCCCAAAGTACGTTTTTCCTTGATATTACATTTTTTGGGATGTCAGTCTTCCAGTTTATCCGAAACCTACCACTTTCTGAAAGTGACTTGATCTCAAAAGGAACTTCAAGGGTATGGGTTTTTCATAAGTCTAAAGAGAAGCTTGCTCCATCTTTATCCATTTAAAGGCATTCAAAACGTTTAAGAGGTTTAGGTGACGGGGAAGCTTCAGTTATTAACCAAGGAAATGGCCGAACAAACTACGATATGGGAGCGAATATGCGTTTCCCAGGTGCACGTTGCAACGAAAAAAAACATCTCAGAACTCTGCGTTCCGTTAAAAAAATTAATCAACCAAGCAATGAAAAGGCCCTCCGGGCCTAAAATATAAAATTTATTTATTTATTTTTATGAAGTGCGCATTGATTATATATGGGAAAGTAAGTTGGACCGATTATGAACCCAAGAATGAAATTTACTGAAAATACACTAAGTCAATACAACCTATGGTAAGCGTGTGAAAAAATATATGTCACTTGAATCCAAACGGGACACGTTTGAATTAAGCAATTTTTGAAGGTGCGTGAGTAGCAGGTGGATTTTGTGGTATGTATGCGGAAGGTGTCCATTAGATATTAAGTGATTCGTAGATAAGGGGAGATATTAGGTGGTTAAGTGCAGTTTTCAAACTCTTTCACGTATGGTACGGTAGTATTTGCTTCTGTTGTCAAATTAAATCTCCGTAAAATAATGTTAGGTGGATATTTCCAGTCACTAAAGGACCAGAAGGAAGCAATTTAAAAGTTTATGCAAGTAAGCCAGATCAATAAAAGTTAAAGACAAGGAGTTAACTTCAAGGACTGTTTCTACTGAGAATTTTGAGTGTGCTCGCCGGAAATAGGCGTGCTTCGTGGTTACAACGAAAGGGCATGCTATAAATAACTTTATTTTTGCATAATACGCGGATTCCGATGATGGTCATACAGATAAGAACGGAATCACGCTGCCATCCTTTAATATTGACCCAAGAAACTGCGTCTTGCACCCAGAAAATGTTGCACCGACACATAAGCCTGGGGCGAAAAGTGCCGCCGAAACACAGTTATTTTATCAAGGGTACCGCATTAAAAGAGGTTGAGAAGCACAAAGAGCTGGGTATTTGGACAACCACGAACTTGATGCAAACAGAGCACTGTAAAAAGTCCGTCCAGAAGGCAACCAGTACGCTGCACTGGATCAGACGGGCGTTCAAAATCTGTCCCACAGAACTCTTCGGAAAAATATTTGGCGCCTTTGTGAGACCACATCTTGAATACGGAATGCCAGTTTGGACACCGTGGTTGAAGAAAGAAATGAAGCTTCTTGAACAAGTGCAACGAAGGGCGACAAAGATAGTTGATGGTCTCAGGGACTTAGCATATCAGGAGAGATTGATCAAACTTGACCTTTTTCCTCTGTCTTACAGGAACGTTCAGTGCAGCCTGCTCTTGACATTCCGGATAATCTGGGGCCACATTTCCTCCCTAAAATTGGAGGATTTCTTCCAAGTAGCCACCACTACTCACCTGCGTTGCCATCCTTACAAGGTGACAAACGAGCGCACCCGATTAGACCTCCAAAAATATTTTTTAGTCATCGCATGGTCCGGCCTTGGAACTTGCTACCAAAGGAGACGGTTTCCGCTGACACAATTGCAGAATTTAAAAGAAGACTCGATGTGAGTTTATTTAACAAAATGTGACTTTTACAACACGATTTCCTTCTGCCACCACTGTGAACAACCTTTCTGGCGTTAGACCCTTTTCATTCCTTTCCTTGAAAATTCACTCGAAATTCTGTCATAATATCATATGTGCTCCCCCCGACTGCACATTTACTGTAAGAACAACCTTGTTTGCGTTCCATTAATAGGGTCCTCAAGGGGATTTCTTGCCTGTAACCCTTAAATATACATATATATAAATAAATATTTTCAAGGATCGTAGCCTTCGCGCCAAGCTATTCATTCCCAATGAGTTATCCTAGAAGCACTAACCCGCCTAGTTCCTAAAAAATCTGAAGATGGAAGGAGTTAGTCATTTCTGGCCCCATTGGAAATATACTTAGAGGACACCTCATTTTTTAGTTTTTTAGCCTCGTTCGCGGTTTTAATTATTTCGTGCAAATTGCCTTGTCGGCAGTACCATGCCACCTCCTTTTACCAAACTGACTCCACCGAGCGTCAAACCCCCTGTAGTACAGCTGGTAGACTGGCTGTATGGCTCCTACGCTGTAACTACTATCTCATGACATAGGACACAAGGCAGAAATTAATAGATAGAGGTACTTTACTGATGTGAAAATTAACTGCAAAATATATGTACAGAAAATAAGTTAGCCAATTCTTCCGTGTCGCAGTCCACTGCAACAACAATTCTTTAAAGCCATTACTGGTTCGTACAATATCAGAAGTCTGTTGGTAACAAAAGTAAAGAGGTGGTAAAGAAGCTTTTACAAATCAGTTCGAAAAAGCATAAAATTAAACCAAAATTTGCTTGAGCATGAAGCAGAGTTTGAGAGACTTATGCAAAAAGGGTTTTTAATAGCTCCACAGTGATGTCCAGGATACGAGAAAAAATGTATTTAAGTAAAAATATGGTTACCCTTTTGGGACGTTCAGGCAGATTACTCAGATTTCTTAATTTGTCCCAGTTTTAAGCTATCAGAGAGTGACGCCACGTATAATGGAATTAAGTGCATGTCCTACTCCACATGCTGCCGCACAGCCACATATTGTGGACATATTCCAATTGGGAGAACTTAGGCATTTTTAACTTAAACGATAACGTGGCAGACCAATTAAATTCGGATGCACGGCGAACTATTTAAGCGGTTGAATTTGAAGATGAGCTGCACGTAAAATATAGATCCTAGTTAAATTGTTTTCACCGATCGAGGTTGACTCAATCTTTGTTCAACGAGGTCGCATTTCCCGATATTTAGCCGTGACTAAAAGATTTCTCTGTCGAGATCTTACACCAATGCAGCGAAGAAATACGGCTCTCCAGTCCAATAGACTAATGACTTCTCAGCCTACTATTCCTAAGTCTGTTCGCAGTCCCGATAGGGTAAATGCACTCGCTAATCCTCCTCCCCCCGCATACCTGGCCATACACCCACTAACGTCAGTGCACCCGTTATCACTGCCTTCCAGATGTCTATTCATAGTCCCCTAACCGTCAGTATACCTGCCATCCTTACCTCCCGAATGTCTAGTCATAGGCCCATAAACACCAGTGCAGCAGTAAGCTCATCCCTCTTGATGTTGGGACCATCAAGGCCTGCCGCTCCGTCAACTACTACGATTAAAACTAGTCTAAATTCATTCTCTGTTCAACGATCGATAAATTCCGCTGCCTCTATATCGGTAACAAGTTCATCAAGAATGTCGCCAACACCGTCAAAATGCGTTTAGGCCGATCACTTCCCCACCACAAACTAGCACATCTCTTTTAACCGTGGGAGTCACATTATTCACGCGTATAATGCGTTATTGAACACGCCGGGCCCGAAACACGAAAAATTTAATGTGCACGGCAAAAACCCAAACTGGTATAGTTTTAAATCTAATCGGAGTTGCCGTACAGGACATTCCCTGATTAAGA
>JAYGXS010000002.1:72220945-72231997 GCA_036362985.1 Ligula intestinalis | reverse complement strand
AGCAAGACCCTGGCGAAACTCAAGGCAAACGCTGCAATCAAGTCCACCTATTGGTTTTCCATGAAACCAACCGACACGGCCCCAGCACGATTTTATGGCCTACCGAAAGTCCACAAAGAAAACATACCACTTAAGCCAATCGTCTCCCTACGAGGCACCCCTACATACGGTTTGGCAAAGTGAGTGTTCACTCATCTAAAGTTCTTGGCAGTTGGTTCAGCAAAAACCATAGCTTCTGCCAAACAGTTAATAATAATAATAATAATAATTTGTATATTTAAGTCCCAAGGGGCCCTGTCGTTACAAACTAAGTGCTTTCGAGAAAATAAAAATAACGATGATAAGCAGTGAAGTCTTATAAAATAATTGTCATCCGCAGTAAAAAAAACTCCTTAATCGGTGGATGAGTCCAGCGGGCCACCGAGTTCAAAAAACTTTAGGAGAACAAACTGCCTTAATAGGTAATAGGGTTTGATGTTATTAGTTTGGGACCTGATGTTGAGGGTCGGGACGTTTATGGTCATGGGAAAAAATAATATATCGTTGAGTTAAGAAGGGGTCATCCAGGACCACAGGCGAAGGCAGAGGAAGTCAAGGCAACAGCATCGAGTTGCGACCCACCAGATTCCAGAGCCAATCTCGAAGACCACATTGAAGGTTGCAAAAACGGAGAAGAATTCGCAGCCCTTGGAAGTGATGCTTGACTCTGCAGAGGGAAATGCTAACATATTTAGAAACCATTTTAGTATCCTGGGAAGAGCTTCAAATGCCAGTTCCTTGAACGGATGAAAATTCTGAAGTTGGAGCCGAATGAATCTATGGTATCCTTCGACGTGGTTTCACTCTTCACTTCTATCCCACAACAACTAGCGATTGATGTTATGGGACAACTTCTAAATGAATGCTACGACGAAAGCGATAAACCTCTGAAGTCTGACCATTTGTTTGAACTTCTATGGCATTGCCTTAAAACCTACTTCACATTTTGTGAGCAAATGTACGAGCAAATAAAAGGCACTCCCATGGGCTCCCCCCCTATCAGGCCTGATTGCTGAAGTGGTCCTCCAACGGATAGAACGCTTGGTCTTCACCAAGTATCAACTGAAGTTTTGGGCTCGTTATGTGGATGACACTTTTGCCGTTGTCAATAATCTGATATCGAGCACCTCAACGATTAACTGAACTCAGTTGATCCAAACATCCAATTCACGATGGAAGCGGAGAGAAACAACCAACTACCCTTCCTTGATGTCCTTGTGCGACGGTGTTCGACTGGACTACTGCAAACCACAGTATTCAGAAAGGTTACCGACACAAACCAAGTTTTACACTCCAACAGCAATCACCCCATGTGTCACAAACGCAGTTGCGTTCGTACTTTTTTCAAAAGAGTTGAAACTCACTGTAGTACTCCTGCGGACAGAAGAGTTGAACAACAATACCTTTATGAACTCTTTTAAGCCAATTGATACCCGATGTCATTTATCAAACGCAGCAGGCGTCGACTGAACAGACGATGGCCGACGCAACAACAACCTGAGGTCTGGAGGGCCATTGCCTACATAAAAAGAGTCTCTGAAGCAGTCTCACTACTGTTACAGTCCGCTGGAATGGGCATAGCCCATCGACTTGAGGCAACAATACGCCGGCGTGTGATGCAAATCAAAGGCGGACTGCTCCCTACCGAAACCTCTGCAGTTGTCTATAAGATACGTTGCAAGGACAGAGACTGTAATTATGTGAGAGAAACAGGCCGAAAATTGCAGACCCGCCTACGCGAACGCAAACAGGTGGCTCAGAAACCAGACCCTAACTCGCAGCTTGCACCACACATTGAGGAAACTGGCCACAACTTCGATATTCAAGGAGCAACTATCATGGGCCGAGGAAACTCAGAAGCCGAAAGGCTGACACTTAAGGCATGGTACTCAGATGCCAACTCTGTCAACAGGCATCTAGACCTCCCCGCGGCCTACAAAGTTTTGCGCCATTATGTAAGCGAAGGACAAAACGAGGCCACGCCTAACGTCAGAATTTAAAATAAACAGGAACCCGCTAAGAACCGGCCAGAAAAGGAGGCTGGATCACCGGGACCCTCTACCCTGGGGACAAGGCATTACATTAATTACTGCTATTGAGCCCGAACGACAGCCATCTTCACTGACAGTTAATTAGCGTTTACCCCTATAATTGCCTCCTCCCTCCCCCCTGACCTCCATCCTTCTGTTCGATGTGTCCTTTCCCCTGACGACCGCTGACATTTGATTGGCCTTTGGCCACTATAATTACCCTCCTTTTGGTTGCCGCTTCTTATTTGTAATTTGTAATTTATATTTTCCAGCCTCGGTACGGCACTATCTATCAAAGTTAATTTCAAAAAAATAATTCAAAAAATAATTTGACAATATGTGCAAGTAGACATAGAATGTCGTAATAATGTCAGCAGAAATTGTTCTTTGGGGGCAACATTTAGCCATATTTTGCAGGTAATTTTGAACTAAAGCGAAAACTTATGGCAGTTAAAAAAACTCTTGCAGTGAAAATGGTGACAATGTTCAACGGGCCTCCATGTTTAAAAAGTGTGCAAGAGAAAAAAACTGCTTAGGAAGATAGTAGTAGGAAGATAGTAGTAGAGCAGAAATAGGTGTGGGTGGTCTGATGAAGGTGAGTATTCAACGAAACTGCAGCATTTTAGACTTAGTACTTCTCTAAAGATGAACTCCTGTAAGAATTCGAAAGCTGAAGACAATAAACAAATTGCTCCGGTGCTCTACAAGTCTTCTTCCTTATCTTCAAATCTGACAGGCTGGATCTTGCACCGCAAATTTGAAATGGGTTTCTACGATTAGATGTTTTTGACTTTATTATTCGTGGCTGAGCATTTTGTTAGCCTGAATTAAGTCCGCCATCCTCAAATAAGACTGGTGTAACATGACCAGTGTTTATTTCTTCAGGTTTACATTTTCGATCAGACAGCAAACAAACAAACTTTTGTCTGATAGTTGAAATTTATTTTATGGCACGTCTTATAGGTTTTAATGGCCAGTTTTTCACCAATTTGATCGAACGCTCGTCTGAACGCTCAAACGTATAACATCACCCATCAAATGGCCCTCTATCTTCGTGACTGAATGCAAGCGAGTATTTCATTCTAACACCAAATGCAAGGGAGGAAGATCTTTATTCAATCAGCAGTGCACTTTCGTCCGTGAATTGGGAATGCCTGCTCAAGGGGGATCCCGATGAAGATTGGAGATCGCCCGAGAGGATTGCACTTGATCTGATTAAGCGCTTTTGTTCGCTGAAGGTACAAAAGACGAACCGTTGACCTGCCTGGTTGACGAGAGACCCTAAAAAGCAATAAAATAAGTAAGATAGGAAATGGAAGTTACTCAGGGAAATTGGGTCACCATTACACCTCAAGAAATTTCGGCGCCAAAGAAAGGCGGTAAAAAATCAATTCTACAGGCCAGGAAAAACCATGAGTCAAGAATCCTCCAACGGGCCGAGGAAATGCCCAAAAATTCTATTCCGCTATATTAACAGAAGATTAAAAACAAGGATCCTGTCGCAGTACTTAAGGATGATAATGGCGGGGAAGTCGTTGAGAATGACTAGAATGCCGAGTTCTGTAGCCGATTCTTTGCTTTGGTATTCACTATGGAAAACGAGCTTCATTTTGTTGATGCCAACAGTGCTGTTGTAAACGCCGGTCCGGCACTTCAATCTCTATTATTTCTCACATCTGTAGCTAAGAGGGAGCTGCAAGGCCTCAAAGAAGCAAAGTCATCCGGTCCAGACAATACACCAGCCAAGTTCTTGAACGACATGGCAAGCGAGCACATATCTTTCGTTCTTAATTTGAATTAGAAAAACTGCCATCCGAATGGAAAATGGCGAATATTTACCCGATCTATAAGGGGGCAACCTGAACTAAGTTCAAAAATTACCGGCTGGTCAGCCTAACTTGCATTTGCTGTAAGGTGATGAAAACGATAATAAAGAAGACGACAATGAAGTTCCCAGAGGAGAAAAACTTACTGTCAGGGCTCCAACACGGCTTCAGAAAGAACCATTCTTGACTTTCCAACCTACTACTCTTCGCGCACTGAATGAAGATGGTAATATTGACGTCATCTATACGGACTTCAAAAAGGTATTGGACAGCGTCCTACATAAACGTCTTGTGTATAAATTGTCTGAAATTGGAATAGGAGGAAACTTGTTGGCATGGATCACTGATTTTCTCACAGGGCGATCACAAACTGTGTGCATCGGTGACTCGAAGTCAAACCCTTAATCTGTGCTGAGTGGCGTCCCCCAAGGATCTGTCCTAGGGCCACTGCTCTTCCTTATCTATATCAACGACATGGGTTACAGCGCCATCATGTTTGCCGATGATGTCAAACTTTGGAGAGCCATCATATCTTACACCGATAGGAAAGCCCTTCAAGAGATTCTCAATCGACTTAGTTACTGGTCTGCTCGTTGGCTCTTAAACTTCAACGTTAGTAAGTGTGTGGTCTTAAGACTCCGTACTAGAAGGACTAATGAGGAGGACGATTCCTTCCAATGCCTCTTCGATGGGCACTCGCTTTCAAATGTAAACGAACAAAAGGACCTCAGTGCCCTAATAAATTCCTCGCTTAAACCATCTTCTCAGTGTGTAAAGGCAGCAAAACGCAAGACACTGTTACTGTTTGCGATTAGGCAAGGAGCTCTTCCGGAAAACTTACGGAGCATTTGTTCGGTCCCACTTGGAGTATGACGTCTAGGCCTGGCATCCGTGGTTCAGGAAGGATTACCTGTACCTGGAATAGTGCAGGCGAGGGCTATTAAGATGGTCAAGAATCTTGGTAATCTGCCTTATGAAGGCAGACTGACCGAACTTGATCTATTTCCTCTCAATTTTAGGCAACTCCGCGGTGACCTCATACAAACCAACCAAATCGTTAGAGGCCGTAAATGTGCACAAGAATTTGACAATTTCTTCCAATTGGCTTTGACTGATCATCTGCGGGGTCAATACTTTAAACTACAGAGGAAATCGGCCCACCGGATTGATTCTTTGAAATTTAAAGACTACCAAGGTTAGAACTAGCCTTTATAATATGTACGTGAGACCTAGTCTTAAATACTGCTCACCCCTGTTCAGTCTTCTGCTAACTAGTGAACGGAAGAAAATAGAATCGGTGCAGCACGTCTTCCCTAGAAGAGTTTTCACTACAGAACACAGTAACTTAGCCTAACAACAAAGGTGAAAACTTATAAAGCTTGATCCCCTGTGGCTTCGTAGATTGCAAAAGGGTCTATTTTTACTGTTTAAACTTTTGATTGGTCAAACCTTTAATCCTCTCAGTACGATAAGGCAGCTTGAGCACTCTCGACGCGCCAATCATCGAGACGTATTTTTATTTCTTCCTATGGCACGTACAGTTAATTACCGGCAATTCTTTTCAGTAAACGCCATATCAATCTGGAATAAGCTGCCCAAAAGTATTAAATCCCAGCAAAGCTAACCTATGTTTAAGAGATCTATAACTAGTTTTCTACATTCAGGACAACTCTCTCGAATTTCGGGTGCTGACTCGGTGGAATCTCTCTTTCACTCTGATGGCGTTCGTTGACTTTGAACTCCGCCAGGCTTCATGCTGAAGATAATGCTGCTGAAGCAGCAGCCCGCAGTCTGCTAACCCTTAAGCCGATAGCGCGCATATTTTGCTGACAATTATCGAATGAAGACTGAGAACACTGTGTTCTTGTGCCAACCTTCTCCGTCTCGAACTAATGTCCTTCAGCAATATGCAACATCTCTCCTGCTGATGTGTCAACTCAGCTGACAACCGTACATATATTCCGTTTGTATCATACCTTTGAAGTCAGGTTTTTTTTTCACTTGAAACAAACTCCCTATCTCGCCCAGTATTGACAAAACACAAAACCTGAAACAAAACCAATACTGGCTGGAGCATAGGGAGTTTGTTTTAGGTTTTTGTTGGTCTTCGATGGGTTGGAAGGTGCCCAAGAGGTGCATTACCAACTCTTTACAATTGCCTGTAAACTGGCATAATAAACATATTATATATAGACGTGTGACTAAACTCCTTCTCTCAGAAGGTCATCGGAGCGTGGAACGGACTCCCTGACGAGGAGGTCCTCTCAGATACTGTTGACATTTTTGAGCGGAAGCTTGATTCTCATTTGCTGAGAAACTGTGACAGATATAATGAACATAGTGCCAGTAGCAGCACTTTGCAACTAGCCCACACTAATCACTAGTGTTATGACTACTTTTTTAATTTGTATTCTGTACTATTGTTACGGTGGTTCTATTTAATGATTTTTGGTTTTGAGTAGGGAGCTCAAGGATGAAAGCCTTTCTTCCCTTAATAAAGTGACTTTAGGTGATTTAAAGAGTTCATTTTCTCCCTTAACAGTTAAAAGTGGCTGCCATTTAAGAATGTGTGAAGTGAACAATCTTCCTCTTTCCTGCTTCTAGGAAGGACCATATAGTTAAAGACGCTAAATTTGGGAGGCAGTTGGCTGAGCAGCTGTCATTTCGGGTAGAGGTTGGATATAGGCTGTGAATATTCTGGCATGGTCAGCAAACTTATCTTTCAAAGCTAAGTAACATAGATATTTATATCAGATTTCCTCGTTACTTGCTGAATTTACTAGCTTAATTGTTGTTATTTATTTGTATATCTAACCCTTTAGCAACCGCACATACCGGTAGTTGTCTTTTTTACCGATAGGTCAAAATATACATTTTTATACTGTTTCACCGAAATAGCCTCATTCTAGTTCCGGTAGATTCACGTAAAAAGCAACTAATCTATTGCGTCAATACTGAATAATATCTAAAAATTTGTTACTTTATCAATTTCCAGCAAGAAATAGTTTGTATTACTCGATATAATATTAAAGATATTTGTCACCCTGCGTAGCCTCTTCGGTAATTCAAATTTTCTGTCGCAATTTTGTGCATAACTTTGCTTACAACATATCCTATCACTCACTTTCTATTCAATATGATACCCAAGCCACAACTGAGACGTAAATTAACCCGGAATACCGATTCTCCTAACGATAAACCCATCTTAAGCATGAAGAAACTTGATCTTGATGCTTTAGACAACTTTAGTAAGCTTTATAACCAATACGCTTGCCTGTTTACGGTCCTTGGTGCCATCTTTGATGGAAAGGTATCCACGCTCACTTCTCAGCAATGTGAGAAACTAGAGCTTTTCGTCAATATGGTGTCCGCTGAGACCCGTGATCGGCAAAAAAGGAATTTTAATTTTCTTTTGAAAAATGCTTTAAAAGATAAACAACCAATAGATGTTGCTGTTCAGTTTCTTTACTCTTGTGGCTTTAATTTTAAAGTTGCAGAAGCTAAAAGACTCTCATTCCGAAGTAAAAACCCGCCGATTCTCGTAAAACGTTTTTCGGCGATAGAAGTAGACCTTATATCCTCTCAACATGAGCGGTCAGCCAACTATTTAAAGGAAAATAAACTTTAAATATGCAGGGATAAAACGCTAATGGAGCGTCGGGTTTTATCTAAAGTAGCAAATGAGAACACTGGCTCCGGTTCCACAAAACCAAAAGTTGTCTCTGAGGCCGGCCCTCCCGCTCAGGTAAGCCAACATCCCTCTGGGTCAATGTCAGTTTCCCCTGATACTTCTCCCATTCACCTTACTCGTGATTCGAGTGAGATTGTAGCCTCGTCAAGTCGTTCTCCTTCTAAGCCAACCACGTCTGTGATAGCTTTAAATTCCGATAAACCTATGAACGCCCCTAGTAAATCTACGTCAGTTTTCAAATTCGGCAATATGATTACCGATAATAACTCAGTATCTAACAAAGACCCAACTGCTCAAGCTAGCGCTTTTCCTATCCCCAAATCTCATCAACATCCCCAAATAATTCAGCCAGCTTATAAAATTAACCGTTTTTCAAAACCAGTCATGCAATTTTCGAAGGCCAATATTCCGTCAAATTTTGATATAATGCCTCAAAATCCTATATTTATGCCCCCTCCTGGTTTTCCCATGCCACACTTCAGCCGCCCTTTCTATGGAGCCCCCTCTAATATGCCTTTCTACAATATGCACGGTTCATTTGATAATAATTACTTGACAAACTGTAGACCAGGGCCAATTTGCTTTCCGCCTTTTGTTTCTCCCATGCCGTTTCCCTTTCCGCCACCAAGTTTTCCTTTTTTATAAATACTGACGAGCGTAACCTGAATCTGAAGGATACACTCAGTATAGTCTCACTCAATGCGAGATCAGTTGTTAATAAGATGACAGAACTTAAAACAGTAGCATTTGAGCTTGATCCAGATGTGCTCTGTGTCACTGAATCTTGGACACACTCTCTTATTTCTGACTCGACACTCGCCATAGATAATTATAGTTTGTACCGACAAGACCGCATTGAAAAGCGTGGCGGTGGTTGCCTTCTTTATATTAAATCATCCTTTGTACATTTCCCGTATCACCTGAGCATTTCGTCATTTTCTGGAAATTTTTGTCTTATTTCAATAATTGGGTGTGTCTACAATCCTCCCAGTAACTCAAGTAATGTAATGCAGCTGTGTGAAATATTTGAAAAAGTTGCAGAGACTCAATTCGATTTCAGAATAATTATAGGTGATTTTAATCTGCCAGACACAATAAAAAAACGATAATTGGTTGTGTCTACAATCCTCCCAGTAACTCAAGTAATGTAATGCAGCTGTGTGAAATATTTGAAAAAGTTGCAGAGACTCAATTCGATGTCAGAATAATTATAGGTGATTTTAATCTGCCAGACATTGACTGGCAAGCAAATACCTGTCCACCAAGATTTCAAAAATTGGTTGACACTATTAACTTTTCAAACATGTCACAACTGGTCAGTTCAGTGACCAGAAATGACAACATATTACATTTAATTTTTACAAATGATGTCCACACTCTTTTTATGAATTTTCATCGTGATATTTTCAATAGTGACCATGCCTTAATACACTGTTGTTTTCCAGTCTCTCTTTCTAAAAAGCCCGATGTAAAATGCAATAACCTCGACTTTGGTAACGTGAACCATGAATTAGTAAATGATTTCGTAAGTACCCTAGATTGGCATAGCATATTTTCAACTAACGATCCCTACTTCTTCCAGGAGCTATTGCAAAACCTTACAGAAAATATTCAGGCTCTTACGCCACTTAAGATTTTGAAATCAAATTCAGCTTCTTCAACTGTGCCACATTTTCTCCAAAATAGACTTAAGAAATTACAAAAACAACTTAAGGATACGCCTAATAGCTCTTTATCAGTTCACTAAAGAATAGTGCAAATATTTGAATTAGCGCTTAAATTAAGGCTTGCACGAGATAGGCGTAGAGAGGCCACAGCATTAAGTGATGCGAATTCTTCCAGATCAGTTGCTCAAGTCTTCCGTCTTCGGTCGGCTAAGCTTCAGAAAGTCATTCCACCCTTACTCAATGGCAACAATCATTTTATTACAGAGGATTTGGAGAAAGCAGCATTGCTAAGTTCATTTTTCGCCGAGTTCTTTACCATCGAAACTAGCCCCACTCCTTCAATCCCCCTGCTGTGTGATTCAAATCTCAGTACCCTAAATTTCTCACCCGCTTGTATTCAAAAAGAAATAAGTCGTCTTAAAAATTCACATTCGGTAGGTACTGATAACATTCCAAACTCACTCATCAAACAATTAAGAGATTTCCCACCCTTTCTGAGTAAGTTATTTTCAGTGTTTCTTGAGAATGGCTTTTTCCCGGACTACTGGAAAACTTCTATTATAATTCCCGTATTTAAATCTGGTTCCCGATCAGATATTCACAATTATCGCGGTGTTCATAAAACGCCCTCTCTGGCTAAGCTCTTTAAAAAATTACAGATTTCTGCATAAACAATAACATTCTCAGCTCCTCACAGCATGGCTTTTTACCGGACCAATCTTGTGAAACTTGCCACATGTCTTTTATAAATCTACTTACTTCTCTTCGTAATGATCATCTATCTGTGGTAGTTATCTATTTTGACCTTTGTAAAGCATTTGATAAAGTTCCTCACAGGAGGCACCTAGCCAAACTAGAGGCTATAGGATTTCGTAGTCCACTTACTGACTTCATCAGATCTTATCTTTCAAATCGACAACAAAAGGTTTTAGTAGGATCCTCATACTCTACTCCTACCGCAATTTTGAGGGGTGTCCTTCAAGGTACCGTGCTAGGTCCTCTGCTCTTTTTGCTTTGCATAAATGATATCTCATTGAGTGTTAAACACTCCCAATCTTATATTTATGCAGATGATCTCAAGTGTGTTTACTTCTTCTCTAACTCTACGGCCGCGAGATGCTTAGAACAAATTCATTCTGATCTGCACGCTCTTTCGACGTGGAGCTCAACATGGCAGATGGAGTTCTCACCTTCTAAGGGCCGATATATGTGCTTTGGGCCTGAAAGGATGCCACAACCTGTTATTTTTCAAGGTTACCCAATGACTGAATGTTCCAGTATCAAGGACCTAGGATTAAGCTACACCAATAAATTCGACCTTTATCCTCACGCCGATAGAATTACAGCCAAAGCCGCACAGGTTTGCGACTTTATCTCTTATAATTTCTACCTTCCTGAAATGAAATTAAGACTTTATCGTATGTTCGTTCTCCCCATCTTAGAATACTGTTGCCCCTTTTTCGGTCTCATGAATGAAGGTAGCCATTCAAAAATTGAACAAATTCAAAAACATTTCACACGAAAAATGCTGTATCCGACAGCTTCTAATACTTGCTACTCAAATAGGTGTCAATTAACAAAACTAAGGTTCCTTTGGGTCAGGAGATTAGAAGCAGGCTTTTGTCTCCTTTTTCGGCTTAATAATTGCACAAATTTACCCAGGACTTCTGTCATTACCCACGTCAGCCGTCCCTACAACCTAAGAAACTCGGCACTTGTTATGCCCCCTCCTGCATCTTCCTCATGTAAACGCTCTTTTTTTTTTGCTTCCAGATATAGCTTTCTTTGGAATAACTTGC
>JAYGXS010000002.1:72112358-72220045 GCA_036362985.1 Ligula intestinalis | reverse complement strand
GTCCTGCTTAAAGTCAACGAAAAGGGGAGCAATACCGTTTGTTAAATTCAAATCAAGGATATGATTCTATCTTGTTGGAAGACGAACCAGTTGAGACCAGTTAGAAAAATTAATGGTATCTAGGAAAGGCTGAAATCTAGGTGGACAACAGTTTAAAAGCCAGTCGATTTCAGGAAAATTAAAATCTCCAGCAATAATTTGAACTTGAGGATTCTGAAATAAATTTGAATATCTCACAAAGATTTGCATCTTCTTCAAATGGAAAGTTAGGAAAATTATGTACACATCGATAATCGCCTTTTGCCGGGTCGACAGGATAATGAAAGCGAAATAGTTATTTCCAGAGAAGGACGTGCTATTTAAATAAAACGGAAAGTGCCTTAATGACGTTCTAATAATGAGAAGACAACCACCACCACGCTTATGTATGGGATCATGACGATGGAGATCATACTCGTCTATGATAAGGGACCGTTTGATTCTCATTTGCTGAGAAACTGTGGCAGATATAATGTACAAAGTCTCAGTAGCAGCACCTTGCAACTGGCTCACACTAACTGCTGATAATAAGCCTACATTTGTACATTTGTATTATGTACTATTGTTACGGTGGGCCTAATATGCGATTTCGGTTATGAATAGGAAGCTCAAGGACGAAAGCCTTCTTCCCTTTATAAAATGACTTAAAGTGACTTGAGGAGTCAAACATGATTGAATGGGCCAAGATTCTGTTATGCATTTAACATCGGGCATCATCTTGAAAGTGATAGCTCCAAGTTGAGCCATTTTATTAATAACGAACCTGCATTAAGCACTATGATATCTAGTATGCTTCGAGTGGCAGGACTTTGGCTATCGTTATTCATAAAAAAAGAATTTGGAGGTGGACAGGCAAACTGTAGGCCATTGTTATTTGGGGAATAAATACTGACGGGTATGGAGCTATTTATGTATGGGTAGCCGATAAAGGATGGCCGATAAGGTCTGATATATCTAGGGTCTCACTTTCTGGTATGGGAAAATGACGAGAGGATAGACCAAAATAAGCTTCTGGGCCATTTAGGAGGAATGGGGGAGGCTAGAAGAAATGTAGAAGTTTGCGGGTTTGGGTGGATGCGGGTGGGTAAAGGAACTGAAAGGGGGGAACAGTGACATAAAATAAGTGCTGGGGCCGTTTGCGTAAGGACTAGTGGTCCTAATCAGTAAATCTCCTGTACGGCAACTCCGATTAGATTTAAGACTATACCAGTTTGGGTTACTGCCGTGAAAATCAAATTTTTCGTGGTTCAGGCCCGACGTGTTCGATAAATCAGTATACAGGGGAATAATATGACTCGCACGGTCAAGGGTGGAGCTAGGTTTTGGTGGGGAAACGCTCGGCCTAAACGCTTTTGACGGTATTAGCGACATTATTGATGAGCTTGTTGCAGAGTTAAAGGCAACGGAAATGATCGATCTTTGGACAGACACTGTATTCAGACTTGTTGTAAACGCAGTAGATGGTGGAGCGGCGGGGCTTGCATTGATGTTTATGAGCCTATGACTAGACATTCGGGAGGCAGGGATAGCAGGTGCACTGATGGTTACGGGACTATGACTACACATCCGGGGGCAGGGATAACAGGTGTACTGACGTAAGTGGGTGCATAACCAAATATCCGGGGTGGAGGATTAGCGTGTTAATTGACCCTATCGGAACTACGACCAGACTCATGAACAGAAGGCGAAGAAGTCATTTGTCTATATGACTGGGGAGCCAAATTTCTTCGCTCCATTGGTGTAAGATTTCGGCATAGGAAACTTTTAGTCATTTCCAACTATCGAGAAATGCGAACTCCTTGTGCAAAGATTCAAGTCAAGTCAAGTCAAATTTATTAAAGATAATATAGGCAAACGCCTTTGAACTCCCTCTTGGTACATAGGATTTAAGAAATGCATCGGCAAAGCCGAACATTCTAAAGAAGTCGTTGACACAATTTCAAACGACTACTCGCTTGTTTCAAGTAAAAAACTCACACTCAGATTACACGAGCCAGCAGTGTAACTGAGGAAGAATAGCAGACAGTGAAAAAACTCCTAAGGCTGGCTCATAATTCAAAATGGAATGTCATTTTTGGTTTTTAGGAGAAAAACTGTCGCTCGTGGGGAAGCATGTGAATGATAGGGGCATGATGCTTCTGTGAATGTTGACGGTAGCCATGGCATCCATGACGAGTAATATCTACACCCGAAGGACCATACGAGGAGGAGACCTCGGAGTCACGAGAACGTCCCGAAGACCGGAGATGCGACCATGATACGCCTTTGCTGTGTCAAGAGCCGAGGAACCTACCACGTTGTCAGCAGTCAGTCGATACGAGAAAGGGTGTGACAGGGCCGCATAGCCTAGGACCATAGGTGCGATAGGTGCGTCCTCAGACACGATCGGCGCAGATCGCATAGTGAGTAGAGACAACATAGGTAGATAATGGCAGCGACTCATTTTGTTAATTACTAATAATAATAATACTACTTACAAATTACTATTAGTATATATTTATAGCATTTCTAGCATTTCAGGTGTTGGATGTAGAGCGCTTCAATTTTTAGAATCGGAATAGTTCAGTGATTGGATTTGGAGTACTTAATCGTGACGATACTCATTATATCGGTCTAGGTTTGCCTTAAAGACATCCACGGAAGGGGACATGACAATATCCGCAGGAAGAGCATTCCATGCCTGGATTACCCTCTTAGAGAAAAAGAATTTTCTTAGGTCAAGTCTTGCCCCAGTCACACGTAATTTGAGGGGGTGTCCTCGCAGCCTAGAGGTGGTGGCCCGCTCAAAGAAGTCATTTGTTTGGAGGCAGCAATCCTGACCACGCAACATGCGAAATGCCTGGATTAGGTCCCCACGTATCTGCCTGTAATCCAGAGGAAACAAGTCAAGATTTACCAATCGGGTCTCATAAGGGAGGTTCCGTTGTCCTCGTACTAATTTTGTTGCGCGTCTTTGTACCCTTTCGAGGTTTTTTTTGTCTTTGGCTGTCCAAGGTCTCCAGGCTTGGATGGCAAATTCCAGTTGAGGTCGCACGAACGTGCCGAATACCTTGCCAAATACAGCTTTGTCAAACTTAGCAAAGGCTCGCTTGATTAGATACAAGCTCGACATTGCGGATTTAGCCACTTTCAGGACGTGGAGTGATGGCTTCAGTGAAGGCGTGAACCACACCCCCAGGTCTTTCTGAGCCTCAACATCTGGCAGCGGCGTGTGATTCAGGTAAAACACCCTCCGAGGCGTAGTGCTGGTTCTACCAAAGCGCATTAGGTTGCATTTTGCCACATTGAATGGCATGAGCCAAAGGATCGACCATTGCTCTAGTCTATGCAAATTTGCCTGGAGGTTTAATTCATCGTCTTGGTTGCGTATGACCTTCCAAAGTTTTATGTCATCAGCAAACATTGCGATTTCGCAGTCTAGTCCGCTTATGCAGTCATCAATATATATAAGGAAGAGAATAGGGCCAAGAACAGATCCCTGTGGAACCCCGCTCTCAACTGCTACCTCCGCCGACTGCTGTTCGCCAATACATACGGTCTGGGTACGACCAGTCAAGAAGTTTGCTATCCACTGCAAAAGGTTTCCCCTTACCCCTATGCGGCTGAGCTTGTATAAGAGACGTTGATGGGGCACCGTGTCAAACGCCTTCTTGAAGTCTACGAAGACTGTATGCACCGTATTCCCTTCATCGATCGCTCGGGTCCATTGTTCTAGACAATACAGCAGATTGGTCAAGCAGGACCTTCCCCTGCGGAATCCGTGCTGCTTATCAGAAAGAAGTTGATGTTGCTCCAAAAAGTGCATCAGCTCGCGTTTGACTATGCGTTCCATAAGCTTGCAGGATATTGAGGTGAGGCTGACCGGTCTATAGTTATTTGCGGTCGCCCGACTTCCACTTTTGTGGATGGGTGAGATCCACGTTGTCTTCCAATCGGGTGGCACTTGTCCAGTATTAAGAGAAGCTCGGAAGATAAGGTACAGGGGTACCGCCAACTCTATGGCTAGCTCTTTTAATAGCTTTGCAGGTATCTCATCCGGACCTGACGACTTCGTTTCTTTAAGCTGTAGAAGTTCTCGCAGAACGGTAGCTTCCGTGAGTGCAACCGAGTCTATGGTCTGGATCACACCCACACTGCAGTTAATAGCGGTGAACTCAGCCTCTCTCGTAAAGACCGACTGGAAGAAGCAGGATAGATGTTCCGCCTTTTCGTTAATCTCGCAAATTTCTACACCGTCGTCTGTTTTTAGCAGAGGAATAGGGTCTCTATTTCGAGTACATTGCCTAACGTAGCTGTAGAAAAGCTGTGGGTTTCCTACTGCACGATTTATTAGATTACTCTCGAAGTTTTGTCGGCTAATTCGTATCAGGCTCTTAACCTTGTTTCTCTGTGCCTTATACCTATTGTACGATTCAGGGGTCCTCTCTCTGCGATAGATTTTGAACAGCCTTCCTTTGCGGTTTACTTCCCTCTTTAGCGTCGGCGGTAGCCATCGAGGCCTATTTGTTACTTTCTTTACCGTGATAGGACAGAAATCGGTAATTAGTCCGTGTAATACGGCTTTGAATGCCGACCAATCATCGAGAACGCACCCGGTGAATAGATCGCTCCAGTCGATCTCGCTCACTGTGGTTTTCATTTGTTTAAAGTCCCCTCTCCAGATGTTGCGTCTGGTTACCGCACTACGATCGGGCACCGAGAAGAGTGAATATTCCCACTGTAGCACTACGTGATCACTTTTTCCGAGAGGTGGTAAACAATTAATAATGTCCACGCTATCAGGTGCTTTGGTAAGTACTAGGTCTAAGCAATTAGCTTGTTGCCCTTCGCGTAATCTGGTCGGATAGGGGACGTGTTGCGTTAGGAAAGATGCCTGTACTGTGCGCAGGAGTCGTCGATCGAAATTTATTTCTGAGCCGGGCGCAGAACTCACATTCCAGTCGATATGGGGGGCGTTAAAGTCTCCCATGACCATGACATCGGATCTCCTAGCAATTTCTTCGACTCCTTCTATCAGACTATTGTCTGACTGTTGGTTGCTCGATGGTGGACGGTAGATTGAGTGCACCTCGATCGGTGAAAACAATTAAACTAGTATGGGTTGATTCTTGCTACGCGATTGGAGGCGCTTTGCTTCCGCAATTTTGTAGTTGAACCCGCCCGAGCATAGAAAATCTCTTACAATATCAAAATAGCACCTACGTGTGAAGGCGTTTTTAAGTATAAAGTTATAATTACGCTTTTGTCTATCGAAAGCTTCCGTGGTTAGTAAATGGACGAGGGAGTCTAGCTTTTTGCAGTCTTGGGAATGCACATCGGATAACTGACCTTCAAAGAGGTTCCGCAGTATTGACAAAACAGATCCAAACTTCAGCATGAAGTCATTACAGTTCTCTAATGCAGATAAATCAGCCTAGCCTTGACAATGGGCTGCATGTTGATATCAAGGCAGTGGCTAGAAGGTGTGGTTAGGCGCCGCTTGGGTCTAGGGGCCGATATCCTACGATGAGCTGTAGTTTTAGTTCTCATAATTTGATGGAAATATGATTTAAATGGGAGATAGTCTAGAAAAACTCATTCTATAGGATTTCACCACAGTTGGTTGTTAAAAGCCCTTTAAATTGTTCAACGAACTGTATAAATTATTACGTACAGAAAAAACCAGTTTATCTGATTTTTAGACTATGACTCACGACAAATAATCAGAGTAAACTTAACAAATACTGTAGCTATTTGTTAATAAGCGCTTTAAATTTATTTGTTTAAATGTATTCAATATTGGGAAACGACTCAGCCTTTGAAGGTCCCGAGAATATTCGGATCTTGACGATGTCTTTTACTAGGCCGGGATTTTGTTGAGAATCGGTTGGTTTGAAGAAGTTGCGTTGCAGTAGAAATTGGTTGGAAAACAAAATCTTTTTAAATTCTGACTTCAAACGATTTTCCACGCGAGAAAAATAATTCCAGAGACGCAGAAAGAAATTTTTCACATATGTTTTCGGTCACAATTTCCTAGGCCGAAAATGACGGGGGATATCGATGCAAAACTGTCCTAGGAGGAGCGTGGGAAATATCGACTGTGATATTGTAGGGTACTCTGGCCTTAAACCATGGCTGCGTCTATTGACTTACTGACTGACGTCCATTGACCATCGTTGGTTGTCCGTATAGGACCTTGTTACTATGTATCCCTGACTCAGCCCTTAATTTGACCAGGTAGGTGTCCAGCAGTCAACTAGTCAATCCTTCATACGAACACAGAGAAGCCACATGCTCGAAAATAACACCACGTTTACTCTCGCACCAAAAAAGCTTGTTATTGCAGCACAAACAAACAGCCAATCTACGGCAGTCTATACTGTGTAATATATTGGTTCCCTCACTTCATTGGCTGTTCACATTAGGTGGCACAAACGGTTCGTACGCAGGTAAAATTGGACTCACATCATTGACTGCCAGCAATTTAATTCATCTGGATGGACCATACACATTCTATCATGCATCGATTAGAGCCATGATGAAGACTTTGCGTTCATAAAGAGAAGTCGATTGGCTGTCCGACGTTTGAGCTAGTAGTTATGCGCAAGTAGTTGCAGAGACTTGCATGTAGTGCAGGCAGTCGCTGTTTGTGTGGGATATAGCTTAAATAAACAAATTAAGTAATATTCCAGGCATTAAAAAAAACTCCCACACCGAGTTCCAAAAAGATGTAGGAGAAAAAACTGTCTAAGCAGGTAGCATGATATGACGTAATGCAGTTAGATGGGACCCTACTGTTGAGGGTTCGGGACGCTTATTGTCGTGGGAAGAATAATATGGCATCATGGTGATGAGTTAGGAAGGCATCAGCCAAGACAACGAGTCGAATTGAGGAGGGGACAGTAGTCAAGCCAACGTCACCAAGATGCGACCTACCAGACTGCAGTCTATCGAAAAGTTGGCGCCAACGTGAGAACACGCGATGACCATCAATAGCTACCTCGAAGACTACCACCAAGGGTGCAAAATGGAGAAGGGTTTGCAGCATTTGGAAATGATACGTGAGTCTGCAGAGGAAAATGTTAACATATATAGCGACAGCTTTACTATCCTAAAAAGAGCTTCAAATCCCAGGAGGACCCTTTTCGAAATCTACAAGTTGCGTGTTTGAAAAGGAAACAGGCAGTTATAACTCTAATTCATCAAAATTTAAATGTATACGTAATTTGCGTTTGAAAATCGATGACGTAAAAGACAACGTAAATTTGAATGGAAGCTTGTTGCAAATAAAGGCACATTAAGAGTAAAAAAAACAAGAACGGTTTGATGTGGAACTAAGGGGTGGTGAAATTATCATGGAGTGGTGTAAGGTAGGTTAACTGGAGTAAGAGCGTTAATTTGTGGGAGGTAAGGAATATAGTTAAAGCGAAACAGGAAGCATATACCAGCTTCGAGCTTTCTTACCTAAAAAAAATTTATGTTTGCTACCTGATATCTATCGGTATCAGAAATACTGTTGACTGTGAATGGTAACCGGACTTACATCTCACTGTGATTTGTTTCTTGATCTGGTCCACGCATTGATCCAGGCGATATTTAACGCGGCCCCTTTAGAGGACACCATAGGGCTGAAATGTATTCAGGCGCGCACGTCTTTAGCTTTGAGCCAGTTTCCCAAAAATTTGCTCATGTCGCAACTGCACTGAAGTCCGTAGAAGATAGCCAACTTCTTTTGCTTACAGATAGAGTTGTTTGGGCATATTAATTCCATGGGGCACACATAAAGCCTTGGAAAATCTCGATATGAGTCTTTTTGAGGACAATAAATGCAGATTTTAGGCATGATACCTTCCTGGTCATCGATCAGGATGGAATAAAGTACGACTGGCCTCCATTTTGCCCGAATAACATTTCACCATGGAAGAAGAAAGGGGGAGCGGAGTCCAGTTCTTTGATGTTCACGTCTGTTGTTAGCCGGACGGCAAACTGATAAAGTCAGTCTACAGAAGTCATATGATCAGGTAGTAAATGTTCAGTTAAAAAAACAACCTCCCTCTGCAACATAAAATAAACTGTCTTCCCAGCCTATACCAGCGAATCAAAACTCACCGCTCCAAGACGGAAGACAAAAGGTATAAGATGGAGATTATCGGGGAATATTTCAGATCCATGAGCGTTAATGGAACAGCATCATATACGAAGCACGTCGCCAACCGAAGTAATGGCAAAACAGTCTGAAATAAATAATTGCGTTGACGATATTTCAGTGTTGAAAGAAGGGCAATCATAACAACTACTCGAAACGTCAGATATTAAATAAAGCTCTTCCATTTAAAGCCCCTTCTTCTTGTCAAATCAGCTGGAAATGGCTTTTGCTCTAATATAAATGATTCCTAAACTTTTGGTTTTTTTACCGACAAAAGGTGGGAATGGCATAGTGGTTGGAAAGGATGATGATATGTAGCAGTATTTTTGGTGACAAGGATAAAGCCGAATGCTTTTCCCAGTTTATTTGAACAGACTTCACAAATGACGCAAAGTTCCTCCAGCTCTCCGTACAAGAATCGCAAAATCCAAGTGTTAGAAATCTCATGTTTTCAGAAATTCGTTTCCGAAGGGAATTAGAAAATCTAAAAGCGTTGAAATCTACAGCACCGGACCAGATTCCACCCAAACGTGTTCAAGAAATCTGCAGTGAATTTTGTGTACCTCTGTCTTTCAAAGTTATATTGACTCCGGATTATTTACTGTCAACTGAAAGTTATTGCATATAACATCGCTACAAAAACGCTGTGGTCGGGAATTTGTGAATAATTACAGGTCCATAATCCTGACATGCATCCTCGGCAACGTTATAAAGAAGATCACTAAGGGCCATCTGGTTCAATTCTTAGGGGTCCATAATATTCCACCAAACTGCCAACACGAGTTTTGAACAAGAAGATCCTGCACGATGAATTTGTTGTAAGCTCTCTTAAGCTGGACACGGGCTCGCACCGAAAGCACGTGGTTCACATTACCTTCATTGACTTTGAAAAGACCTTCAACACTGAGCAACACCAGAGACTGTTGCACAAAATTAGAACTAACAGGAATCAGAGGTAACATTCTCAAGTGAATTGACAACCACCTAGTGCCTTGGAACCCGGTTCTATGTATCGGGCAAGAGAAGTCAAATGCTGCTGTTGCCGAGAGTGGAGTTCCCAATGGTTTCAGTCCCAGGGCCCATCCTGCTCCTATTTCTATCAGACGATTGTGTGTGAGAGAGGGAACATAAACATAGTTATGTTTGCCAATAACATGAAAATCTGGGGTGTAATCTGGGACCTGCCGACGATTATAGACTCGAAGAATGGTCGAACCATTAGCTTCTGCAATTCTACGTTGATAAATGTGCAATAATCGACCTAGGCAACCCAGGTAGACCCAACAATAGCAGAAGCCAACGGTGCAGCTCTGCAAGACCGGGAAACCTAAAAAGATGCCGGTGTGCCGACGATAAATTCTTTAAGGCCGCTCTGAAATTGCTTGAGAGTACTAAAGGATGCAATGTCTGTGTTGCATAGCATCAGAAAAGCCTTCTTGGATTTCGACGTAGATCACTTCCACAAGATTTTTGAACATTCATGAAGCCGCATTTGGCGCATACTTTACAAGTCCGGTGACCTTGAGTGGTCCAAGATTAAATTTATCTAGAAGGAGTTCGCAGTAGGGCCACCAAAATGGTTAAATGCCGAAGCTCTTTCCAATATGCAACCAAATTGAAAACCTTTATCTGCTTCCTTTGGCCTTTAGGCGCCTTCACGTCTCTAATTGTGAAGAAATTTGATTGCTGCTTGGCTTTCGGTGATATTTTGAATTTGCTACCAGGACCAGACTCCAAGATCACACATTTTCACTGAACGCTCGGCAGACAAGGCTAGAGGTGCGCAAGTTCTCCTTCGCTGTCACAGTGGTCAGGGCCTGGAATGCCCTCCCATAGATGCTGTAAGCCGTAATCGGTTTAATGCTTTAAAGGAAACTTTGACCGATATATTTTCAAAAATTGATCGGAACCAAGAGGAATTTTACTTTAACCTTGCAACTAACGACCCTAATCATCACATTTTTAGTCCTGTCCTACATATCTTCCCTGTATACAACACTCACTTATAAGTTGCACATTGGATACTCAAAGGCTAATGCCTATTTCTCTCAATAAACTGCAGTTGAACTTAAAACTGAGGTTATCGTGTTTACAGAGCAGATGCTCATATCTTTTATATGCGATATTTTTTAGTTTCATATTAGTTTGGGTTTGTGCGACGGTAACCTTAACTGGTTTATTTTGACTTACTGATATAAGTCGATTGGTGGACGATACGCTGATGTTGAGACCAAATGTGCGTACAAGTTGTGAATTCATAGCGTTTATTTACTCGTAAATCTATCGCAGAATATGACGAAACATAAACTTCCGATGATGTCAAGCATACTATCGAACATATGTGTAATAAGCCTGCAGCGTGGCTTGAAACTGCATTTTCTTCTATTAAGGGGTCTATAATTGTAGATAAAAATATTTATCAATAAATTTCGCAAACTTAAAATGTCAGAAAGCTCAAGTTTATCGATCGCAATTGTGCTATCAATGGTAGACTATATTAAAAGTTTTTGCACGGACATTACGATTCAAATGCCAAGTTATAAGGACTCAGGAACAGTTATTCTAAAACTAAGCAAACCGTTCTACTAAATCTATCAGTATCTTCAAGGAAAAGGGAATTTGAAGTTATCTTAGATGGGAAAAATTCGAACAATCTTGCAAAATTAGGAACCTTCCAGAGGTCGCGGAGTTAGTAACTCGTGCAAACAAACGAAAGCTAGATCCATGGGTCAGGTAAATAATATTTCACATAGTTAAGCCTAACTAAGGGAAGAAGATCTTGCATTTGATGGTATTTTTCAAACCAGCATATATAGTGGAATCTCGGTTGACGCGTTCACTCCGTTCCGGTACCAGGCTCGTCCCGTGGAACTCCCGTCTTGCAAAAAGTAGCCAGTCAAAATGCATTAGTTCACTGCTTGGCTGCAGCTGACAGGAAACTTACGCCCGGCGGACGCGAGCACACAGACACATACAGTGAGAACTCGATCACTGAATGGAAGTTCAGCAAGCGAAGCATATTATCTCGTATGTGGGGCCGCACGTGCACCAAGGCTCCAATTTACTAAGATAAAATGAACATGCCACTATGATCAAACCTGCACTGGAAATTTAAAGAATGTTCCATATTTTAAAGAGGCATTCACTGAACAGTGGCAGTCCTCGTTAGAGTACCCATTCTTAGACAGTAAATTACATCTGGCCCTAAGACATTCTGATATGTCAGCCTACTGTTAGCTTTCTTCTACAATTTTTCCAGGGGGATTGATCACCATTGGAATAAATAAGCATACACATGTTGGCTTACGTTCTCCACGCCGAAATTAGGTGAACTCAAACGCAAGATACATATGATGGAGAAAAAATACCACCACGCTCGGGCCCCAAGCAAATTGGCAAGCTAATTTAATTTGTTCTCGACCTTCACTCTCACATTTAATTTATCGTCCTTTCGACGTAAATTCGCAGCAAAAACACAACCGTTCTAGTCCGATGGTTAAATCCTCATTCCGATGACAGTCAAATCCCTTTCAGTTGGCTTTACCACACTATCAACCTTATCCCCTATAGTTCCAAACCAGAAGTGGTAATGGCAAAATGAAGAAAATGGGTATCCGGCTCAAAAAAAGAAGGAACCATTTTCACGAGGCAATCATGAAAGCCAAATTCGCTTCACGAATCCTTAATCCTTTGATGTTCAAAAAAATTAACAATAATATAATAAGATGTTTATCATGCCAGTTTACAGGCAATTGTAAAGAGTTGGTAATGCACCTCTTGGGCACCTTCCAACCCATCGAAGACCAACAAAAACCTAAAACAAACTCCCTATGCTCCAGCCAGTATTGGTTTTGTTTCAGGTTTTGTGTTTTGTCAATACTGGGCGAGATAGGGAGTTTGTTTCAAGCGAAAAAAAAACCTGACTTCAAAGGTATGATACAAACGGAATATATGTACGGTTGTCAGCTGAGTTGACACATCAGCAGGAGAGATGTTGCATATTGCTGAAGGACATTAGTTCGAGACGGAGAAGGTTGGCACAAGAACACAGTGTTCTCAGTCTTCATTCGATAATCGTCGGCAAAATATGCGCGCTATCGGCTTAAGGGTTAGCAGACTGCGGGCTGCTGCTTCAGCAGCATTATCTTCAGCATGAAGCCTGGCGGAGTTCAAAGTCAACGAACGCCATCAGAGTGAAAGAGAGATTCCACCGAGTCAGCACCCGAAATTCGAGAGAGTTGTCCTGAATGTAGAAAACTAGTTATAGATCTCTTAAACATAGGTTAGCTTTGCTGGGATTTAATACTTTTGGGCAGCTTATTCCAGATTGATATGGCGTTTAATGAAAAGAATTGCCGGTAATTAACTGTACGTGCCATAGGAAGAAATAAAAATACGTCTCGATGATTGGCGCGTCGAGAGTGCTCAAGCTGCCTTATCGTACTGAGAGGATTAAAGGTTTGACCAATCAAAAGTTTAAACAGTAAAAATAGACCCTTTTGCAATCTACAAAGCCACAGGGGATCAAGCTTTATAAGTTCGCACCTTTGTTGGTAGGCTAAGTTACGGTGTTCTGTAGTGAAAACTCTTCTAGGGAAGAAGTGCTGCACCGATTCTGTTTTATTCCGTTCAATAGTTCACAGAAGACTGAATAGGGGCGAGCAGTATTCAAGACTAGGTCTCACGTACACAGTATAAAGGCTAGTTCTAACCTTGATAGTCTTAAAATTTCTAAGAATAAATCCAATGGTTCAGCGCGCTTTCGAGACTATCAGGGCACAGTGCTGTGACAAATTGAGACTATTTGAGTAGGATATGCCTAAATCCTTGAAAACGCCTGGGACATTTAGTTCGTGGCCGTCAATGCTTAATTCCGGTCGATGATCGTCGCCAACAACCATAAGGGCACATTTGTGCCATGAAAGGGTGAGGCACCATGTGCAACACCACTGGGTGAAGGCCTGAAAATCCTTTTTTAGCAGCTCGAGCACGATGTTGCGATCTGCCGGTTTATATCGATAAGCGACTTTTAAATCATCAGCGTACATGAAGGGTCTGCCATACTTAAAACAATCTGAAACGTCGTCGACAAACAGGCAAAATAGTAGCGGACCCAGTACACTACCCTGTATTACTCCACTGTTTACATGCGGGGTTTGGAGATAACATTATAAATTTTTACTCGTTGTGTGCGAGAATCCAAATAGGAAGGTATGAAGTTCAGAGGTTTGTAACCTATGCCGAAGGAGGCCAGTTTTAGAAGGGGGATATTATGATCGACCTGATCAAAGGGCTTAGATAAATCAAAGAAGACGCTATAAATGGCGAAACCGCTGTCTCTAGATTGCAGCACATAATCAAAGAAAGAGAACTGGCAGGTGTCACAAGATCGTTTCTCGAGAAAGCAATGCTGAGCTGTATTGAGCAGGCTGTTCTCTGTCAAGTGAAGCATTATCTTTTCTTTGATCAAGGTCTCTAAGATCTTCGAGGCTGCGGGAAATGTATTTATTGGCCTTAAGTTGTCGACTGACATCGATCGGCCATGCTTGCGAATAGGCATTATGTGTTATTCCTTCCACAACGAAGGAAAGGTTTCGCTTTCAAGAACAAGATTAAATACCTTACAAAGAATAGACGGAAAGATATCATTCGCTTCAGGTTTTAGAAAACTAACTGGGACGCCACCTGGTCCTGGACTATAAGATTGACGATAACGACGAATGGCTACAGTCACATCCCAGAGGGTAAAACTTATGGCTTCGAGTACGGCACCCGTCTAAGCCAAGAAAGCCGGAGGTGCAGTGAACGAGCTTTCACTAAAAGTTTTGGACAGGAACACATTGAAGCTATCAGCGCTCAACTTAGCGTCAGCTATAGGGTTTCCTAAGGCGTCTTGGAGTATTGGGTGTTGCATTTTCCTCTGCGGCTTTACTGACCACGAAAAGGGTTTCGTAACATTTAGGGAAGGATTTTCAGCGAAGTGGGCCTCATCGGCTATTTGCTTTTCTTCAGAGAGCCTCTTAGCCTGCTCAAAGATCAGTGTGATCAAGGGCAGAACGGAAGTGTCATTCTGCTGATGCAAACGGCGATAGAGTTTACGCAGCCTACGACGGAAAGACAGAGGAAGATACACTTCATCCTTGACACGTATTTCTATCTTACAAGGGACAAAGTGGAGGATAAGTGGATCCAGCACTTTGTACAGTGCATCGGTACAAAAATTTACATCAAAACATTGGAAAAATTCAGACCAGTCGAGAGCGTTTAGATGTGTCAATAATGCCATCGTATTTGCTGATCCAAAGTCATGATAAAAACTATACTTTTTGGAAAATGTTTCATCCACCTCCAGTGCCAGTTCACTAACAACTGTAAGATGGTCTGAACTCCCATTTAATGCCTCCTATTTAATCCAGTGCGAATAAAATGATATGTAATATCTCTCCATCAACATACGCCACTAGATAATGCAAAAATACAGGGTCCTGCAAGAAAGGCGACTATAAACTGAGAGGCACAATCGTAGAAAGCCTTTTTGCACCAGGAAGAGCGCAATCAACTGGTTACGTTACTGTCTGATTACGAAAAACCTTACCAGATACAATGATGAGAATGGATATCGTTTAAGGATGAAAAGAAACAAAGAAAACAATTAAGTATATTTTCTTTACTCATTAAAAATTGCACTGTCGTTCTCATTTCTTTTAAGATGATTTCCTCTTTCAGATTTTTGCATCAGTACGAGCTATTGGTTTTGGAATGAGCAATGACTCACTCCATTTGCTGTTTCTTTTACGACGGTACATACTCAGGTACTAAGCGTATCTTTTTAAACCTGACCATTTGTGTAGAAAGGAAAGCTTTTATTCAGAAGTCAACAAAGTTAAAGAATGCAAAATCATACTGCATTTGACCTACTGATATTTCGCAACACTTCTGAGAATTGCACTACCCATAACTCAACACTATTTGCCATTGCCTTCTGATTATTTTCCTGATCTCTATGCCATCTGAATTTTAGATAAAGGACGCAAAATGCGTTCAACCGTGTGGTTTTAATATGCAAATCTTGTTTAATTAAAGCACAATGAACAACCTTGATATCGGCTTTCTCCTTGGCGCGGGTTAGGTATCGCTCGGCTTCTTTGGGTAGCGGATTAAAAGCGAGTGATTTTCCGCATTTTATCACGTTTCTCACTTGCTATAATTTCCATCGCGCTAAGATGCTCCGGGACCAGTCTCTTGATAATGCAGGCTTCCATTCTGGTGCAGCAATTCCAACTTATCCTTATACTTCCTCATCAATTCGCTACTCGGAGAGACCAAGACCATCGAGCGCGCGAGATCCAGTATATATCGATTCCTTAGAAGGAGGCTATTTGAATCAAATGGGTTCCTCCAGAATGCGCGGACCGAATACAACTAACCTTCAGTCACCATATGACGGTCGGCCATCCTCCATGGAACGTGGATCCAACTACCCTCAAGCAACTAAGACATGCTACTTGAACAGCGGTCAGCGACCATCGCGATCAAATGTCCCTTTATCAATCTTTCCTGTCCAGACTGCTGCGTATCAATCAAACATTACTAACTATCCATTTTCACAAAGTGCTCTTTTACAGCAACCACAAAGACGAGCGCATTCTTATGAAATGAATCTTGAAAAACAAGGCCTTTGCGAGTACGCAAATGTGCTGGCAGCGGCTGGAGCAACACCAAATAATCCTTCGCTCAACATGTATGGCAATTATGGAAGTGATAGGATCGAAGGTGTCGGAAGCTCAATGCCAGCTATGACGCCAGTCGTCGGATACGGAAATCAAGGGATGGTTCACAATGCAAACTACAGTGGAATGGGAATGTCGGGAAGTTCAGGGGTGATGACCATGTCCAACAGCATCGACGTGGTAACCATGCAAAGAGAATGCGTCCGCTTGCATCAAGAACTTGATATTACCAAAGAAAAGTTAAACGCGTGCATGACGAGCATACGGACATTTTGGAGTCCAGAACTGAAACGAGAGAGAGCAATGAGAAAAGAAGAAAATGCAAAGTATGCCATCCTGGCCGACCATCTGCACCAACTACAACTTGAAAAGCAGGTGTGAACGCTCTCGATTTCTTGATTTTTAAAGCATTGAATGCCAAGTTACGTATTGCTCATTAATATGTGTATAGTTTTGTCACGACAGGACGCATTTATAAGAATACCACTGACATACTACGGAGAAACAAAACATAAAGTTAGAATTTGAAATGCTTCAATCATTAAGTCTTGTCCATGTCTCGTAAAGTTGCCCCCTAAATTTTCTCCAATGTGCAGCAGCCGAGTAAAAATATAAAATTAGTATCCAATAGTAGCGAATATTCGAGTCCCAGGATGCAGTTCAGAAGACGAAGATGCGATCACTGGAACAAGAGTTTTATTTGCCTGACGTTTCGGATTCCGTCGGGAATCCTTAGTCATAGGTAATCGTAAAATTAGTGCTGTATGGAAGAAACGGTTAGATTTTCTAGTATATTGTGTTTTGAGTCAGAATGCCGTTAAGTTAATCGGAGAGTTATTGATCGTAAGACACCGTTTGATTGTTATAGTGATTATAAAAAACACTTATCTACCTTCCAGAATATCATCAGCAAATGGCGAATAACTAAACATTTGAAAGTGAATGTACTTAAATGTCCAACATGAACAATATCTTTACTGAAAACAAGTGAAAAAGCATCCTAGTTAAAATATGAAAATGATGCAGAATATATATTTTGGCGCAAAAAACGAATCACATTCATATGTAAATAGGAGTTTGTTGAGAACACTGAGGCTATTAAACATTCTCACAGCCCACAACTTACCATTTTTATAACGTCTGTTATTTCAATCTCCCTAAAGTTGTTAGGCAGGCAAAATAGGAAATAGCATAAAAGCCTACACTGTATAAATATACAATTTGCACCTACTGAACCATCTGCTTTTCAATATTTACCAGAAAAATCGAAAGAAAGTTTTCCTATTTGCAAGGAAAGAAAAATGATAAGCCTTTCAATTGACATCTTGGCGGAAAACAATTTTTTGCGAAAGATAGATAGGAAATGAGTTATTTTTGCATATTTTCAGTTTCTCACAATTATCCAGTTATCGACAAACAAGCGGGTACTAGACAAGTGTAACTTTACTTTAATGCTTAGTGGAACCTGCACAACCGGAATTACCGCAGTAGGTGGTATGATTTAATCTTACCTTGATGTGTATTCTCATTGGAATCCTACAATACCGGAAGTTTGTTGGCATGTATGAACTCGAATTTCCCCTGCTAAATCTAAAACAAAAGGCTTCAGCATTCCCTCTTTAATCTCAGCAAATTTTCTGATATGCCGAGCTCTTGCTTTCAGTTCCTTTTTTATGGTATATCATCGATACCGACACATCAGCCATTGTCGGAAATCTGTCTGTTGTCAATGTAAGATATCTTTAAAGGAAACGGCTTATTTAGTCTGACAGAAGCCGAATAGATATTTTATAACAAGGTGCAGCTGCGACAGGTTGACAAAAACTCTAACTGCAGTCGACATATTTTTTTCTGTGGGTAGGAGGATCTAATAAACAGTAGATGGAGCGTTTATTTCTTGTTTTTATATCAGGCATCGTTTTCCAAATGGTAACGAAATTTAAGTTACGAGTGTTATATCATGAATTTGCAAGGGCAAATTTTTCTTCTAGCACTACTCATTTAAGCCCACTGCCTCATTGCCCAAGGGCTTTATTAAAAGTATGTTGACCTTGAAAACAGCATAAAAGACCGGCAAACGTAGCACGGCCTTAATTACACGTACACATTTATGCTGAACTCTTATTATCATATATTGAATACCTCTCGTGAATTCTTCTTCTTTTGCAAGTGAGAAATGATAATCAAAGATCGTCTTTTTGCCCTTTCCCCATGCAGACAATGCTGCAGACACTACAAAACTCAGACGCCGAACTTCGACGAGAGCGCGAACTGCACTCTTCACGCTTCAAATCCGGTGACTCCGAGGCAAACGAGCTGGAGGTCGCTCGACGACGCATCGAGGAACTAACGCGGGAGAACCGCGTTCTTAGCAAGTCAGTGGAGGACGCCGAGAAACGATGTTCCAATCTGCAGGCCAGCCTCACAGCCACTGAGGAGAGTCTTCGCCGACTTGTGGAAGCTGTTCGAACGGGCAAGGCGGCCGCTGCCAGTAGCCAGGGAGCAGGTGTCGGAGCTGGTCAGGCAAAGAATCAGCCAACTGGTGCTGGTGGCAGTGCCCCTGCCGGCGCCGATGTGACCACTGGCGACTCTCTTGCCAATATTCGCATTGAGCGGCTGGAGTCTGATCGGCTGGAGATTGAGCGCTTGCGGGAGCAACTTAATGAAATCTGTCACAGAAACAGTGAGGCGGAGAAAACCCTGATTGAATGCGAAATGGAGCGGTCTCAACTGAAGGAGGTTAGTACGAGGGGACAGTTGTTGTTTGTTGAAGCTTGGAAGAAGCTGTGGAGCGAGGAACTGCCCCTTAGGGTCTAGATGACATCGTGTTTAACCATGACAGTTTTTGCATTTTATTACAAACATGTGGGGAACTAAAATATTTGACGTTAATTTAAGGGTTTTGCACAGTGAGTTTGATAAAGAATTTATCAAGAGGAAATCATGTGGAACAAGCTTCCAAGTCATAAAGTTTTACAACCAATTATTCTTATCCAAATGCACGCGTAGGACTTAGTTCTGAGTAAGCGAAAAATAAACTGCCAACTTCATAAACAGAGTTTAAAGACAGATAAAATCATACCGCCCATTCCAATTTGTTGATTGTTGTACTATGGGTAAGTAAAAATTTGGAAAAAGGCTTCAAAATAGGAAAACACAATAACGCTGTTCAGTGATGCAAAAAAATTGTAAGGAGCCGCAGTGCTCACCTACAGGCACCATTAAATATCAATTGCCTTCGGAAGTAGTGAAGTAATACAAGGAAACAAAAATAACCAAAAATCGTTTCAGTTAGTTGTCTTGACCTAATTAACACACTCTTTGATTACTTTATCGTGAGTATTATTCAGTTAGGGCATTTCCAAACCTTCGAGTGAATAATTTGAGATCAGATCTCTTGTTACCGTCCGTTCGCAAGCGGATTCGAAACCACTTAGTTACTGAGAAATCTTTCAGCGACACATGCATATATTCGAATACATGGTCCCAGTTGCCTTCATGTACACCTTCGAATGTCACGTTATCTAGCGAATTTTCCGTTTTCGCCATATGTGCTAACTTCGATGAAAAATTTCTCTGGTATTATTGGGTAAAGTAGATGAACTGTTTTAACGCGTCACTTACTAACCTTTAGCTTCACTTGTCCCGATCCTTGCGTCTCATTGCTTGGAACTTTCGGAGATAACTTCATCCAGAGAATATTAAACCCTCAGCTTGGGAGCAAATGCAGCAAAGCTAGTACATACCTACCCCGCTCTATTTTTGTCCATTTATATATGCAGAAAAAGTTATCAACGGTTAACCACTTGGTCACGAATGCTTGCTTCACCTTCATAATCAGAAAACCTGCCCAAATACGCCAACTGATTTAATAATTCTACTTTGAGACCCCGTCACCATTTACACTTTACGAACACCCTATACAGTACATTTGTACCTTAAAAACAGTCTGACTACTTGAGTTTCGGATGTCCTCATGAGTTTCTAGGATTAATTTAGTCAGAAGTCAGATTCCAAATGCAAACACTTTTAATATTTTATTTAGTCTTATAAAGAATTCGCCTGATTCTGCTTCTCAAAAGCAGGTTGCATTACTTACACTGAAAAAAACATTTTTACTGGATGGCGTGCTCTGGTCTTTGAGCTCTGACGCACAACCTTGCAACCTTCATGCAAGCCTTCATCTTTTAGCTAGCATCCGTCCGTTCCTGCAGACTTCAATTAGAAGGCTGCGCCATAAAAAATCCACAGTTCATTCTTGCTTTTCTCGCATCTGACTCCCTTTAAGGTGGGTCAAAAAGAGGAGAACCATCCTGTCTCTTTTTGCTTGCCAAATCCGGCTTGACTTTATTGCATCTGAGTGCACAAATGCTATGATTCTTGTGAGCTGAGTTGACGCAATCAGAATCTGCAATGCGAACGGACAGCATTTCGAGGACGGCTGACTACAGCTCTGAGCAGCGTCTCTCTCTTCCCGGCTTCTGATTGGACAGTCTGAGAGGGAATTTTGCGCACGCTCGTACGCGTCAGTCCTGTCTCGCGTAGCCGAGGCCATTGATTAGGCTTGCTGCTCAAACCCAGTCGTGAGGCCGACGCCGAAGAGCTTGAATTCCTTAGCCTTAGCTGCACAACTCCATGACGACCTAGCGGCGACTCAAGCGTATGCTTCCACATTAAAACCGGCAGCGCCCTGCCTGGTTGCATATCAACCGAATATTTGAGATACAAAAAGGAAGAGTTAAGTGAAGGGAGGGGGAAGTGGCCAGGGGACTTCTACCGGTCATCTATATTGCGTGACAGGTCAGCAGGAAAATTTGCCGTCTCCTCCGTTTATGCAGAATTTTCTGGCCGTCTGGCCGGAACGACAGGAAAACAGCTTAAATATTGTGCGAAGTAGTATTTGGCCAATAGGATCAAACCCAAAGCGGCAAATTTACGTTTTATTGTATCGTGTTTAAGTGATGTCATAAGTCTGTACACAAAGGTCGTTCCTGATATGGGATTGGGGGCTTATGAAAATGATGGTGTATAAATTTGCTCTAGTTTCCTTGACACCGCAGAGACAGCATGCGTTATCGATACCATGAAGTTTTACGAATATACAATACGATAACTTTACTCTAAGGTTCGCTACGCTCCCGAACTAAAATATTTCAAGGTAAAATAGTACTTCAGCTTAAATTTACGCTTTCCTTTATCCCAATAATACTATGTTAAAGTTTATTAAATTGCCCATCGTAAAGAGACTTGGCTTGTTTTATAAACAAAAAATGCCTCTCTCAATAGTTCTATCCACTATTATTTGAAAAAACTTAGTCTAATGCACTAAGTAGATGGTATTTAATTGTACCCGGCAATTTGTCCCTTGATTTTTAAATTGGCAATTCAAAAAGATCCTGTTAGTTCTGTCCGCCCATAGCTCTACAGCTTGGTCACCAGGTTTTATTGCTGTGGTTACCAAATGGAATAACATTTAAAACCAAACCTCCACGCTTTGTGCACGCTCTAATCACGCTCAATAGTGTGTCGAATTATATAGCGTTAATCTTTTTCTGACAGACATGCTATGCTTAAGCTCTATTCAAGCACTCTTAACAGAAGCAGTACTTCTTGAATATATTTATCTTAGTAGGAGATCTCCTAAAATCTGGAAACCGATTCGTGACTGTTAAGATGCCTACAGTGTTTAAAGTGCACTTAAATGGAAGATTTAACAGTGATAAATTATGATCGTGATGAAATATATTCTGCTAGAAACATTTTTGCATAACTCCTGACATGTGAGTTAACGTGTCTGGGGAGATAATCGGGTTTTCTTCTAAGTGAAATCGGTTTCGGCAACAGTAGCTTATGTAGTCCCACTCATTAATCCCTAAAACCTGCATATTTTCCTACGAAAGCGGTGTTAATCAGGCATTATGGGCGGAAAATTAGGACACGCAGTGGAATATACTTTAATAAATGCTAAATGCATTTTAATTTTACTGTATTTAGAAGTGTTGTTGATTTATATCTTTTGATTTCCCTAATCTGAATTAACATTTAACTTATTGCCAAAAAACCTGATTACCGAAAGTGCAGCTTACAGGTTAAATGATGAACAGGCACAATTAAAAGTTTAGGAAAGGCGCGAACGTTAAATGCGTTGATAGGTTATTTCCCTATGCCAAGGTATCTAATTTTTGTGGTTGTAAGGAGGTCTATGGCCTCATATAGTCTTTGCTTCTATGGACTTAATGATAAAATCATTTCTGTTCGGGCCTCCCTCAAGTATTTCCATTAGGAATAGCCTTCAACTTACTGTGCAGGGTAATGTGCCCACTAAACGAGCCGCATTGTAGATGCGCTCGACAAACATCGGGGCCAGATGGGGATGCGACAGGGGCTATTAGAATTGCGCTCCCATAACAAATGTCAAACGTGGGCGGAGGGGAAGCTGGGCGTGATGACATAGATAGAGGTCTCTTCGGTCGCGCCAGCCACCTGGGCTCGATCCCGCCCCGACCTCCTTGATCATGTCTTGACACCGGCACAAGTGAGTGAAAGAAGAGGGAGTGCATTAGATGCCTCGCAAGTCTACTATCACTTAAACCTAACTCAAGGGCAAGTCACCGTGTTTGTCTTCAACCTGTTGAAGGTTGGAGTAAGGATCTGAGATGAGAGTTAGGTCTAGGGTAGGAGGGTACGATTAGGAACTGAAATTAATTAGATGACTTAAGACATAGGTTCAGGGTTAGAGATTAGGCGATTAACGTTGTCGGCTTCAACTATAGGTTCAGTCGCGGCCGTCTCGATTTAACGACGAATTCGTCCCACTTTCTGTTTTAATGTGGGGTCATTTCCACCGAACTGCCTAACCAATGACCTTCGTTTTGAATTTATTCGCTAGTTAGTAGCTCTTACTCTCCGGTGTTAAAAATTGCACGTATGCATCATTATGCCTTATTTGTGTATTTTAATAAGAACATGGTAAAAAGGCAAGTTTTGGCTATTCTCCACGACGAAAACTGCTCATCAGCTTTGCTTACGGTACCCTTCTTAAAGAGAAAGCAGTAATCCTAAGTTTAAAAATAACATTCAAAAATCTTCAAAAAAATATGTTTCCCCGTTCTGGATTGTTGGAATTCAAACAATTAGAGCGTTGTACTTACTTCCCTTTTCCTCAGTAACCATCACGGTTTTTTGAATGCCGAATAAAAAAATGCCGGACGCAACTGCGCACTTTCCAGACGGCTTTTGTTCAACACTCTCAGGCGTGAAAATATCTTTTTCAGTAAAAACCTTAGTTTCTTTGGTGCCATCTGGATGCTTAACTGGTTGCGTTTTCGCGTCGTCTTTCCATGTGCTGATACAGTATATTTTACAGAAAACATGTACCTAAAGTATTTTTGTATTCCTTTGACCAAAGTGAGGCCTTATTAAACTTATATTCTTAAAAAGAATATCTAAGAATTTCCAAAACACTTATTTAATTTCCAAATATTTATTTTAAAGTATGTTTTAAAAAGGACCTCATTCTCTATTAACCGAGTATAAGAAAGAACATATGTAACTTTATAAGTGCATACAAATCAATGGGGACAATCCATACTACTCAAGTACCCATTTTTACAATATGCAGAGTTTGCGGTCGACCGGTTTATAATTTTTTCAGTAGTTGGGTTCTTGATGTGACTGAGATATTTGTGGATAAGTCTGCAAAACGAGTATAAAATATTCTTTTAAACAATTCCGTTTGAATCAAAAATTCCCTCCAGAAATTTGGTTAATATTGCATGAAATGAAATATCCACTGTACATGTTTATATATCAGATAATAGATATTAAATATTTCATGTTTTTTACAATATATAATGTATATTATTGGAAGGCAGACGGGTATATTAAACATACTGTAATCGATAATATTATATATTGAATAATATGAATTTAATTGGAGTCTATCCACCATATTAATGAATATAATATGGTGTATTTTGTCCGATCTTATTTTTAAGGAAGTCGAACTTGTCTCACAGGACCTGGACATGGCGAGACACGAAGCAGAAAGTCTGAGACAAAACATTCGAGAAACGCAGACATTGCAGGCGCTCGTTGACACAAAAGTGAGTTGACATATTCTCACGTACATGAATTTTACGAAGAGAGCTCATTGAAGGATACGTCTTCTACGCTTAAATCCACCGCTAATTCAAAAATATCTCGCACAGGAAAAAATCAGGGCACGATAAATGAATTAAAATTTACTTTAGCTCAAACTAGTTGGAATATTCTGGACACTGAACTACACGAAGGCCATAAAATTTGAACTGGAATATTTTTTCCAATGAGCACGCTTGAGCAAGCCCTCCAATATTCTTTGAATAATTAAGTAGGACACTAGTTTATGAATCTCCGCTACTCGCTTTAATGTTGATAGCAAAGATTTGAGAAAGTGCCATGCGCACAATTAAAGTCAAGTTTACAAAACGTGTCTCATTGCATGCCTTTCCAATATCAGACTGTTCAATCTTGACAAGTGCGATGAAGAAAATGATTACTATTTCCGAGCTGAAGACTAAATATGTCCTGAAAAGGGAGATTCTGGAATTACCCTTAATTGTTTGCTGTTAATAACTGTCGATAGCAATTTGCGTACACCCTTGCCTAAGTGGACGTAATTCCGCCGAAGTAAACGTGTCAAGTTCCCTGCACTGCGTAGTTCAAACAACAAATTTCTGGAAATTCGCCGGAAGCTTCTCTTATCTTGTTCTGCCTTCTTTAAGAAGTATTATTGTTATCAGGGCTCCCTTGTAAGCAAAACTACCCTTGTCTGTGTGGAGGGTTCAAAAAATTTGAAACTCACAACGTAATGAATGACAATCGATTAATAATGCTTACAAAGTTCGTGGGACCTGAATATATTTTCAGGCTCGAGTATTAAAACTTAATGGCCTCTTGGCTCTTTAATTAAATTGTTGTCTTCGATTCGTTAACATTTGGATGGTTCTCTGATCCCCTGGCGTCCTCTGTAGGAATCAAAAATTCTGACGTTGGAGAACGAAATTCGGCTGCTGGAGGACGAAATCACCCGTTTGAGGGATGAAGGCATAACCACACCAAATACTTCTCTGAGCAGCGGCATTGAGGATGTTGACCGAACGCTGAACACTTTCAGGAGCAATGAGCGACTATTAAAGTCCAAGGTAAGCGACTACACAACCATTTCCGACCACTGACCTTATTACTAAATTTCTATATCACATCGAGGCTATTAAAATTCAGAGTCTCATCGAGCCCAACTCGAATAAGTACAGCTACCTTGATTTTTGAATTATTTTACATAAGACGGGTATCCACATCATAACTGACAAATACGATTTAAGAAAACTAACTCGAAGAACACGTAAAAAATATTACTGATGAAAAAATGGCTTCGGGGCAAATGTCAGCTAACTACCCTAGTCAAGCGTAGGCTGGTCAATCTATCACTAAGTATTATTCGCTGATAGATGTCCTTGTTTATGTCGTCTTTTTCGGCATAAATTTTGAACCATTTTAAACAATCGCGTTATATATTGCCTATGGCTTTGCCTTCAATGCAAGAATGGTGAGAGTATGTTATGTAAGGCTGATCAGAAGTGACTATTTTCCATCAAACCATACTTTACTCATTACCATAAACATCCGTTGATCAGGTATTCATACGATGGTTATTAGAACATTCAGTCTAATGCTGTTCTAATACACTAAAAATATAATAAATGAGTTTATAGTAGTATTGTAGTATGTGCTTTGACAACAAGAAACGCTGGGAAGTCTGTCAATGTTCACAGTTGACATGCTTGAAAATTTGCCTCTCATCCACACCCAAACTGCCCAATGAAAGGCGTCTCGATGTCGAACACTTACGGTATTCCAGCGCAGCCGAGCTGATGAGCAAAGACCTCCTGTTCCCCTCTGCAACCCGAAACAAAGAGCAAGGAAGTAGCACATGCTTCCCACTGAAGCTCTCAGTTCTGGGACGAACCTATCGCGATGGTTTAAGTTAATATGCCAAACCCTTGCCGCTGCGATTTTCAGGCCCCATTACATAGGGGAAAAGGAGTGAGATACCAGATGGCAGGAATAGTGTACTCTGTATAGAGATGGTGAAGAATACGTTGGAGGAAGTTGACACTCGGACAAGTGCACAACCAACCGCAAGGGGATCGGTGTCCAAAGTGTGAGAGCGCGGTAGTCGTCACGGTGAGGTCCTGTCCGAGTCAGTCTTGAATGGGCCTGGCCAGGATTAGAGTGCATGCTCACTCGCCAGCAGCCACGAGCGTTCGCGCGAAACGGGGTCACTACACATTCTGCGGCGTCGTCATGATTGCATCAGCTCCTGGACCTTATTATTGTCCGTCCAGAGAATTCGAACCATTTACCTAAACCTTGACTACTTCCGCCATCCCGGGCAATTGGCAGAAAACTCGGACAGAAATGGCTACATAAACTACTAGGTTGAATCAGTGATGTCCACGGAGAAGAGTTGAAACTTCGAAAGCATTTGATGACTCAACCAAATTATTCGTAGATCCTTTACGCTGAGTGGTCCCGTTATCGCTGCTAGCTCAGCTTCTGTTCAGGGCTAGCGCTCGATTTTTGAGCATTACCTAAATCTCTGTGATCAATACAAGCGAACTTGCGAGTCGAAGGAGGTAATGGAGGAGTAGAAGACAACTCGATCGCTAAGGACACTATGTTTATTTGCCTGACGTTTTGATATCTGTTACTGCTACTGTTCTGTGACTATGTCTCTGAAGATGAATCCGCGACGGATATTGAAACGTCAGGCAAATAAACATAGTGTCCCAACGATCCAGTTGTCTTCTACTTCTCTGTGATCAATTAATTACCCCTTTAGCGGCAATCTCTGAAGCGTATACAGTATGCTATAAGCTGCGTTCCCTCTGCAAGAAGAGGACCCCCAGTGGACGCTAACTCTGCTAAAATAAGCAAGTTCTATGTGGTCCATTAGGTGCCCTGGTTCCACGATATGCTGGAACCAGCTCGGGAAGACCAGTTTGTTTCTGATGACGTCGAATCGGCTATCCGTTTGTTATACTTTTCTTATCGCATTCTTAGGTGAGTCCAAAGTGTGCGTGACTCGAGAACGGGCTACATCTAAACCGAGTTATCAGCTGGATTCGGATACTTTTTTCAGTTTTGTTAATGAGATCAGTTATGATCAAACGTCCACGTTCTTGAATTTACTTAGCCGCCCGTTTTCTTTCATCGTGAATTGCATTTGCATGTACTAGCGTTCAGCGATGCGCCACGATCCCGACCTACTGCGACTCCACTGCAACTCGTCTTGTAAGCTGGGATCAGTAACCCAAACCGTGTCATGGTAGGTCAGGCGGTTGATAAGACTGCATAGTCTCAGCCATTCAGTTTAACTACCATATTGACCAGGTTCTTGGAAAGAACGATGCGGTTGTTGCACGGTAAATGCATCTGGATGCCGCTTGCCCGAACCCACCTTGCTGGTGATATCGCCCAGGATGTATGACCTATGGGTTATCTGTAGCGTTGCAGGTTGATGGGGTCGCCGAATCAGTCTATGACCTCTGAGATGGCGAGTGAATTCGAGCCGCACATTCTAGCCAGAGAAGAGTACCCATCAAAGCTAATGACTGTGAACTAGATGTAGTCAACGATTTTAACTGCAACTAAGTGAAAACACTTTCAAATAGACAAAGCATAAGGATGAAATCGTCGTCCAAATGTATGTTATGCACTAAAGGTGGTAAATTATGTAGCGGATGAATCAACCGTTTACTTGATTCCTAAAACGATTCGTGAATAACGTATCCACTCATCCGCGATCGGCAATCCACGAAAGGTTTACGGAAACGCAGACAGAACTACATCTTCGCATGCAATTCCTTGTAGCGCGCGCAACGTTTACCCCACGCACCCGGAAGTTACACTGCGTTAAAGAAACTAACAAGAAGTTAAAAAGAAGGCAGATCAAATTTTGAAAGTATAATTTATTAGCTGACAACTAATTTTTAATAAAAAATCATCAAATCAAAAAGGACTCTACAACCCTTATATAACTGAAACCAGTGTAAGAATATAAGATAAAAGGACGAAATGCAAAAAATTAATAAAAATGTGAAACATTAATATTTTGTTTTTCCTTTAGCCTTTAAGGCTGTCTTATATCGGCAGGTCATAGAGACTTGCCTTCACCTGATTTTCACAGAATTACGATAACATTTTTCGTTTCCAGGAGGAATTTACTTGAAAATACTTTGAGTAATATTGATGGATTTTTATAACCTTACGCAAAACGAGAGGTTTTGTTCTGTCATACTGAATAGCATAAGAAATTTTCCGATATTCAACTACCTCCAATTTTACCATAAACCCTACATGTTTTCCTCAAATAATCTCAACTAGACATGCTGTTTGCCTAAGCAACATGGCTTTTTCGTTTCCAACCCACTCAAGAGATCCCAATAACTGTAGAAAAACTAGAAACTCCAATTTAGATTACGATTTTGCATGCGTTAGCTCCCATACTGTATTGTGCTATACTTTGCAATCGAAACGCTGATTATCGCAGGGGATAAATTCAAATTTGTTCATAAATGGTGCCATACCGGCTCCCAAGTGAGCATGATCCCTCTCAAGCGTGCCAGTCACAGAAGTGAAAGGTTGCTTGCATTGTGTAAATTTTTCATTTCAATGTTGGCGTAAAACTATACATTTTGTAAAGTATTTGCAGAAAATTAATCTTTAATATAAACTTCACGTGAACCTAATTTTATTGAACCGTTATTCTTAAAGGAAGCAACTATTAAGATTTTTCCCGCCAGGTATTGTTATGCTTTTAGACCCGGCAGAATGCTGTTCTAGTCACTTTTGCTCACTTTTTTTGATGTAAGGTATGGAGGACTTAATTGAGTTCATCCTTTAAACAGTATTACAAGGGTAGTAACAAGTACTTCGCAAGGGTCAAAATAAGACAGGTAATAATGCGCAATAAAAAAACGCGGCATTCATTTCCAAATAATTGACAGAAAGTGAAACATTTAAGGTCATGGTCAGCTGTTTCCCTTAGTAGGAAAATTTAAAAAAGGTTAATAACAGTGATTAGAAATATGAATGGGTAAAAAACCATTTAATTATGCGTATACCTTAGGGGTGACGTCAGGTCTCGAAACATGACCTATTCGAACGGCTTTAGCGATGTCGGCTCAAGAGACTGCCGTGCGTGAATTATAATATATGGTTATAATTAAAAACACGATTGAAGACTTTTCTTCCGATTTGGTTAGAGTTCCGACTGGTTTGGCATACGTTGCAGTTGACGGACAACGTCCCAACCGATACGATTCATTGCCATTAATTACTCTTCTACTTGCCTGATCGCATTTTCTCTTCCGTTTTGCAATTCACACTCCCCCCCACCCCATGCCACAAAAGGTGGACTTTCTGACGAGCGAGCTGTCCAAACGTGAGAGCGAGATTTATGCCCTGCAGTCACGCCTCGAAATGACCGAGAAACAGCAGCAGGATCAGAATCATCACATCAGTGTCCTGAAGGAACAGGTGAAGGCCAGGGAGAACAAGGTGACCATGCTCACTGCTGATGTAAGTTGGTGGCGTTTCCCGCCTCCTACGGTTTCTGTGTCTCAACTAAACGCTTAATCTGGAGTTTGGCATTTTTCACAAAGCTCCGTCAGTATCACTCACAACAAAACACACTTATGCGGTTGCCTACCACACTGGCAACAGCACAGGCACTAGCTAAAAGCCCAGGCGCGTATTTCGCCGATATTCTACAGCTGGTTGACGCAGCTGCGAGGAGTCCGTCTCAACAGGGTGTCCCCCAGCTATACCTATCTGCCTTCTGGTTGATATACGGGTTTTGAAAGTTCAACTTTTTTATTTTCTGAGAAATTAATTTCTGTTCGCGGTTTATATTAGTATATTTAAGGTCCATACGCGTAGACCGAAATTGTAAGTGTATATTTGGGGTGAAATTCGTCAACCACTGCGAAATGTGCACTTGCGGCCAACGGAAAGGCTTTAGTAGTACAGAGGTATGTTGTAACTTACCATGCTGACAGCCTAGGTACTAGCTAAAAGGCCCCGACACGTGTTTTGCCGATATTCTGCCGCTGCTTGACACAGCTGCGAGGCGTTTGGCTCATCACTGGACCCCTCAGCTTTCCCTATCTGGTTGATATAACGGTTTAGAAAGTTCAACTTGTTAATCTCCTGAGAAATTAATTCTTTTTGCGGTATATATCTGTATATTTACCCCTGTATGCATTAATATAGACCCCTGTATGCATTTATATAGACCCCTGTATGCATTTATATAGACTCCTGTATGCATTTATATAGACCCCTGTATGCATTTATATGGACCCCTGTATTCATTTATATAGAGCTCTGTATGCATTTATATAGAACTTGGTATGCATTTATATGGACCCATGTATGCATTGTAATATTTTCGTCGGGCACCAAGGCAATTGCATTCGCATAAATTCTCCGGATATTTATGAGTGTGGGTGTATTTCTTTCTACAGGCACCAATGACAACCGCTTTCTCGAGTAATTGATTTTTTCATGATTCTTGAAACGGTTGACTGTGACGCCGGCATCTGCAGGATCCCCAATTCCTGAACGATTTCTCTCTCTTCTCTTCTCATAAGCGGTTTTGAAATCTTGCTCGTAATTTTCATTTTTGCTCAGGTTTTTGCAATTCTTTTGACTGTCGAATAAGATGAATGGAGTGTTTCCCCTATCCTCTACAGAGGGATTTCTTGCTCAAACTGGGTCAAACTGGAGCACTTGGGGACCAGATTCTCATAACTACGGTGTAGTATGACATGGGTACTTCTGTAGATCCCAGTGACTTGAGGGAGTCCGAAAACGTTGCAGAGACTCAGGCGCCAACTCCGGTTGTGAGTTCGATGTTCGCTACACTGACGATTTCAGCACAATCGACAGAACAGAAGCCGGAGTCGGAAGATATTACGACCTGCACGATGGGCATGCAAATTGGGCTAGCGAGTAACCTCTCCACAAGCTCATTCGAGGTCTTGCATGACGTGGGGCCTTCGGAGGAGTCTACTGGTGTCACAAGCCCTGAAAGTACTGAAGAGGCAGCGATCCTCTATGCCGTGCCAGACACCGACCATGCTGATGCACTCGACAGGAAACAGCGTGAGTTCGCAGTTAGATGGCGCTACGTACAGCATTGTAGACGAGCAAACTTAGACGACAGGCATCGCCTCTGCTGATCCGATGGAATTTTCCGACGCCACTGGATCTACCGTAGAATCCATTGATACGCTTATATGGGTGGACGCTAACGAGACTATATCACACCCCCTTAGCTCCACCAAGAGACTAGTGACCAGCACCCGAGCATCCAGTAGTTCTTGTAAGGTGGTTTGGTTTTCCAACTTTGTGCACCGGTGCACAAACAAATAATAACAACGATTTATTTCAGGTTTTGATCATCGGTCAGGCATCCTTATAAGCACAGTAAATACGGGACCGGGGTTTAATAGAGGTTATATGGTGGGGTATGTCAATGGAGGGAAAATTTAAAAAATAGGGAATGCAACTGTAGTAACTAGTAGGCACAGTTATCTAAATAATCTTTTTTTAAAACACGCGATATTTAAAAGACGCTCAAATTGTCTTAATCGACAGTCAAAAGAATTGCAAAATACCTGAGCAAGAATGAAAATTACGAGCAAGATTTCAAAACCGCTTATGAGAAGAGAAGACCGAAACAAACATCAAAAACAACTAAGCAGCTTGTTGCTGAGATGGTCAATGCTTAAAACGAGATGACCGAAAGAGAAATCGTTCAGGAATTGGGGATCCTGCAGATGCCGACGTCACAGTCCACCGTTTCAAGAATCATGAAAAAATCAATTACTCGAGAAAGCGGTTGTCATTGGTGCCTGTAGAAAGAAATACACCCACACTCATAAACACCCGGGGAATTTATGCGAATGCAATTGCCTTGGTGCCCGACGAAAATATTACAATGCATACATGGGTCTATATATATGCATACCGAGTTCTATATAAATGCATACAGGGGTCTATATAAATGCATACAGAGGTCTATGTAAATGCACACAGGATTCTATATAAATGCATATAGGAGTCTATATAAATGCATACAGGGGGTCTATATAAACGCATACAGGGGTCTATATAAATGCATACAGCGGTCTATATAAATGCATACAGTGGTCTATAAAAATGCACACAGGAGTCTATATAAATGCATACAGGGGCCTATATAAATGCATACAAGGGTCTATATAAATGAATACCCCTGTAAGTTCGATAGCAACAGATAGACATCTGATGTATGTATTTGGGCCGAAGTTCATCAGCTACTGCGGGATAACCGCGTAATATGCACAAGCTGCTAACAGACAGATGGTGGCATAATTTTATGTTTTATTTGCCAAACTGGCTTGAATCCTAAGTTGGCCGCGTGATAGACGCACTGAACCAACACGGGGTCCCAATCAGGGTACGAAATTTGTCAATTGGTTTGCGCTCCCATAACGACCACCGAACAGAGGGGAGGGGGCGGCTTTGGCCGCGCTGGCCACCTGTACCTGATCCCGCCTCCGGTTGTCTTGACTCTGACTTGACACCCGACACAGGTGGATGATAAAAGGGAGAGTGCAGTTTGTGTGTGTGTGTGTGTGTGTGCGTGTGTGTGTGTGTGTGTGAAATTGACGGTCGAACTGCCTTTATTTACGAAACTGACAACGTGGGTACTAGCTAAATGCCCATACGCGCGTTTTGCTGATATCCTGTCGCTGCTTGACACAAATGTGAGGAGTTCCGCCCATCAATCTGCACCGTCACTTTTTTCCTGTGTGTGTGCATATTACGCGGTTACGCGGTAGATTTCGGCCCAAATATGATCAAATTTCGGTCTATAGCTACAGGCTTTGCATATAACGATCTGTACCGCGTTCGACAATTAATTAATTAGGAATCAAGGAAGATGAAAATTTACTTCATCTGGTAGTGAAAGAAAGTTGTCCTTTTCACAAAATATAAACTCTTGAGAAAACAAAACACAATCAAACTAAATTTGAGCTTTAGAGTTCGAAAAGGATGCTCTTTGCGATCCGTTTCTTAGTTTTAAACCAAGTTGCACTTATGTTCAAATAATTTTGTCTGTACTTTTATGCATTTTTCCGTCATAAACCTAAAATAAAAGTAACTTTTTAAGCAATTGAGAAAATGCCCGCAGTGAATTATTCACCTTTCAGTTTGCATGATATCATCCTCGGATGATGCCTTGTATTATTTACCTTACCATGCTTTGATTGGTTTGTCTTGAATAATTAAAGACAGATGACGTTCCAGATATTAGGTGGCAATGCGGATGAAAACCGAAGCTTACTTAATATAGGCCTCTCGTTTCGTGAAGTTGCTACGTCGTATATATTTCCTTCTTTCAGTACGGCCTATAATTTCCATAACATGCCAAAACATGCGAAATATTGATACTCTTTTGCTTATCGGTATTGAGTAAGGTTGGATTACTGATTATCGTGTCGTCTATTCTGAAGTCATTTCCGTCACCAAAGAATGCCGGTTTTTAACGAACTGCTTTCTGACCGTTAACAAAACGTATATACTGTAAAAAGTGGCTACTTAAGTAGCATGCATTTTATCATTGACTTTGGCTGCCTTTATAAATTCAAATACATTTTATAGAAAACATGAACAAACAATTATTTCTTGTACTATTTGGTAGCAGTTAACGCCTTATTTAAATGTTTTTCTTAAAGAAAGGATATCTTATGGCTTTAAAAAATTATAATTGTGAGCTTTTTTGCGATTGTGAGGTATTAATTCATAACACACCGTAGCCGTCATTTATTAATGCTGCTTATAATAAATACAGCATGCTCCACATGTTATAATATTTCATGAAAACTACGTGACTTCTTTCTCAAACCGTAGACTAAAACGTACTTTTCTTTAAACAGAAGGAACGCAGCGCCCTGTTTGTAATCCTTAAATTTAAGTGTAGCAGTCAGTTGGTTTAAAAATTATTTGGTCATTGAGAAACTTTTTTGAAGCTGAAAAATAAAAGTATGGTTGAAACCTAGCGTTCATATACCAGAAAACACACGGGGCTTCTGGTGTCCCATTGATGAGTCGAATCCATAACAGCCGCGTCTAGAAACAGCCAGACACGGGCCTGTGGACTTTAAGCTAGTATCTGTGCCGATAGTATGATAAGTTACTCCATATTTGTAAACAACATACCGCCCTGGAACTATCTGGAATCTCTACTAGGACGATAAATCAAGTGCAAGTTACAATAAATTGTATATCCTCCTGCATCTCGTACGTTTGTGTTTTGCTCGATAATCTGCTTGTAACTACAGTGTGGAGAGGAGATTTATCTCAGTTGTGCATTTTAATGAGGATTTTCCAAATTAACGTCCAAGCTTATTTCTGCTCAAGCCTGTAACTAGGAAAAAAAACCACGAAGCCGGTGGATTAAACCTCGAAGAAGTACTCTGCTTAATTCGTCAATAATAAAAGCTTTTGCGCGAGGTAAGGTTGATCGACAATCAAATAATCGATACTTCGGACAAGACAAATTTAGCCGCAATGTGACATAATTTTAAGGCCCCGTTTTAGTTTAGAGTACCATGCATTCATCTGAATGCATTAGTGCTCACTGTCCCCTATTATTTCCTTACGTTCCTTATGTCCCGTTCGTATGAAGGATAAACATTAGAAGGGATTTGGCAGATTTGAATAATTCAGCTTTACCACCTTACTCATTTTCTGCTACTACACATGTGATTTTACTTGACCTTTTTTGCCATATGAGTTGACCAGTCTGATGGGAATATATAGAAGACCCAGTGTATTTGATAATTTATAAATATATTGCCAGAATAGTACCCAGGAAATTGCTTTCCTCTTTTCCGCCATGAAATTACTCAAGTGAGGTTGGATATTCTTTCAGAAACAGAATTTCTGTTCCGGCTATGAATCGTCGTCGTTTGTGTTTATCACCGACGGAATAAAATATGTTAATGTGTACTCAATGTTGGTGAAAGAAACATTGTTCCATACTGACTCTTTAATTTGCAGAATAAACTGCTTTGTAGACGTTATTTGAAGTAGCCATATATTAAAATCACATTCATACCTGTTTGTCCGTTTCGGCCTGCTATTTGAGCTAAATAATTTTGTTTCATCATTTGCGTTAGACAGACTGCTCACCACAGGGGAGAACGACTGACTTCTGACGTCAAATGAGACGCAAATTACCACCGTGCTCGTCATTTCCGGATTATTAATAACAAACGTGCCATAGAAACTCAAAATTTCGCTCTTAAGAAATCGCACCATGTTGCTGATGCGTACTTCCGTTTTACTCCAAATTAATCCTATTGAAGTTGATGAAACTTTGGCCTGCGAAGTTCAATGCGAGGAGGATAGTATGCAAGCCAAAGCAGACTGAATTCCAATTTGAGATCCCTGGTCAGTTTACTGAACTGGCGAGAGATAAAAAAGACAGTCTCATGGGACTGATAGATGCATACTCCATTGCCTTTGAAATTATAAATGTTTGATTAAACGGGGGAGCTTAAAGGGATAATTTTTCTTCAAAGCATGGGTAAGTGTTTCATATTTTTTATGACCTTTTGCATAATTTTAAAACCACAGAAATCACTGAATGCCTTTAGTTATAGAGTAAAACAACTCGCTCAAAGGAGCCTGGCAATTAAGCGAATAATTGCTGCTGGCATTATAGTCTATGTATTCCACAAACGGTTTTAAATTTGACAGAAAACAGCAACTTGTTGTCCTGTTTCTTATCAGTGCATTGATATTTTTCTCGACTGAATAAAAGAAACCAGTGCTGGGTTAATCTTGCCGTTGCAGCTCAAATGTGCATTTCATTTATTCCGATGGGACTTTAGCAGGTAGATAACGTGCTGACGTGCTGATGTGAACAATAACTCCTTCATGAATCCTCAACACTTTTTGGGGTAGAAAAGTTCCGTTTTTCACTCCAACCTATCGAACTGGTTTTAAATAGTGTTGCACGGGCTTATCAGAGAAGGATCTATAGCTCAGGGACAAAAATGTTTACTCCAGTTTTCGTTCTGCAAGCACTTCGAAACTGTGAACTCTACCGCTGACACTTGTCAAAATAGATCAAGATTCTGATTATCTTTACACTCGGTTACGCTACTGTTTCTTCTTATGTCTCTGATGAAGGATCTGCGACAGATTTCCAAAAGTCAGGTGAATAAATCTCTTAGCCCAGTTATCATATCTTCTTCTTCTTCTTCTTCTTCTCAACCTGCATGCCATCCTGTTTATTCAAAAATGTTCGTTCTTGTAACAGCCTTTGCTTTGTGTGCCATCAAAGTCTCGAGTCTTTTTTTTCAAAAACTAGCCTTCTTACAATAAAAATCAAAAGAGTATGCGATCAGGCTGTGATTCACTGGCTATTTTCGGGCTACAGGTGGCGAAAGTGTGCCCTTTTTAGACGCAGATTCAGATTTATTGGTTGCCCGTAAATAAAAATGTCGGGCATCAATGAAATTAAATGCATCTGTCTTTGCAACATGTATCCACAGTGTTTGCTCACCTATTTGGTAAAATAAGCGTTAATTAAGAGGAAAGGAGAATAAATGTCACAATTCTTTTGAAAAACAGGACTGAAAAATTATTTTTTCGCGTGTGCAGATCTCTTTTAAATAATTTATCAACACAACAGTCACCTTATACGAACGCACGACTGTGGAACCTGTTGTGAAGATTAGGGGTGTTATTTTGGTACGTTTAGGTGAGAACCATGACTTAAAAACTAGAAGCTCGTGTAGCCGGTTTGCATCATCAAAGTACCGCCTCCCGAATAAACCATCTACAGCCTTGAAAAGTCTTTTCTACTAATATCCTGAATAAATGTGAATTTTTGTGATTAAGACTGGGGACCGCTATGACGAAAGTGAAAAAAAGGTGTCAAAAAAGATTTCCAGCATAAAACAAACCAAGAGGATATTGTTGTTCGTTCCTTCACAAGTTAGTACTACTACTCATTTGCAAAATTCACACACAATATTGCCAACAAGCACGGCGAGTGAACTCCTAGAAAGATACCTTGACCAAGCCGTGCCAGGGATCTTCCTGGCAGCAAGAATTGAGATATTATTCGCAAACAACGCCCGTTTGGTACGGGAAAGTACGGACAGGGTGCCAGCGCAGACCATGTTCATTTACTTGCTCATGTAAAACAGGTTTTAGTGGTCGCACGAGTCAGCCTTTATGTAAAAGAAGGAGAGAAAATCTCCCGGCATAGCTAAGAAAATGTTAGGTCAGGAGCATAAACAGCCCTTTTGCTCCGAAGAAGAAGAGGCGATCACTGGAACAAGGACTTTATTTTCCTGACGTTTCGGATTCCGTCGGGAATCCTTAGTCATAGGTAATCGTGAACAAGTCTGAGACATGCGCAGATAGGGGGTGATACATGCATAGATTGCACGGTATTTATAGTTCACAGCGGTCACCCACATGTGTACTATAATTGTCCGTTCCTGTAGCCACCACTGGAGGTCTTAATTGGTCCGGTGATTGCTCATTAATTGCAACAACGTTCTTGTCCGCGTCAGATGAAGGTTGGATAATTGCTCGACAATTAGGCCCGCTGTCGTCAGAGTTACGCCCAGTCCTTCCCACGTGACTGATTTTCTTGCTCAGGAAATTTCTCAGTACACCGTATGGGAACGCCAAATCGTTGCGCTTGTTGATGGACTGGGGGCCTGAGAACCATGAATCGAGCAGCTCGCGGCTCACGCGGTTGTCCCCTCTTGCGAAGATTTCGGCCTCGTCAAACTTGAAAATATGGCCGGGTCCCGTTGAGTGAGCTGCAACCTGGGAGTTGACGTCTTTCTTCCTCACCGCCGCTGCATGCTCGGCCATTCGCGTCTGGAGTAATCTCCCGGTTTCTCCGACGTAGTTGCTTTGTCCACAACTACACCAGATCCGGTAAACGACTCCAGCCGTTTCCTGCCGTGGCAGTGGGTCTTTCGGCCGGGCAGCAGTTCCAGGCAGCAGTTTCTTCGGAACTGCTGCCTGGAACTCGTATATTCTCCTCTATTGGCAAGCCCTTTTGCTGTCCTCATTGTGGATTCGTGGACATCATAGCTTTGCGGGTGATTTATAAGATCCCACTTAATAACCCAAAGTCCCTGGGCCAGTGGCTGGTAACAACAGCAGTAAAAACCTCTATCAGGTTTGGGAAGCCCGTCTTGTATGCACAAAAGTACCTCATGCAAGCTCCGCAACTAGCATAGCCAAAGGTCGCTTAACTGAGAAGAAAATGACTAAATCGCTGTGAAAATACTTTTATTCGCATGAAGTTTCGACATCCTTTGCGGATTCGTTATCAGAGACATAGTGAGAGAGGAAAAGCAGATAGGGTTGCGTATGCACAGGAGTTGGCAGTATTTATAGGATACAGTCAGTACTGCAAACGTACAACGACAATTAACCGTAATTGCCTTCTTGAGTGTTGGTAGTCTGTCGAGCAGCATGCGGGCTCTGACCTGCTGACCTTTCATCACGCGTGGTGGACTCAGGTGTGCTGATTGCTCGGCCATCTGGCACTCCGGTACTGGCGTTGGATGACACGGTGGCCTGCCCGCTCTCCTAGCGGTGACTTGCTTTGGCCAAATTTAGTCTCAGCACCGAATATGGATTTAGCAAATCGTTGCACTTGTTGATGGATTGGGGGCCCGTGAACCATGACTCAAGTAATTGTCGGCTCACCCGATTGTCACCTCTTGCGAGAATTTTGGCCTCAGCAAATTTGAACGTGTGGCCGGGTCTCGTCGAATGAGCCGCAACTTGAAAATGGGCATCATTTCGCCGCAATGCTGTCGCGTGTTCTGCAATTCCCGTCTTGATAAGTCTGCCCGTTTCTCCGACATAGTTGCTTTGCCCGCAACTGCACCAGATTCTGTAGACGATTCCAGATGTTTCGTGCCATAGCAGTGGGTCTTTTGGTTTCATTATCTGATGCCTTTGGATTGTGTGCGACTCCAACTCCAAGTGGTACGAGAAGGCACCCGGCAGCCTTCAAGACGTTTTTGACGTACGAGATTGCCGGCCAAATGTTGGGGTCATCTCGATTACGTAAGCACCGTTTGACGAAGTTGCGCGGGTAGGCATTTCCTGTGAACACCCGTCGAAGGTATTGTTCCTCAGAAACTTTATCTTCTGATTTGCTGCAGTGCGTCTCAACACGCCGATAGAGCGTCCTTACGCAACTGCCTTTGTGGCTGACTGGGTGGTTCCAGTTGTAATTCAGTACTTGCATCGTAGTCTTTGCGACAGACCAGGACAGACATCAACTACACCTTTCTGCGTTCTCTATTTCTCTCCATCTTACCCTGAACCGGATCCACCAAACTCTCACCTCAGCGTACTTAGCCTTCCCTTATCAAATCCTCTCCCCCTTTCTCGGGATTCATTTGTACAATAAGACGGACCGTATTGACCACAGTTTTAATTTATGCCCCATTTGCATATAAATGGGCGGGAGGGGGTTTGAATTTTTCGAAGGCTTACGTATGCTTGCCAACTGATGTTCTGAAGATGCAGAAGACTACCAAGGCCATTTTTCGTTGATTAACATCCACCGATTGCCAGCGGAACTCACTCGTCTTGCTCTGTCTCAGTGAACATTAATCGATATCTAATAATCTAAATCGGCAAGATAAAAAGTCTGTAGCTCAAAGGTTAGAGGGCTAAAATTTTGATCAAAAAGTCGGGCTTTGGCTGGGGCATCACTTGACATTCGTTATGACCGGCTGATGACGGCTTATTAGCCAGAAATGACCATTCCAATCTCCTCTATCTTCGTCCGCAATGCTATCTGCCAAGGCCATTTCTATTCTGTTTATTGAAGTGAAACCCAGAGCGCCCAGATTCCTGGTTTTTAAAATCGGAAACCGTGTAGTACTGGGTGTAGCTCCATCTCCTTCGCATCAACACCCATAGTGCATCCAAGACAAGGTCAGACGTTAGTTTTATCTTTAATATTCTAGTTACTGCAGTACAACGAGTTACCGCTACACGTTTCTAGTCACCCTGCTGAAGTAGCATCACGTTTACTTCGTACAAATTATGATGCCCTAAAATTTGTTTATGACATTTTATGCTGCTTTTTGGCTCATCCATTCATCTTGTCTTTATCCGTTTTGCTTCATCCTTTTCGAGATTATTTGGTACATGAACTCTGTTTGAAGACAACATAAAATGTTTTTCATTTGGAATGCGTATCATTCTACGTAATTCATAGTGGCAGTTACCGCTGGTTGCTTGGAGTATGCATAGATATTCTTCTGCTGAATCTGTAATTAAAGTGCTTTTAACAGAGATAAGCTATTATAGGGGGTCTTTCCATTGATGTTAGGCATAAAAAATGTTGTAGAAGTTTCTTTTACTCGAAGATGACTTTTGATGTTCTGGGTAGTTTTAAAGTATCGCCCACAGGACCGTCTCCATAAGAAATATTACCCACAAAAGCATGTGTTTGATGAATGCTTTTAAGTAATATCTAATTTTGAAGGTTGGATATATCTGTCAAACATTATAAGCATTTATGGAAGATAACTTGAAGACCCTGAAAATCGTGATAACTTCGTCCGAATTTAAAGGACGGTCTGGAATTTGTTGCATTCCACTACGGGCAAAATCTAAGAATAAATTTTAGGAAACGAAATTTATTCAGATGTAACGAAACAATGTAGAGTTAAGATTTTACCTAATATGTTTGTTTGCATTGATTGGTGAAATTTATAGCGATTTTAAGGTTTTTGAAACTCTGAATTTCTCTCAAAAGTTTGTATTTATAAACAGAAAATTATTTATTCTAGATTTATTTCAAGTTATAAATTCGCTTAACGTTGCTCATCATTAACATGCCTGATCTCCAGTTTTCGAGCGATTATCAACCTTTTGCTAATTTTGGCATTCTGCATGACTTAAGGCCGAAACTGTATGCATCCCAGGGACTTTTTACAGTAAATCACGAAAAAAAAAGAAAACCAAGCAATAAACTATGTAATTATCACGCGGTTGAGAACTTGTCCAAAACACCAGTCCTGCTCTACATTTCTCAGGTTTCTATTTATTAAAATACTAAATTGCGTAAAATGTCTGTCCTCAAATAAGCAGTTAGAAATAAACTCATTGAGCTCAGTCGACAGAAGATATATCATCCTGGCGTCCGTTATTACAAAAAATGCTTGCTTAATTATTTATAGAAGCATCGATGGGGATCAGTACCTTGTGCATGTTTTTGAGTAACAACACACGCGAATGAAGCTCCATTGAGCATAAAATCCGTCGTCCAGTTCCGAAATTAATGCAACGATGAGTTGATCCGGCGTTGAATGCTCGTCGATGATGTATGGATGAGAACATGGTTGGATTTCCATATTTGTATCGCTTTTCTTAATTACCCATACCGAAATAGTTGTCCAATGACAGTTCTATGTACAAGTCCCTTCCTTCAAAAAATCTTTTTTGCCGCCTTTTGGAACACTTACTGTAGGTTCTGCCGAACAAAAGCCATTGATGCAGTCAAAGGAGTGCTGCATTAAAACAGAAACAAATGTTGCTGTTTGTATGATCTCATTTATGTCAAAGACAAGTTTATTACTTTTTTCTGGACAATGCACCGATGACCTGCATTAAACTCAATGATCAAATAAAGTTTAACGCAAAATTACGGAAGAGAAAGAAGTATTTTTAGGCTCCTCTTATCACTTGCAATTTGTAGACCGACTCTAATTAACGATCATTTATGCGAAAAAGCATCCTAGCATACAATTTCAGTACTTTTTGGGAAAAAAATACAGTATTCGCTAAAAACCGTGCAACTTTTAAAACTTTGTAATAGTTGGACCATGACTCGCATTCCAGTGTTAATGCATTAAAGAAAGCTTAAAAATAATAATGAACAGCATTGGGCACATGTTAACCTCAAAAAGTGTAAGAAATACTAAGTGCTTGTTAAGAAAACTAAAGTTTTCCCAATAATCCCCTATGTTCCGGAGACATAAAAGTAGCTGTACTTTTGTACAGTAAATTTAATTATCTTATTTACCGTAAAATTTTACGTTACCACTTTCTTTATATAAAAGAAACTTTTATTTAGTCAATTTTTTGTACAAATTACCATTAGTGGATAGCTATGTATTGAATATCATCGAAGAGGATCTGGCATCGTTTTTTTCGTTTTCAGTGTCTTCGTTGATAAATTACGCTACTGTTTGACGTTTACATCAAACCCTTAAAATATGATATATATAAAGAGCATTGACTGAAAAAAATGAGCTTTTGGATATTAGTTCTTACGCTGATGCCCATGTGAATCGTGTTTAAAAAATTCCTCAAAACAGCAAACCACAGTGTCAAGTGTACAGAACGTCCGCAACATAAGTCCGATGTGGGTGTTCCTCAGATTAATAAAAAAACATTTCTTAAATAGGTAGTCTCTTTAACAAATGCTTAAATTAGATATTCGGCTGACGAACCCCTGCGTATATTAACTTTTTCCAAGGTAATGTCACTAAGAAATTGTAGACTCTTGACAATTACTTTAATTAACCTGAAGATAAATTATTCAGTTTGGCTGGAAATGAAAGAACTAACCTTTCTATTTCTAATGGATTGTTTTCCGCATGAGTGGATTTATTCCTCGATCGGTTATGAGCTTGCTAATACGAAAAACACAGGCCTTATATTTGGCCATTTTTTGAAATACTCATTATGCTTCTGTCTGTTCTGTTTCTAAATAACACCTAAGCGGAACATATAGTTTAAAAAAGTTAATTTCTACATGACGTACATTAAATAAGGCCTTTTTCACACTACCATCGCGGTAACATATGCGGACACTTCGCTTAAACGCGAAAGTCAGTGATGTGGTTTGAAGCAAATGTTATGAACTTTTTTGTTACTGGATTTTTTGTGAAAAACTACATAGGTTAGCTGAACGTAATTTGTAAAATATAAATCTTAAAGGTTTTCTGCAAATAAATGTGATTCTATTAACTTGACTTCACTTGAATCTTAACAATTTTGGACAAACTTTTCTAGTTCTGGAAGAAATATCTTGCATACCTATTTTAATTATTTTGGAGTTCCTTTTTAGTATGATAAACATTTATAAGCAGTTTGGTTCTGTCTTTGGTAATGGCATAAGAAAGTCCTTCCATATGAGATCACTGCCAATTTCGCCAAAATGAATGGCCATTTTTCCGAATAAACGTAAATGAAATGATATTTTTCCTTACTAAAACGCATTTGCAGAATTAAATCAACGCAATGATACAAAATAGTGTTATCTAGTATATGCTTAAATACCAAGTTAAATTTCATAATGAAAGTTGCACGTTCTTTAGCAACTACTGTATGTCATTCTCTCGAACTACGAGACAACGATCTCACAAACGATATAGGATTCGGCTCCATTAGATGAACACGAATAGATAGCAGCACACGCTCAGTGGTTGCTCCCGTGGTGGGCAGATATTTGAATTCTTTATGTGTGCCAGACCGGATCCTACCTGACAGTGTGTCCCAAAATGTCCCTTCTCTTTTAGATCGAAGATTTCCGCAAGCGCCTCAAAGAAAAGGAAGGACTCCTTGAAAAGAAGACAAAACTCCTGGGGACAAATGCCACCAGTAAACGTCAACTTGAAACAGAAGTCACGGAACTGAAAGACCAAATTGATCTAAAGGAAAGGAAGATCTCCCTGCTGCAGCGAAAAGTTAGTTATTCTGCGTTATTTTGTGAGACCACTTCTTACAAATCGAACTGAGGTAATAGTTATAGTGATCGAAGTTTCATGACTAGACTGAAGAGAACTGCCGGACGGAAGTGATCTGTTGTCAGAGTCCCTAATAGCGGTGGCTCGTTTTGTTTTAGGGTGTTAGCTATGTCCCCGAGTCCCCCTGCGACGTGTAGTGAGACGCTTAGAGGAATATGAGCAAAAGTCGGGAGGATGGAATGGACATTTCTAGCTTGTCAATTTCAACGAACAGGTTGCGTGATTGCAGTTTTACCATAAGAACCTTTGAACGATAGTTAAATAGACCAGGGTCTAAAGCAGCATATTTTCGTTCGGAATTAAGTATGCCTGATGAACTTTTGTCCGTCTCTGTCATTGACTCCTGGACAGCGTATAAAAGTTTAAAATAATACGAACAATTATTTGAATATACAAATGTTTGTGCGCGATAAGTAAAATGAGAAATAAAATCAATAGGAAAGAGGGAGGCATAATAGTGTCCAAATGGGCACAGTTCGACTCTATATCCTCCCTATGGAGTATATACATATATAAATAGCTTCTTAGCCACAGTCGTCGACTTTATCAACTCTATCTCATATCTATATAGCGTTGATGCAGAGTCGCCGGTTGTGTCCATTTGGGCACTAGTGAGCCAATAAAATGATAGCGCGCAAATATTCGGTTACTTAAATAAGCTCTTGTGGACTTAATTTAACTTTCACCCTCAGTTGTCTCGCTCTGCCTCGGGTGTCTTTTCATAGGCTCTGCCAGCAGCCGTCGCGACTCTTAGTCTTTGGCAGAAAGTATTGCCGGCAAAGACAAGGGAGACTGGAATTGCCATTTCCGGCTTATTAGCCGTCGTCAGCCAGTCATCCAGCCTCAAGTGGTACCCCAGTCTAGGTTCGAATTCGCAAATTTTTTGATCAGCGCTTAACACTCTAACCATTTAGCCACGAGCTTGGTATCTTGCCAGTTTAGGCTGACAAATCCTAACACTAGTTGACTAGCTTTCACCGATCTCTAACATCACTCACTTGTCCCGCTCGGCCTTGAGTCTCATTCCTTGGACCCTAACGGCAGCCACGCAGTAGCTAGTAGTCTAGTATTGTCAGATGGTGACCACTTTGGATGAAATATGACTGGCTGGCGATGCTTAACAAGCTAGAAACTGTCCATTCCAGTCTTTTTTGCCTTTATGGGCAATACTATCTATTCATCTCATTTTCCCGTAGAACAATACTTCCGACAGTATTGCACAGTTTGGTTTTAATGGATAGAGGCAGAAGAATACACCCTTAAATGTTTTGCCTACAGCCACGAATGACGTGTCTGCATAAAGAGTAATGGTAAAAATTTTCTCGAAAGTTGGCTTTCAGACAAAATTCTAACAAGCCTTGTCCCATTTTCAGATTGAAAATTTGGAGGAATTAGTGACCGAAAAGGAGTCACAGCTAGCAGGCGCAAAGTCTCGGCTCTCGCGACTGAACACTGAAAAGACTGGCTCCGATGGCTCCAAGGCCAACCTCGAGGATACTCTTAAAGAGAAAGACCGACAAATTGAACGGTGAGCCTTGGATTAAGTTTTTTGTACAGCAGTTTGATGATCGGTTGAACTGACTTTGTGCCACCAACCTATATGGAACGTGCTTAGATCTTGCCGCCGTTACCGAAGGTGGTTAAGGTTGTGCTGAAGATTGGAAGTAACGATAGACGCTGTCATAGGTCGCTGATAGCTTAATTCGACACAATTCTGGCAGAATTCAAAACTGTTTTTTCCTCGACAACTGATCTCAGGATTGCCGTCACAAAACAACCATCAAATCGTCAGCTTAAGGGTTGGGCAACATTTATTTTTGCAAAAAAACTAATTACGTGTAGATTTCCTTTTTTGACGTCCCTTTTGGACTCATGTTAGTACGGACGGTTCGGAAGACATTTTTGGATAAGCAAACCAAAAATCACAGATGAGTTCAAGTAGACCGGTGAAGCTTATTGGAACATTTGCCATTTTCTGGTAACATCGTTTGCGCGCTTGATGAAACTGTTTGTTTTCAATGAAATCTTTCACCTGCACAAACTGCGAGACAGAAACCTAGATGAGACCCTTACTGAACGAGAAAAGCGTTCCAGATGGCTCAAATGTGCCCACATTGCGTACATACGGAAAATGCATTGTGATGAACGAAACGAGCAGTATTTATCTTGCTGTGTCCTCTGCCTTCCATTTTCAGATTTGTTTGCAGTTCTCTAGTGAACTGCATTTCAGGTCACATGCTCTCTCTGAAAACTTTACCTACTCCCTGAGGTCTCGGTCTCACTGTCCCTAACAGGTCTTCATGCACTGTCCTCTTTTCTGGAGCAGGATGCCGAATTGTCTCATGACCGTTTATTTATAAAAAACCTCTAAAGTGATCACACTCCTTGAGCCTATTTCCCTACGAGCGATCCAGGCTAAATCATTCTTTTCTAAAAATGCGAACTACCAGTTATCTTAACCATGCAGTCAGACTTTATGAACGGTGCGTTATGCTTGCTGTCATGGGTTGCAGAAGTATAGCTTTCCTTGTTTTGTCAGTCCATATCCGGTTAGACGCAGGATGAAAAAAATCAAGAAACAAACTGGCGTTTATATAAAAAGGCCATTATATTTGTACTTGAATGCACACCATCACATTTACTTACCAACTTTAATATGACTATTAAGGTATATTTCCCTTGTTTACCTGTCAGGCACACAGCATAGGGACATTATAGTTCTAGAAAAAAACTAAAGTCGGTTGGTTTCTCACAATCAGTTACCAGTGGCCAATAGCAGCGGTTACCACATTTGATTATTACGATAACCCTTTTATCACAATTAAATGGTCAGATATTATTGGCAGACTTTGTTGACAATACTCACTGCTCAAGAATTAAGAATTCGGAGACTGTTATTTGGTGAATGGTTTAGGCTGAAATCCGAAGTTTCGGTAAATATTGTTCATTCGCCAACGATCGAGTCCCTCTCAGTAGTTCACACGGTCATGCAAAGGGGCGGAAAATCATAGTGACAGACCGGGGGCAGGATAAACAACTATAATTCTAGCAAATTTTATAGGTTTGGCTCGATCGCAAGGCAAAATTAACCACATTGATGATTGCCACCTGACGAAATAGTACTCGAAAGTATCGTGCATGCAAGCTGGCAGGGGGCAAGTATCATTACTAAAACTCTAAAACCTGTGAGCTCTAGATATCTAGTGTTGATTTAAGTCTAAGAGACGACGAAAAAAGTCAGCGTGAGTCAATACAGTCCCTCCGTCATCGTCTGTAAATCTCTCCAGAACCTTATCATGAAGAAGGAACCATAAAATCCACAGAAGGCTATTGGCTTTAGAAAGTTAGGATCACAAACAACCGCACTTTATTGAGTTAGAAATTAAACGATTTTTAAAGTTTTGTTTATACACGCTGAAATGATCTGTAAGACTGATGGATTCCCGGAGAAAGAGGACTCGTCTTAAAAGTGTGCATACTAAAACTGCAACCCTTATTGCACTAGTTAAGCTGTCCTTGCATGTTCGAGATGGTGTATTAGTGTGTGTTGCTCTTCGTTCTTCACTCCTACCACTTTCCCTTCTACGAGACACTGGAGAAATTTGAGTCCCGGTTACAGTCTATTACAAGGATTATCACGGAAACTAAGACCCACAGAATCCTGTATTGCTGGGTCAGAAGCGATGATAATTTATTCTTAGTTTTACTTTTAGTTGTATAACTTGATTTTATTCATTATTTTAATCTAGTCTTTGATTATCGCGCGTTTGTTTGTTATATATATTTACATTTTGTGATAAGTTTTCACACACTTTTTCTGTTTTTGTTTGGTATATTTCTATTACTATCTCATTTGAACCTCCGTAATGCCCCATCCGTATCAACCCTATTACTACTAGTCCCATATTACAGAATTCTGGAGTTTTCGTCTTCGTGGTGTTACCTACAATGGGCATAGACAAGGCTGCCTTTTTGTTGCGTTGCGTAAACTATAAACACTATCGCATGTTATTTCATTTCGTCTTATTGCAAACCCCACATATTCTTTGCTGCATGGGCTTGCGCCTACTGTTTACTAAACTAGTCGCAATCCATGCCTGTGAGGTGCGTATTCATGTTTTTTCGCTGCACAGGCCATAATAACCCTACTTTTGGATATCCTTTAGCATACAACTTAGGGTAAGAGTCTGCTATAGGTACAACCAGGGAAACCAAAAACCGCAGAATTCTGTAATGCAGTATCGTTTGTGACGGGAATTATAAGGATGAGGCATTACGCGGGCCCAGGGGAGAAAATAAAAAGTTCGGTGCCTAGGGTAAGGCACCACTTGGGGTTGGATATGACTCGCTGCTGACGAACAATGAGCGAGAAATGGGCATACCCGTCTCCCTAGTCTTTGCCAGCAATGGTATCTGCGTGAAGCACTTACCGCTATCCGGCTACTGGCGGGGCTTGAGCATTATACGTAAGGCAGAGTGGAACGGGTGAGTTCCCGTAGCGACCAGTGAAGGTTTATCAAAGAGTGTTGATAATAAACTTATAATGAATAAGCGGAATTCCGCAGGCGTTTCGCTTTGCCTTTAAACCTATCTGTTCCCTTCCGTAAGCTTTTGTTCGTTTACTGAAAAACTGTGTGAATAGGCAGCTGTTACTGATCCCTAGCTTAGACGTTGACGTTTATTTTCTTTCTGAGCTCAAGTGTGGCCTTTTCCCAGATAGTAGAGCTAAAACTTGAGGGATAAAAGGCTTGACTGAAAAGGAAAAGACTTCGTCACTGGAATGGGAAGTATATTCGCCTGCTCTTTCAGATTCGTAGTCAGAGAAAACACATGCTATTGGGGAAAGATTTTCGCATCAAGAGGCTATATTTTTACCTGCAAATTCCGCTTTTGCACAGTTGTCTCTTTTAGAAGGTGTAGCTGGAAACCCACCGTAAACACAAAGGCTTAGCTTTTAGTAGATATGACGAAGATTGCAACTAATCACTTTCATCAAGAGGCAGCAATTTCATCCTAACAGCTATACATTCACGGGAACTAGCGTAATCTAGGTCTGTTCGCAGTTCCGGTAAATGTGCCCATTCAATCTACTCATGCGAAATACAAAATCATGGAAGAGTTGGCCGTGGCACTGGTCAGAGTGCTGATCAGGCGCCTTCCATTTTGAACAACGTAAAGATCACGAGATTAGCAGGATTTATTAACATAACGTAATTTCGCGACCGCTTATTCAACTGCAAATGGTCATTTCCTGTTAATAAGATAATTAACTGTCCAATTAAGTGTCGGCCTAAAAACTTGAAACTTTATAGGTAAATAGAGTAGAAGCTACTAGTCCTAGATGCGGACGCTGTTGAGGGTGATAATGTTTCCAACGTGATAAAACGAAGGCTTTTATGTACGATTGAAATAACTTGCCCTGCCTCTACATTTTTGTACATATGCGCAACAACGGCTATTCCAGTTAGACCGACTAAAGGCATTCTGCCTATGGACTGCGTTTACGAGTTAACGTGTAGTTGCGGATGTAGATATATCGGGCGCACTCAAAGACAAATGGTAACTCGGTCAGCTGAACATATGCCGAATTGGTTGCTTATGGTGAAACATAAAATACTTAAGAGTTTTATCACGAAACCCCTAATGGACACTGGCCATACGGTTGACTAAAAGTCTGTATACAAGGTCATACTTCAGGCAACGACCGGGTTTCTTCTATGATTTGTGGAGGCCGCTGTAATACGGAGAAGAAAACTGGAACTCTGTAAGCAACAGGATCATGTTATCAAACTCGCATTGCCATCATTCCCTCTCACGCCTCCTCGCCCCTCCCACCTTGGGACTGGCTGCCACCCTATCCTCTGACACCCCCCCTTTATAACCACGTCCCACAGGCCTTCATGAACATGAACTGCCATGCTTTGACATGTTCCTCCCGCCTCCTATAACCCTTATCATGCGCCAACATCTAACATTAATAACTTCTACACTCCAATAGAGGAGAATATCCGAGTTCCGGGAAGCAGTTTTGAAGAAGAAGAAGTGATCACGGGAACAAGAGTTTTATTGTCCTGACGTTTCGGATTCCGTCGGAATCCTTAGTCATAGGTAATCGTGAACAAGTCTGAGACATGACCCCTTATCTGCGCATGTCTCAGGCTTGTTCACGATTACCTATGACTAAGAATTCCCGACGAAATCCGCAACGTCAGGACAATAAAACTCTTGTTCCAGTGATCGCTTCTTTTTGTCCTTCGAAGCTTCTACCCTCTTTATCTATGAACTTTCAACTTTTTAGGCCGACAGTTTATCACCTTTTTAATAAGCAACGACCATTTGTTGTTGAAATTATATGTCACTAACTCCTGCTTATCTCGTGATCTTTACCTTGTTTAGTCTTTTTTCGTGAAAATGATGTTCCAGCTTCCTTGCATTTTGTCGGGACCAATTTGCCATGAGTTAGATACTGTGCTCGAGTATATTGTATCAGAATTTTCTGGCAATTTTTCTGCCCTTAAGGTCTTTCTTAGTCGTTTTACATAGATTATGCGATTTTTTAGGCATCTGGAAATGAAAAATTTTGCCAGCGAAGCTGAGCTGGACGCAAGCTATACCAAGCCAAATTATGAACTGTATTCCAAAATGCAATGTAATCTATTCCGAATCAATTGCCTGTTTTAATACCGCAGTCGCTGACCCAGTTGAATTCATAGCAGCACTAGAAGCGATGCTGGTGACGAAAATGACGACACAAAACCCTCGATCCGACGTTTGATCGCCTTGCTAGTGGCTCATAAACCAATCCGATGCATTTCGCAGATTGAGTAGAATTCCATGACGGAACTCAGGAAAGACGATAATATTATCATCGTGTAGGCTGATAAGGGACAGTCGACTGTTGTGGTGAATCGACAGGACTACATTGAGAAAGCTATGACTCTTCTTGACGACATGGAATTTTACAGAGCAGCAGTGAACTCATAAGCCAAAGCAGTATCCAGCCGACTGACTGAACAATTCCGAAAATCCTGGCGCAAGAACGTGGTCACGACGACCAAGTGGCGCCAAATGAAAGAAAGAGATATCACTCTGGCTTGATTCTATGGTCTACAAAAAGTTCACAAACCAAATGTCCCACTATAGCCAGTTGTTGTCCTTCAAGGCAACCCTACTTATAATTTGGCAAAGTTGATGTATACAAAGCTGAAATTCCTCTAAGACAACTCGAATACCTCAATTCAATCGGCCTTTCGAATCCTCGCAGACCTTCGAAGTCGGACGATTCAATCGGACGAACTCATGGTTTCCTTGGCTGTGGCCTCTTTATTCACAGTTCTAGCTCTAAATCTGACCTACAGGACTTGAAGAGGCTTAAAATCCCCTCAAAATTTAACACATTGTGAGGCTATTCGAATTTTGCCATAAGTGTACTTTATCTTTGCTGGAGAAACCTAAGAACTGATCGGAGAATCTCCGATGGGATCTCCGATCTCCGCCTTAGTAGCAAAACTGATCCTACAAGAGCTAGAACACACCGCCTTCACCCAACACAAGTCTTTCTTTGAGGGTCGTTACGTTGACGACACGTTTTTTTATCATCAAGAGGAACATGTTGCAAAACTTCTATAACTTCCTCTGTGGAATCTTTCTTGACGTACAATTCACGAGGAAGAAAGAACAAGAGCAGCAGCTACCTTTCCTTTATGTACTCGTCAAGATAACTTCCAACGTTGAAATTGAGACGACGGTTTGCAGAAAGGCATCGAACACAACAATATATATCAGTTTTTTAGCTACCAGCAGGTAGCCCACAAACTAAGCTGCGTAAAAACGCTCTTTAAGCGGATTCAGACCCAATGCTGTAGGCCGGAGCAAAGAGTTTACGAAGACTTATATCTTCGTGATCAATTCATTTGGAATGCTTATCCGAAAACATTCATAAACCGACGGCTACGTGTTCGACTTCGGAGGATCCAAACAGAAGAACTACCAGGAATCTGGCGAGCTCTGCATACATCAAGGACGTCTTAGAAGTGACCGAACGCACCGCTATGGGTCTAGGTGTTGGAATTGCACACAGAACTAAAGCTATGACGCGCAGCAGGGTGATGAAACAAAAAGACTGGTTGAATCCCAATGGAAAATCTGGGGTAGTGTATCGCGTCCCATGCTTAAACTGTCCTTGTAACTCTACAGGGCAAACTGAATGCATGCTCGGATCGCACATACATGAAAATTAGTCTGCGATTTGACCAGACGACGAATCATCACAAGTTGCAGCGCATACCTGTGAAACAGGCCATGAGTTCAACTTTGCAGCCGTCAAAGTACTCGCCCAGGTCGGAAGCAAGAAAGGTCGGGAATTGATCGAAGCCTAGTTCACGGACGAGAATTCAATCGACCGATATGTCGAGTTAGCGCCGGCATGCAGAGCCTTGCACAGTCACGTACAGTCACGCCCAGACGTCCGTCACAGTTAATTAGCCCGCATCCTCTATAATTAGCCCCATTTTCGTTGTTGACGTCCTGGCCACCGTTGACATCACTGATAGCTAATTAACTTATATCCCTACAGTTGCCCTTTCGTCCCTCCTTTTTCATCGTTCTGTCGTACTCCGTGCGACCTGACGATTGAGTGGTGTTCACCCACTATAAGAAGCCCCCTTTTGTTGTTGTTCCTTATGTCTGCGGATAGACTCCTGTAAGAGTTCAAAGCTCAGGACAATAAACAAATTGATCCGGTGCTCCACAGCCCTTCGTCCTCATCCATGCAGATCATATCCCGTTGAGTGTAAAGGCCGAGTATAGCCGGCGGAATCTTTGTACCTCTAACGTATGTTCAAAAATTGTGAAAGGATATGCACAACCCAAAGCAAATTTGTCACTTCAAAGAAACAAAAAGTATTCATTATTTGACTAGAAAAGTCAAGTTTTCGAGGAAATTTTCCAGCTTCGCAGCCGTGAAAAAAACTATAAATTAGACTTATAAATGTCAATATTCTCGTCAGATGAAATCATACCCTAAAACTTCACTTATGTCAAAGAAAATTTTCATCCTTAAAATTCCTTCATAGACGTTTTAGGCATAAGATTACAATTAATCTCAGATCACCTTTTGAATCCCGCCATATTTTCAACAATGCTAATTGTTTTCAAGTTTTTCTCGATAAATTTAGATTCTGTTCGAGGTTTACATCAAACTTTTAAAATAATTAATTTCTTAAGAGAATTTACCAAAAAACGTGAATTTTGAATGATTTTTCTAATGAAGCTAGACAGGTGGACCATAACTATAGACTATGCAAAAAACCAGCAGTCATTTTCGAGCAAAAATGAAAGCCCACAACAAAGGCCTGATATTTTTAGTTTTTTGCTTTAGAAAACTGTCAATGCTAGATAACCTCTCTAAATCACTTTCATTAAATATTCAGATTACAAATATCTGTGCATGTTACCTTGTTGCAAAATAATATAGAAGTAAAAAATGGATAATTTTGACCAGTTTTTCGGTTTATTTCAGACTAAATGCTACGGTTGAGATTCTGTCATACTAAATAGCATAGTATATTTGTTCGATATCAGGCTACCACCGATTTTGCCAAAAATTAATGCCTTTTACACAGAAGGAGCTTTATGGGGATCAAATCAATTCCTAATATCAAAATAACCCAACCAAATTTAGGCTTAGCCAACAAATCCAACTTCGATCATGACTTGGCACGAATTCGCAGCCATATTATATGTTATCAACCTTCTTTTCTGTAATCAGCCTCAAAGAGAGCCTTCAACGACTGGAAAATGATACAAACGAGGATGTTGAATCGCAGAAGCGTCTCCAATTGGAACTCCGTTCTAGACTAGACGCTGCACTGCGTGATCTTGATGAGAAGACGTCGCAGTTGTCCGAACTGCGCGAGGAAATGGCTCAGTTGCGCAGCGTGCGGTACAAGCGTGATACAGAAATCAGCCAATTGCAATCCCAGCTCGGTCAACGAGATGCTGAAATATCATCCCTGAAGATGGAAAAACAGATGGTAAGGCGTTAGACGAAAATTTTTGGTTATGTTTGTTTAATTCTGATTGACCCACCGACTGAATGCTCTCCTAGGAACTGATAGAATAGGTACAGCCGACCTTGTTATATTTTAGAAAAACAAAATGGATTTGAATTACTTAAAAGTGTTTATAAGGTCATGAATAGATGCTAAGATTCGCGTTCCAGATATTTGTTTGGGTAAAGGAAAGGGCTAGGCTAGCACTGGAGCAGTTTGCTCAGTCTTCTGACTTTTCGAACTCGTACAGGAGTTCATCGTCCGAGATAACGGCGGCAACGAAATAGGTGAAAATTATAGGTATTGTAAAACAATCGACTCGGAGTGACGCATGTCTGGATTTGACTGCGCAGCGTTTTGTACGCCATCGCCAAATCAATAAATTGATTGAGCTTTCATCCTTCGACAAGACTTCAGCCAATCCTATGCTCGCCCACTCTGGAAACAAGACCAGCCGAAAATTGATTAGAGCATCTACCAAGGATGGAAACCCATTCAATTTATTGATTTGGCGCCGGCATACAAACTCTGTGCAGTAAACTCCAGATATGCGTCACTCATATGATTTTCGCTTATGTTTGCTGCTGTTATCTCTGACGGTGATCTCCTGTACGAACTGCTAGCAGAAGATGGCCTAGTAACTTAGAGTACTTTGGTGATACTTACGAAATCACCCGGGAGGCTCCTTGGGGTCCACAATATGTTCGAAAGTAACCATTTGCGCGAGAAAAGGGCTGTCTGTGCTCGTGGCTTCACCTTTCTTAAATCCTACCTGGAAATTTTCCTTTATTCTTTTGGATGGGTGCCGACTCGTGTGACCAATATAACCTGCTCCGCAGGAGCAAGTAAATGAGAAAATGCACTTGGATGTAGTCTGGACTGGCAACTTATCCTTACCTTTCCCGTGCAAGACCTATTGATTGAGAATAATATCCGAACTCCGGTTCCTGTGAAGGTTCGTGACACGGCTGGGTCAAGGCGTCTTTTTAGGAGTTCATTTACCGCATCCCCTTTAAAGGGGACTTTCAAGAATATCTTTACAGTGGGTGTGGTGGGTTTTATTTTTTTTGCTGTCATATTCTATGTGATGGATCGCTCCGGATACCCGTTCTCACGAAGCAGGCCATTGCTTTTCTTAAGTTTCATCTCAATGCTGCCTAACGAACAATTTTTTCTAGCTCTTTGGGCTTGACAGTGGACTAGATTACGTTTCTGTTGGGTGGGTATGAAACTGTCTAATTTTGTTTAGTGTCCGGGGCAGATTTTTTTCTTTTATTGAACTTGTAGTCAGCGGACTATGGTTTCTGCTTGTAAATGGACGTAAATATCTTTCTCACTAACCAATGCAGTGAACCCAATAAATCCAGCAGATTTGTTGTTTGAATCTGTTTCTGCTTATTTCCTGGGCGCTCTAAATAAGCTGTCCAAATTAACTGGTTGCAATCGCAGTTTGCTGATGAAAGCCCTCAGAAAAATTGCTGGCCAAAGTATTTGGTTTTGCAATTTCCAAGTTCGGAACTAATTTGTTTTCCCTTAGACTGTTTGACGCTCATGTTGGTTGAGTCAAGTCAAGACCCCTGTGCTTCAATCAGCCTGCAGCTCCCTGCACATTTAGTATTCGTCGTGACAGCAAAATTAGATGTATCTTTTGACTCAAGTGGTTTGCGCGCAAACCCTCTATAGATTTTTCTCCTTGTAACCGGGGTAAATTCCAAACACAGCCAGTTTACAGACTGCTGAATATACCACCCGACTGCTCAGTTAGATTTAGTGTCACATTAGTTAATTTGATCCACTCCCGATGCGGATTGCTGGGAGCTATTATCAAATGCACTATTTTTATGGATTAAACTTCATCTGCATTTAATGTTTTTGTTATTTACTTTTTTTAAATATCCACTATGATTTCTCTGTCTCGTCCAAATCGAGGAATTTATTCAGTATTGTCGTCCGAATTCGTTTTGGAGAAGGTGTTAGAAGCATAAAAAGGGTTTCTTTTTTTCAAAATGTTAAAGGCATCAGCTAAAGGCAAAGCTTTGGTCTAGTTGACTAAGCCTATGTCACTTTCATCGCAACAGAACATATCATTTCAATCTTAACTTTCTTTACTTCTCCTTCTTTCTCGGTATCAGCTTCAGAAGCAGGTAACAACTGAATCAGAAATGAAATATTCGAAGATAGTCTCCGATCTTGAAGGTCAAGTGAATCACTACATGGAGTCGGCGTCTAAACTGCAGACAGAGGTTGATCGCCTTCTCAGCATGATCAGAAATTCGGATTCAGAGAAGCTGGACAAAGATAATCAGATACATGAGCTTGAGGAGTACGTCAAAACTGGCATTTTTCTTTTAAACGTTTCCAAACATTCATTCGAACGCCTATTTCATGAGGTAGACAAGAAAGTCCTACATGCGCGAATTTAGCGCATGCTGCGTCTCCCAATGCTGGCAGCAGTAAATTAAGTACCATTATTAAATAGATATGGATAGATTGATAAAATTACCGGCTCCTAAAATACAAATAATGCATTTTCACTAACAAAAGCTGATATGTCAAATCATGGCTCTATAACAAGGCACCACTCAAACGTTAAATATAAAAGTGTTTTGGTAGTAGTGCGCAAAAAGGGAAATTAATAAAGAAAAAGTTAAAATACAAAATATCAACATCCATGCAGATTTAAAACACTTATAAGTTTTCCGGACGTGGAGATAGCCAGGTCATCTATAGTTGTTGGTCCAATGTGATTATTTAGCAGAGACAAGGTTTTTCTTGCATAGAATGATTCATCTTTGCCTTGCGTTCATGTCTTTTGATAAACGCAGAAATATTTATAAGGGATTGAGATGCAGGTGGGTAAGGTAGCTTTCGCTTCTGGACTGTTGGCTGGCCTCAGGACAGACAGGTTTGCTGATTTTCGACTCAGCGAAGTGCTACAGGGAAAGCAGATTTGGCAGTTGGTTCTGCCACTAAGGTTTTGACAGTGTCTCCAATGTCACCATTTGTCATCACATAAAAACCTCGACCGATTTGTCCTCGAGGCACCTCCGACCGCTTTCCTTATGTCCTTCTTATGATCCATATCCATTAAAGTGACCATTGTAAAACAGAAGCTTGAAATAGTCATGTATGGACCGAGCTGGGTGATTTTCTCATAGCTTTTTGGAAAGGCTTTTTGTTTAGGTAACCTACCGCCCCCCTCAGTCCATGCATGCGGGTTTGGGCTTCTATACTAACCACTAGGACCGTTTGGCGAAAGTACGCCAAATCTCAAATAGTGGTTCATTCGAAATTCTCGCAAGAGCTGACAATCCTGTGAGTCGCGAGATGATTGGGTCATGATTCACGGATCCTCAGTCCATAAACAAGCCCCACCCACATTCAATGTTGAGGCTTACATTGGTCAAAACATTTTGCCACTTAGGTAACGCACAGGTGAACGCATCCTCTAATGCCAGCGCCAGGGAGGCAGATGGCCGAGCAATCACCGCGCCCATTGGGGGTGATGAACCCTCAGCTGGTCATAACCCTTACGCCGGCCGTCAAGCCACAAGCAGTAGCACATTGTCTATGAGTACCGCAACTCCTTGTGTATGAATTACCCGTTTCCGCTAATTCCTCTGATGATGATTCGGTGGCGGGTTTCGAAGCGTCAAGCGCATAAAATTCTTGTTGTAGCAATAGCACATGCTTCTTTCTTCACATTTACCTTCTTATCGATTTCGTCGACAGGGCAACTCTGATATAAACACGCCGTTACTTTTATTCAATGTGATCAGCATTTCGAAGTCAGGGAGGGTGACTGGACTGGGAAGGCGAACTTTTCTTTTTCAAAGTCTGAATCATCAAATCGTTTTGTAGTTATTGGCTGGGACGAACGGGAGCTTGAACAAAAACACAATAAATGGATATTTCCCATATTATGTGTTGACGGGAACTTCAGACTTTTCAAGAAATGATATTTTTGGAGTCGATTAAAAGTCTGAAAATGTATATCATTCTCTTTGACTACGTAATACAGATGCTACTATAATAACCATTTTATGCCACCATTTTCTATTCGACTACTTATTGTAAGCCCAACAGGCTGGATAGTAGCATCATTTGTTTGAAGGCTGTTAAGCAGCTTGTCAGCTGGTTACTTGAAAATAGGACAACTGGTAAACTGCAGTTAGATTGTCGCAAAGATAGTTCGCTTGTTCCGATTCGAGTTCCGCCCTATGCGTTAATTCTGAGGATCTTTAATACACAATCAGAATCCCTCATGGCTGTCTCAATGGACCACTGGTCCTAATAACAATGTTCTTTTGGACAATTACTGTTATCTGACTCCATTATCTAAATGTATACTAAGTATGGTGTTATTACCTGGTGTTATGCAGATCAGGGAACTCGTGGCTTAATCATAAGAGAGGACCGACGGAGAGCGGTACTTAACACTAGGAAGACATGAGGCCTTTGTCGTACGTCAGCCGCTGAGCGCTTTCAAAGACACCTAATAGTAGAGAATATGGGAGTTTCAGGAAGTATTTCAAAAGAAGAAGGTCGATCACTAGAACAAGAGTTTTATTTGCCTGACGTTTCGGATTCCCTCAGGAATCCTTAATCATAGGTGATGGTAGTATAGTCGTAGTCATGCGCAGATAGATAAACTGGAGGCCTGAGAATCATGACTCCAGTAGCTTGCAGCTCACGGAGGTTGCCACCTTTTGCGAGGATTTCGGCCTCGTCAAACATGAAAATATGGCCGGGTCCCATCGAGTGAACTGCAACTTGAGAGTTGGCATCGTTCTTCCTCACCGCCACTTCATGCTCGGCCATTCGCGTCCGGAGTAATCTTCCGGTTTCTCCGACATATTTGCTTTGTCCACAACTGCACCAGATCCGGTAAATGACTCCACCCATCTGCGCATGATTATAACTACGTTATCATCACCTCTGATTAAGTATTCCCGAGGCAATTCGAAACGTCAGGCAAATAAAACTCTTGTTCCAGTGATCGCATCTTCCTCTTCTGAACACCTAATTTGGCAAACTGTTCGAAGCCAAGAGTCCCAGATTTTAAATACAAATAGTTATAAACTCCCAGCCAGAGTCAAGAAGACCAGAGGTGGCATCGAGCCAGGTGGTTGGTGTGGCCCAAGCCTCCCCCATGCGTGTCACTACAGCCTCCCTCCCCCTCCCCCCGTGTTTGGAATTTTTATGAGAGCGCGAACCGAATAACGGCTGCTGTGTTAAGTAACCGTCTGTCTGTTGGCAGGCTGTGTTTATAGAACGGTCAGTCTGCCGTGGCTGATGACATTCAGTCCAACTATATCCATCAAATTTCGGTCTATGCCTTATGAACTTCGACTATGCTGATTTGGCCAGGCTTCGTGGCGTGTACATGAATATACCATAGGAGACGTGCATCACCTGGCACGAGGGCTCAACGGGGTATAGAGTTAGGGGTAGATCTGTGTATCAGTTTGTTTGGATGCTGGACGACGTTGAAGTATGAAGTTGCTCTCACCCAGTTACTACATGCTCACATAATTGGCATAGGTTTGAGCTCCTCACCGGTTCTCGGGGCCTGGCTGCTGCAAAGTACAGCAATTCAGTTCTGTGTATAAATTTATTAGCGCCCATTTAAGCTAACGTTTATCGTTCCTGAAATCTGACCTGCCTTTCCGAGAGCACACTTGCAATCCAGACAATAATATACGGCGGAAGATAAATGAACGTTGCCGGCCAATCCAAGGGAGACTGAAATGGCCATTTTTTGACTATTAGTCGTTAACAGCCAGTCATACGCAACCCTGAGGCTCGAATTCGCGATCTTTGTTCAGAAGTCTAACGTTCTAACTGTTGAGTCACAGGCTCGTGGACTTGCCGGCTTAGATCGTTGATCATCGTTCACTGATCGCTACCGGAAGTCAATCGTCTGGCTCTGTCTTAGGGCTCATTCTCAGGTCCCCTCCACAGCAGCCGCACAGTTGCTAGTAAATCGCACCGGCACCAGGTTATCGCCATAAGTCCAGCTAGCTTTTGTTCTGCATGAAATTTGTGCAGGTTTTATGTCGCTGGACGGGCGAGACCAACAACAGGCTAAGCGACAATACGTCTTGAACACGGCGGGGATAGGGGAGCAGTAGTCATTGCACAAATCAACCGATGACATTAGGTTTATGGTGCGTTGCCTCCCAGTGCAAACAACCGACGGAAGAGGACTATGTCGCGATGTCTCTGCTAGCTTTTTGCTGCAATAAAAACATCACTTTTAAAGAGACTGGGTATGTCATGTCCACCGGTTCTTTTTTTATAGACGTCACTGTCGAAATATAACTTTTTTTGCGCTTCGCTAAATTTTCTGAACATTGATAGCAACTGTATGGCCAACGCTTATCAAGATGCTAGAAAAATTATGTTATAATGTGTAATTACATGGTACAGCCAACGCATAAAGTCTTAGAAAAGGAGCCGACCAAACAGAATTGGTCAATAATGTAACAGAAAAATGAACTAGTGAGAGTTGTATAAGGGGCGTAGACCCATATATTATGCGTATTATCTAACCCACAAACACAAAAAATAAATTCAGATAGAAACAACCATAAAGATGTAAAAATTTGCACATTTTTAAAAGGCATCCTTCTTCTGGGGTCCTCTGAAATTTTCCTATCAAACCTACCAACTGTCATACCGTTGAGAACTGACCTTATATCGTAAGAATAGTTTACTCGGATTCAGCGCGCGTGTATCTACCCTTTACAATGCTAGAGAAGCCGCCTTTAAAGTTCTCCTCAACAATCGACACAAAAGAAATCGAGTCTTAGACCCTAAGTAGCGGTCTAGGCTACTGGTGGCCTCTTCGATCTGTAGGTTAGCTGTTCACATCATGCGCAGTTTTACACAGCCAGAACAGTCTTTCTCGTTGTTCTAACACACTGGTTGATTCGCTAGTTAATTTCCCATTAGAGTCAGTGTAGTATTTTGTCTTTGCAAGACATTTTCTGATCTGACAAGAATAGACGATAGAAAAGCCTTCCTCTTCATGATTTTCAGCCCATGCATCACTCTGAGTATTGTTAGTCTTGCAGTTAATCGCAACAGACGAGTGACATTTTTTTAGGTTTCGTTACAGAGTTGCGTCTTATATATCACTTTTTGAGCAAGGCGAAGGCACCGAGTTTCGCAGGACGTCATATAACTTCGTGGCACCTTATTCAACTGCATACTGTCATAGCCTATTTAATAAGACAAGATAAAATGTCCGATTGAGTATCAACCTAGCGGGCTGAGACTTGATAGGTATAAGATACGAGTGGTAAGGGGGAAGAAGAGGACACCCTTCAAAGGAAAGAATATACTCCCCAGTTTTTAAGCACGAATATTTTGGGAACGATGTCTTGTCTGTGCTGGCGATACTTGTCAATGAATTCCTCCGGATACCCGGCCAACGTTCTTGAGGAAGCTTATCTTCCCGTCGATCGTATGTGAAGAACAGATTACAGTGCCAGGTAATACTAAGGAATTGCATGCATTATCCTTTCCGGCTGATTTTCCGCTAGATGGACCTTTGAATGGACCCGAATGCGTATAAGAACATCTTGTAGTCATTCTTGTAGACTCTAGATTTTGCGATTAATTTCTCATTTATAAAAATGGTCCTCTAGGTACTTCTCGTTTGTGCCATTAAGGTAGTCCGTACGTGTGAACCTAAAGTCCTCAGACAGGGTGTCATGTTCTCGTATATTAGTTGTTTTGCAAGTAGGCATTTAACCTATTTTTCCCAATACGGTCTTCCAGCGCTTCTGCCGCTTCCTTTCTCTGGTCTTGAGATAACGGCATCAGTGGCCTTGCGTAGTTTATTTAGAACCGATGTTTTCACTGCCGCCTTTTGAGTTTCCCTCGGTCGTCAGCGCCGTTGTATGATGCGCATGACTAACATTTTGACGCAAGCAGCTATTCGAACAACTAAAATTCGTCCATAGAGTGATGTACCGTGTCTCCATCTTCACAGAGGATTCGCAAACACCTGCATTTACGGTTAATGCCGGCGTTTTGGCAACTTGATAGGGCACAATGCCCGATAACAGTAGCTACTCATCGCATCCAGCGCAAAATAAAATTCGTGAGGTTTGGCATTCTTTGGGGCAGTGCTTTATTTGGCAAGAATAAAGCTTTAATTCATATACGTAAATCGATTCCGCTTCAGTGAATACTTGCGAGGGCAGAGGCAGTCGCCATACTACTAACTAACCCGATTTTATGCGCACAGAAGATGTTTATTGAGGCACTGAGGCTTCTAGACGGAAGACGAACTCTGCATGCATACTTACAACTCCTACCAGGGCGTTAAGCAGCGACTACGCGACGAGACAGTGACACCGCGGTGACATTAACTCTGCCTCCCTCCCCCGTCTGGCCCCTTGATCTCTGAACCGCTTCTCCCCCCTTACTTCCTGTTGATTGGATGCTTACAATTTTGTTCCTCTACCTGCCAAAACCTACCCTCCCAGTAACTACCTTTGGGGTAGCCATGGTTACGTCTTAAACCCGCGTCCCATTGTGGCGAGAAAGTGAACTCAGAAGAGAAATTTAGTGCTCCCTTGACCTCCTCGATAAATCTCATTAAGGACTGCTTTCAGGTCGTGGAATTTGAGTGAACATCAGTAAATCTCTTTTTTCTCTAGTTTGGTTACGCTTCTAGTGTAGTGTTAAATCGACAAAAATTCCATGGGATGTGAAACCTGGGCCATTTGCTGACATTAAACTAGTCTTCGGAGACAGGAAAGGTAAAGTAGGTTGGTCAAATTTACCCGGCTAGGCCGTTGGGCATTTCTATCAAGGCACTCAACAGAATTGAAAATTTGCTTCAGGATGTAGGACAGAGTCTGTATTCTAAAGAAAGCAGGAAACCACAATTAACGCACTCATAAAACACAGGGTTTATCAATCATCTCATAACAAATGTTTACATTAGCATAATAACGTAGACGCAACTTCTGTGAAAATTCGCCTCTGAACTTGCCATTGGCATGATTAAATTGTCATCACAATATCTAACGCTCGTTAATGAAAGTTCACCGATCGCAAACGGAAAGCACCTGTCCGCTCCATCTTGGGGATCATTCAATATCAGTATCTAACAATCTAAACCGATCAGAAAACGAGCCCGTGGCCCAATAGTTAGAGCCTTAGACTTCTTTTCTAAAGGTCTTGGTTTCGAGCCTCGTGTGGGGCACCACTCGGGGTTGGGTATGACTGGCTGATGACGGCTAATGAGTTAGAAACAGCCATTCAGTCTTCCTCGTCTTTGTCGGCAATGCCATCCGTCTTCTTTAACTCTTATAGTCGATCCCCGCGGACCTCCTTATTTTAGCATAGGACTCGAATCATGATTTTCTGCCTGATTTTCCATTATTTCATGAATTAAGCGTTCATGATTTTGTTCGTGCCGCTTGATAGACTGAGACAGCTGGCTAAGAACCTCAGTTAATTCCGGTAAGAGCAGATAGGTATTATTTTTTTCAGTATAACCCCTGACCAGCTCGCTAGGTACGCTCCTGCGTGTGCGGGAGTGCCATAAAGGCCACATTGAGGAGGAGCCATTGCAGCCTGACTCTCATTCCTCCATCTCCTCACATACGCACACACGAACACACGCGTACTAAAAGAGCGGCGACGTAGGTGGCCCAAGTTTTCCCGTCAGTTGGCAAACCCTCGAAGCCACGCCTTTTAGCGCACCGTGATAGATTCAAGTGCATCGGATGTATTATAGTGAAGAGAGAAGCGCGCTAAAGGTCGACCTCACTCTCTGCCCCACTGTTCGGCGACTGCCTAGCTGCTCGGACACCTAAGGTGAGGCCTGCAACCTAGTGGAAGCGCGAACGCATGCACCGACAGGGAATCAGAACCGATAGAAAGTGTCAGCGCCTACCAGGCCGCAGAGACCGCGGTTTGCAGAAGTTTGGCATTGCATAGGCATACAGAACTTGAATCTCAGAAGGGTAAGAGAGAAATAGCGCTACATGGACAACTGTCTTTTCGCGAGCATAAGTGCAGTGCTATATAGATAAAAGGAAATATTTTAGGTACGTTGGCCTAGGTCTTTTGTTTTTGTCACTCTGACAAAGCGCAGGTTTGCCTCCTCTGGTTCTACATGGATGACATCCTGTTTTACTTGCCGACTTATACGAAGTGTCCACGGTTTCCGTGGCTGAGAAGACAGCCAGCTGACGCAGTTATCAAACACACCATCAGTCCAGTTTGTGTTGTGTTTTAAGTGGTTGATGAGTGGGTTTGGAGTCAGACGGTGAAAACTTTTTCTTATTTCCTGGCGTGTTTCAAAGGGGCAGGTCGTGCTGTAGTGCGCAGACGGGTTTGCCGGCTCTGTTAGCCACTACGCCCGATACCAAATCCGGTCTCCTTGACACTAGAAGGTGAGGGAAGATAGGATGCGATAGGTGCAGGGCAGGTCGCCCATCACTCAAAACTCGTTTACGCGAAAATCATCACGTTGGCCACAGCTTGCTGAAACATGTGGTGGGCATCGTTGAAATCGACGGTCAAACTTCTGTAATAAGAAGTGTCTTTAGGTCGGTTTTCTGAAGAAGAATATGCAATAAACAATGACGGCTTGTCATTGAAACTGCGTAAAGCATTAATGCGCTGTAGCTCCGTGGTAATCTACATTAATTGAGGATATTCCCGGACTCGCTGACCTTACAGTCAGTACTCATAATATGACTGCATGCAGTAAAAGCGCACACACCTGTCCGGTCAGACACAATCACACTACATAAGTGCTAAGACACTAGGCTGCCGACCTCGGCCTCGAAGGCCAAATGTTATTCCAAAGTATATTGATTATTTTTAGTCATGACTTCACGCTAATTGTAGATGATCTGATAAAATCTCACCGCCCAAGGTAACCTTCCAGGTTTCTGTAAACTCTGCCTCAATCATGCTGGGTTCCCCCCTTATTTTGCCGTTAGTTATGAGGTTTGTTAAATCAGCTAGCCCTTACAAGCTGAGAAGTTGGATGTGGTTGTGGCCTTTGACATACCTCCATCAACTTAGCCGCTTAAAAAGCACTGCGCACTAGGGACTTGCGAGTGTTTTCATATTTTCGAAAAATATTTGGGTTATCTTGGTTCATCTATTGAATCGATAGCTTTGTGGATAAAACGTATATACTGGTACTTCTCAACAACCCCAAACATCTCATGTTTGACTTAATTTCTATAAAACAAATTTTATTTGCGCTTTGCAACACTTAAGGTCGCTTAAGAGTTGGCATCTGGCATCGAAACATTTAACCAAGCACGAAAAGACATACTACAGTAACACATATTTTGATTTCTTTAAATAACACTACTAATGCGTTATAAGTAGACAATCAATATTTTATTCGGTGCGTAGCGCAATATGACATGCAAGTGAAAAATGTCTGCGGCACCGTAAATGTGCTCGTTTTTTACAGCTTTGTTTTTTCTTTACCATCCGATAACGCTGAAACCAATTCCAGTTTATAAACAGCCTTCTTCAGAGTCTGCTACTTCTTCAAGTTGATTTTTGTAGCAAACTGCTGATAAAGACGATTTTACGTTGGTCATGGAGTTATGAACGTCGTATAACAGCACCAAAACGAAGTCATCTTTTCAATAAGCTCATATCTTACCATTCACAACAATTACTACTTAGCACGTTCGCGTCGAATTTTGTATCAGTTGTGGGGCAGGATATTTTCTGGTATATAAGTTTTAACGCCAACTTCCTTTATTAAGACAGACGCACAGTTGAAGCATTGTTTTCCTGAAATAAGTTTGATCAAGATAAATGCGTCGAGACACACGACCGAAAATACCAGAACGGGGTATTATCTGCATTTACTTAAGCCATTATCCTTTTTAACCGTGAAAGCCTTCGTCTTAGAGACCAATGGAACAAACATTCTTGCATATTTTCACTGTTATTTTTTTCAGATCTCTGCCCGAGCACCGAAGACTATGAGCGTTTGCTTACTAGGCAACGCGTTTCAGTTTTATGGGTTACGCAAGTTGTTTATTCTTGACGGCGATCATTCATTAGTAAGGACGGTATTCGTTTCAACATAAAACATTAATTTTGGGTCAGGGCATCACAAACTAAAATGTTGGCAATGCACGCACTAGCAAAATCCAATTGACTATGAAGCGTTGAATAGGCAACAAGCAAAGTTTTCAATTAGCCTTCTCTGCAACTTTGTTCATTTCCACTGTTGAATATTGCACAGGCGAACGAAGAACCTACAACTTCTTATCTTGGTTTTCAACAAACCCTGTCAGAAAGAAATATCAGTGCCTGTGACTAGTTTGTGAAATTGATTGTGGATGCCTTTATAGTAAGCTCCAAAAGTTAGCTTGCACTGACGGTTTTTATCAGAATATATCTGTGGTGGTAGGGCGTCCACGGATCTGGTGAAGGAACGTGCTTGTGCCATTGTACCTGAGAGCAGGCAGTCGCATAACGACTTGTAATATATTATGATGTGGAACTGACGAAGACAAGCGAGACCGCAATGGATCTTTCTGGCTTATACGTCACCATCACCCAATGGTACCAGTCTCTATGTGACTGCATGCGAGGGCTTTTTAGTGATCTCAAAGTCACAACAGGACGAGCATGTTACGTAACCAGATAGTTGAACGGCCTACTATCATCATATTTCATATCGCAACCGAGAAGAACAATGATCTCGTGGCGCAATATTGGAGCATTGCACTAAATTAACAAAAGTCACTGGTTCAAATCTCATGGATTACCAGCCCTGGGAACGGGTATGACTGGTTCATGACAGCTAATAAGCCAGAAATGGCAATTCCGGTCTTCTCTGTCTTTATCGGTTCCACTTCAGCAGAATATATCTGTCTTTGTACTGAACGTGCCTAGAAGTCAAAGAGCTAGAGCACGTTGCCTGGTTGAGCAGCGTGGTAGCGAATAGGGGAGTGCGTCCAGAAGTTAGCGTCTGTTAGATATCCACAGCATTTGTTCATTTCTAAAATGTTATTCATGCATTTTGCGAGTTAATATCTTTGCCGCATTTAAAAAGAAAACTCCAAAGGAAATCTTGACTAAAACTGGAATTTACTTCTGCTCCGCTCTAATACTCCCAGGCAACTTCACGACGCCCAAAATCAGATAAGCAGCTTGAAGAGGGCGCAGCAGATGGATCGAAAGAAGAACGCGCAATTCTTGGAGGAAGCTCGTCAACGAGCAGACAATATTCAATCTGACGCTGAAGTTCTAAAGGTGATTTGCACGACAAAACTACTATCATCATCCTCATCATTGCTTCGTCTTAACTTCTCTACCCCTATCCAGCAGCCACGCCTACTTTCAATCCAGTTACAACAACTATCGAGGCAGTACGGTACTATTAGACAAATAGCAAAGGATAATCAAAGTGCAAATCTCGAAAAAAGATACACCAAGTCAAGATTGAGGAGAGTCGGCCAAATCGCCTGACTCTATACGAGGGAACGACGCAAGTTCAACAATAACGTCACGCAGGATGAAACTAATCTTGGAAAGCTTGTGTGTGTTAGTGGGAGCGGGGGCGTGGCTCTGGTTTTATATGATTTCAGGAGGCCATTCCTATGGCCTCAGGATTGGCCTGAAAAGACCAGCACGAAAGGAGGGGCGGACGTGAACAGTGGCAATACTCTACCGGCAAGGGGGGAGAAATTCCATGCGTTTGAGGTCAGCGGTGGTGACAGCTGTAATCGAACCAGAGGGGGAGGGGAGGTAATAGCACGTAGCTGTCGAAACAGTTGTCCATTGAAGCAGTGGAGGTGGGCTGAAGCATTGCGGAAAAAGGCGATTAAAAGGCAAGAGAGCAGAATGGGGAAGGTGGGGACAATTTTCAAGCACCGCTTATGTTATAGCCCAGTTGGTTCGGCGTCGCCAGTTGTTATAGCCCGTTATTTCGAACCCGACTAATAGGTAGAAGAAGGCAAGGAGCGGTCCTGATAGGCAATATCTTTATTCAACCGTACTCAAAGACTGTGTGGCCTGCGGGGTCTGCTGAATCGTCGGAGTCTGCCGGTCTGTCCGAGCCATCGCCCTTTAGCTTGTAAACTCAGGCATCTTTATACGGCTCCGGGCTTTCCTAGCGTATGGCCAACTCCCAGACAATCTGGAATAATTTTGACTACGCCCACTGCGCCGGCTATGTGGGTGGTCGTCTGGCTTTCTTGGCTCACGGCGTGCGCGTCTGGCATGCGGGCGTGACGTACTCTGGGCGGCGCTTTTCGCCGACCGCCGTGCGTGCACAGGAGCTCCACGTGTGCTCGGGGAGTGTGCGGCCATGACTCAAATAGCGTGCACTTCTCGTCTCCACAACAACTTAGTTGGTACTTGGCCGGGGACTAGTTTTAGCACCAGTGTACATTCGATTGGAAAAAAGAGGGCCAACAGGAAGAGAATTAAGGAAGTCAAGTTAAGCGAATGAACTTTTTCGATTAATTCATCATCAGGCAATACAGTAATATAAGGGAGGGTAGAGTTAACGAAAGCTTTAGGCAAACCAAGCAGTAGTAACAAGGGGGAGAGAGGGGGAACAGGTGTAAAAGGATCAAGGGGGGATCAAGGGGACCAGATTCTAGTCTTAATTGGGGACAGAGAAATGGGGGTGGGGGAAGAGGGGAAGGGGAAGGAATCAGACAATTAGTTAATGCCATCCAGTGGTCCTCGTCTCGGATTTTGTTGGGTTGTGTGAGGACGCAAGGTGTCAACGTCTTGAGACTGTGTCGGTGGCCTTTGGATGCTGGAGGCCGCTGTCTCATCATTGTTTCGCGGCGTAGTAAGAGGCGTGAGGGCAGATTTTGAAAAGGCTTTTGGCCACGGGAGCCTAAGGGCCGCTACAAATGCTTTCTACGCACATAAAATGGGGTTTGTGAGGCGAATGGTGACTGCTTCTGCCGTCGCAAGTATCCGCTGACGCAGGAACTTAGAGTGTTTAGCCGGAACTTTGTAGACGACTCTAAATGCTTGGTTGACGTCTACCCGATGACCGCTGTCTACCAAGTGAGCCAGAATTGCGCTTGATATCGACTTAGTTTCGCCTCTGTTTAGCCACGCAGGGCGCTGCTCTCGCATGCGCTTGGATAGACGTCTAATCGCTCGACCAATGTAACTTGTCCAACAGGAGCAGGTAAAGTTGTAGATACACATTGATGTGGTCTGGAACGGCAGTCTATCCTTGCCTTCAAGGCGAAGAAGTGGAGTGCTTGAGAACAATAATCTTAACTTTGCTGCTGGATGTGTACGCACGATTGCAGCGTTCAGACGAAGCTGTAGAAGTTCGCTTGCTGGATCACCTTGAAAAGGCAATGTAAGAAATACGGCGATGATGAATTAATCGAAAACGTTCGTTCGCTTAACTTGACTTCCTTAATGCTTACATGGATATCATCGAGGAACAGAATTCTTGGAGGAAGGGGGGCTCGGGCACGCAGTTTGGAGGAAGGGGGGCTCGGGCACGCAGTTTGGAGGAAGGGGGAACACCCTTTCGTAAAAGGGAAACAAGTGGAGTCGATCTAGCCGGAATTCACTGGAAATAGACGTGGAGAATTTCCAACTTGTTCAAAAGGAAATAGAAATCATCATCATTATCATCTTAGCATTATTTTGGCATGTGACTAGAGCTGAAGGAAAACAGGTTATGGTGAAGTAATAAACCGAAGTAATTGTATTGTTGCTCTTTTACTTTTATCATATACCTTTAACCATTCCTCTACCGCTAGGATTTGTGTTCTCGGATGGATGATACAAATTAACTTAAGGTATAGGTAGTTGAATACGATGTCGTTTGTAGCCGATTGTAAGTAAAAGGTATGGCTTTTTATCAGACAGTCGACGACGTTACCGACCCTGCCAGCCTAGTTCTCTACAGTGGCAGACAAGTGGGTTCGATTCACAGCGACACACTCATCGAGTGCATTAATTTGCGAAACCGCAACCAATTAATATTTTCCGCCGTCAGACATCCCTTTAAATCTTTGTCACACGCATGCAACGTGTAATGATTTTACACTACACCTTATTTCAACACCAGGCTTAAACAGATTAGTCAGTTCTCTGAACTGCGCGGCAGTATAGGAGCAGATCATTGTGTTACCAGAAAAAGAAATATAACTTCACACACAGAATCGCAAAGACAGACCTTACAAATCTGAGGGAACTAAAAATCAAGTTCCTCTTTTGATATCCTATGTAAACTCGCATTTTATCTGCCTGGGTCTTTACCGGGCTTTTCTTACGTCATCGTACCCGTCCACTTGATTTGGACACAATTGGCTGTCAATCTATCTGCAATCTAGAGTTAGCAGTTTGGAGATTCCTACGTAATCTTAGAGGGAAGTTATTCAAGCAGATCTACTTCATCAAACCAAAGCCTTAACGGATCCGTTAAAACCGAGGTAATAATTGGCAGTTGAGTAGATATTTCACGATGATCTCACTGGGGCTGGTAGGTGTTGGGCTTTATATTCCTATCACCTTTCGGTTTGCAGCTAAGTTTAAACTGACTAGGTAAATCTAGCAATTAATCTCTAGAGAAATTATAAAGCATGTGAAAACGTGGTTAAAAAATGATTTTCGTTATCATAAGTACCCTACCGTCTGCATGTATAAACTTACCCATTTTTTACATTTTCTTCAAGAATATGATGTCAGAGAAGGAGGTTCGCATTCGGGAGCTGGAACAGGCCCTACGGGAGAGCGTTCGCCTCACTGCCGAAAGGGAGGCACATGTAGCGAGTAGAGAGGATTCGACTCGCCAACTGGAACAACAGGTGGGTCCCTAACTATTCACTGTGCCTTCGTCGCTGTGCTTCCATGTTTGAGAGGATTGAGTAGCCAAAAATACTGCGAGGATGAAACAAAAAACTGCCTTTACTAATTACCCCGAGTTCTGCACTAAATCATTGGGTTGTAGGAGAGAATATGTGTTCTAAGCTTTGTAAAATTGAATGGAAAGTATTTGGAATGGTTACGCAAACTTCCCCTATCTTAATTTCGACATATTTGCGGACGGTAAGGAACTTATTTTGGCTGGAGAAGGTTAAGGGAAAATTTGTAACCTCAGGTTTAACGGCCGTGCGAGGGACGCTAGACCGTTTGTAAACCATCAGCAATAAAGTTTCTCGATGGCACTACCACGCAATACTGACACTTTTAGATAGCTTTAAAAGGGACCCCGTCTTAGCAATTGTGAAGACAGAAAAAAGGATGCAAACTAATTTGGGTTGTTTGATTGCTGACAATGTTGAAAAGCCTGCATGCTAACGAGACGTCGAATTCACTTGAGAAGCATTATCGATGAAGACTGAGGACTTTGGAATGGTTGTTTTAAGTCAAGTTGCCTTTAACAGCCGGCCACACCAAGCCACCAAGCGCGGACGATTTAGAACTCTGTAGGCCAATCAGACGATAACGAACGAACACTTTACCCCTTGTCCATAATGCGGTCTAATCTCATGTTGTCTGAGATGTGGACTATTCAGTTGTAAAGGGGTTTTGTACATGGATCTATTATGATTGTCTGGTGGAAGCGGTCCTTTGCATTTTTTTCTCGGCTCTGCAGATCTGAAAACCAATCTAACGGCCAACGCTCTACCATTGGATTAATAGGCGCACCGTGAGCCGTGAATTTAGGCACACTTGTATCGATTTACCTGTCCAACCTTCTGCTCGTTTGGAATCCATCATTGCGGACACAGCTAGCTGACTGCTTAGGCAGGATTTCCCAAGCAATCATTTAGAATCCACCAGAATGACGATTAGGCTCACTTTATTATTAGGAGGTTTTGGCTAATTTGATTCTAGATGATTGTTTTAGGAAATCCTGCCTGGTGAATACCTAAAAGGCAGCATTAATAAATTGACGGAAACGATGTTGTCGTAATGAACATTGCACAGTCGTAAAAACTCATAATTAGAAAATTTTTGGAGCCGAAATATACCCTTTCTTCGAGTTTAAAATTTGAGAAAGACGTAACTTGTTACCAAACGAGTACAATAGATACTATTTTTGTTCACATTTTTTTTATAAAATATATTCGAACTTGCGCGCGCATTGAAAAAACAATGAGAAGAATAAGTAAACATTTGTTAAAGGCTATGTTTTCGGAGGTGGTTAGAAAAAAGCTCCTGAAAAAGCCAGCATCCTGGCGTGGCTTAAATGTCTTGAGAGTTGGTTGTACGATAATCAGTACTACAAGCCTACTCAATGCCGGTTTTCGAGCGATTATAAATTCTTAGCACGTTCCGGTATTTTTCAGGATTCCGGACCAGAACTCTATTTGACTCAAATTGTCTGATACCTTCAGAGCTACACGTCTGCCAGATCCTACGATTTTTATGAATGACGCATCCTTGTATCTAAATGTATGCAGCTCACTTGATTTCCTTTCTTTGTTCCTTTTCTGCTAGATTCGCGAATTGCGATCAAACGTCGAGCATCTACAGAGAGAACGAAACAATTTGTCGGCCCAACTTGCAAATCAGCAGGAGGAGCTTCGCGATCGAGAGAGTCAATTGAAGAACCTTGAATCAGACTGCGTATGTACTCTGGCTGCACTGGTCCAGTTAACTAAGTCTGTGGTTTTGTGCAAACACCGTAGATTCGCCTTCGTTTCTCCACTTTGTTTGCGTTTCCTTACGTTTGCGGAATGCCCTTTGAAACGAATTTGGTGTGTCGTATGCAAAACAAACTAGTCGTTCATGTCTGATATGCCCACCTCATCTTCTTCCGTAATCTCGGTAACAATAGCTTATAAGTAACATCAGAGCCTTATGTGCATTCCATGACTTCTTAATTATTTCGTGATAGCACGCATGTTTGGTTAAACTTATTTCTATAGGCGTCAGTTTTATTGGACACAGTCCAGTTTCAGCAGTTATAATTCCTGTTGTGTGTCGTCCTGTTGTCTTCTCCATTGAAGATAACAGAGTTTCGCGCATGCGAGATGGAGAAATACTTTCAAAAGTATAACTGATACTAAGCCAACTATGTGTGTCCTCCAAGGCACAGTACTTCCCCTTTAGAATGGAATTCTGGTATGTCTGTTTAAATACCAAGTTCCTGTATGTGACATGTGCAGACAGGATCATTAGTCCTGTCAGCCCCTATGAGCAGTGAGTGTAGTCGACTGTCTCAGCACATTTACCTAGTTATAAACAATCTGATGCACTTAACCCTATGACTTTGCGTTCAAAGCCGTTGCTTTGAAGGTAGTCAACTGATGGACTAACCCAGACCTCACAGTTAGTCCAAAGTGTGGTTTTGCAGAGAAGCCGACAGGTGAACTCATGTCCTTGATATTGTCGCCTGTATGGTTCTCTCACTCAGCAAAATCCACGCTGTTGTGGTGGCAGGCTGAAGTACGAGTTCTCACCTTGCCAGCCAACTGTCCCGTGTCGGGCTTCCGGTCTTCTCGACTTCGTCATGACACTGTGCCCAGATAGGATAGGAGGAGAGAGGACGGTAGACGCATCTAAAGTATGCAATCACTATAAGCAAAATGACGCATATGATAGGCGGCACACGGTGAACCTCATAAAAATCGAAAGTTGAACAGGTATGTTGTATGTACCGTTAGGTTTGGGATTTATTCATATCAGACATCTTGTGAGGAGTTCTCAAGGTCACTTTAGCCAGCCCATCAAACGGCCATTACCAGCGAGTTCCCGATGAAATTTCGATAGTTGCAAGCGTTGAAGTCCACTGAGTTCCACGCAGAGTGAAAGCAGACGAATAACTTGCACGTAAATTAATTTAGGGTGATGTGGCTTTAAGTGCTGCAAATATTCCCGTTTTTAACTTGAAAAGTCTAACTGGCAAACATTTGTCTGCGGCAATTCATTATCGGAACTACACAACTGCATTGATAATGAGAATATGGGCGGGGGCAAGATTTACAAATGCCTTACGCGTATAGCATCGCATCTAGAATAGAAGCCGCTCTGTGGCTGCTAGCGAGATTCTAGAATGATTCCGGTGGCAGAGCGGGACGAGTGAGCTCCGCTAGCGATCGGTGAACATTCATCAACGAATATAAGTGTCTTCTAATTAAAACTCCTCGTTTTCACCCCGCCCACATGACGAGATCAGCAGAGAGAGGTCATTTGACTAAGGCAGGGGGGATAGCGTAGGCTGTGAGTGGTGATCATGGGTGGAGGACGTCAACTGAAAACCACTGTCACGTGCGCGGAGTTAAGACGTCAACAGGGGCGGGGTCGACAGGCGGTCGCCAATTGGAGTCGAAATTGGCCAGCTGAGAAAGAGCACCTGCATGGAGTGAACCACTGTCATCAGAGAAGCAAAGTTGCTCTGCATCAACCGCATTCACTCCTATATCACGAACGCTGCACCGAAGACACGACGTCCGGGGCTGACAGCCAGTCCGCTGCATGCCAATCAAAACCGAGCTTTCGTGAGAGAGGTCCGGATCTTGCATGCTTGAGTGGGCCATAAGTCCTCCTGTAAAATGAACCATTACAGCTTGACTGCCAGTGCTGAGAAATACCGAGCGTTCCAGTCAGTCGCTACGATCTAACTCCTGGCTTTTCAAGCGCGTCACATATGCCAGTATGAAAATTGCCCTAGTGGGTCATGAAAATGGATTCCTATAGTGCACCGATTAAAAGCTATACGAATGTAAGCTCAACGGGGCATATATTATAATTCGCAATTGATATCCCTTTTTTCTGGTTCTACCAGTTCCAGGGCTACATTCCAGAGTTGGAGAAACTGCGTCGTGCAAATCAAGATGCCAACCTAAAGATTGCTGCTCTCATCAAGCTAGTCCACGGCCATGAGGACCACCTGACGGAACAGGATAGATCAGTGGTAAGTTGCCTTTGCCCTGAGGCAGCCTAAATAAGTCAACTGCGAATGCGAGAAAAATCAGTTCGTAAGTCGTCGGTATAGCGGGGGCACATCCCAGAGGAAGAAATATAAGTTCTCGACACATCTGCTTGGAGCATAAGTAGCCAAATGTCCACCTACTAGAAACAAACACTGTTTAAGTCTCCAGTTTGAATCATTTTCTATTAGAGGTCTTTATATCAGGAAATACATAAGCATCTTTAACTACGTTCTGCTCTTCTTATGCTTTTCCATACTGTTTCTTATGAAAGGGATGTCTCTTAACCTGAAGTGTAGGCGCTCCTGATGTGATGCCTATCTTCTAGTTGTTTTAAAGGAGGCCTTAACTTATCACTGACAGAGCTCCATAGAATTTAAACTGCTAAGCAAATGGTTAAGTTGATTTAAAACAGAGTCATCATAGGAACAGGTTCTGCTTGTAAGACTGGGCTAGCAGTTAAACGACGAGATTTCTGAAATTCACGACTACAAATGAACCCCAGGAGTTCGCTTCTGTTAGGTAGTTCATGCAGACTAGGTCATCCAACTTTCGTAAACTCAAGCATATAGTTTTTTCTTAAAATGTGATCTTCTCTCGGAACAAATAATTATTTTTTTAGTTTTCAGCTGACAAACCTTGGCTACGCACGTTTCTGTATGCTTTCTTTGTTTTTTAGATATCCGACGTTGACAGCGGGCATTATTAGCTTTTTTTAATTTCCCTCCGTATAGAGCAGTTTATTCAACATCTATAGGCATAGACCGTCATTTGATGTGCATATGATCTAGAAGCCTTTAATAAAATGATCTACATCGAGCTTGAAAATATATTTCTATGAAAAGCAAAAAGCAAAAATTTCAAAAACGGTATATCAACCAGAAAGCAAGCAAGCTGGGGATCCACTAATGAACCCATCCCTCGAAAATGTGCCAAGCAGCGGCAGAATACCGGCGAAACAGGTGTCCGGGCTTTTAGCTAACACCTGTTCTGTCAGTATGGTAAATTACAAAATAAAATAGGATTCATTGTAAATGAGGTCCAGACCGAAAGTCGATATGATTATTCGGGCCGAGTTCCATCAGTAACAGTGGGATATTTGTGTAACATTCATAAACTGTCCTGGATTACACGACGGCCATCCGCATTTACGTCATCTTAAATACGTTCCATGCTTTCCACAACTTCCATTACTTCAGTTGGCCACTATTCCGATGTTCCTCGGATACGCCACGAAGGGTGGCCTCGGTGCTAAGCTACAAACACGCACCTGGGGAGCTACTTCCGGATCGGTGCCCAACGTTGGTCTCCTGGCACCTGGCATCGGCGGATCAGCCGGAGGTGCCGCAGCAGGCACCGCTTATATGGGGACGGGAGCCTCTACGGGTGGAGCCACTTCACCGCACTTTACGGGCAGCGCCTTCCAGCTCATTGGCTCCAACTCTGCTGCAGCCACTGCAGTGGCCCTGTCCGCCGGTGGTATGGCCATGCAGACCGCCGATTCGATAATGTTGGGGCGACTGCTGCATGAGAAGGAAACAATGGTGAGTGAGCCAAGTATGCAAAGTATAAGACTAGTCGAGCACCGAAACAGTTTAGCTAATTGTTCTAAGCTTTAAAACTCGTAAAGGATTTTATTGTCAGAGGTAACGGTAGCAATAAAATAGGTAACCATTTTAGGAAGTGCAAACCAATCAAGGATCAGTGACTCATGGCTGCAGGTGACTGAACAGGGCTCTGTACGCCGGCGACAAATCGATACATCGATTGGTTGAATTCGTCTTGTCTCTGACATGCACGAATATCTTGAAAAAAGATGAGATGGAACATGAACTAATCGATGCGTCGATTTGGCGCCAGCGTACATAGCCCTGTGCAGTCAACTTCAAAGAGGTTTCACAAGAAGTTGATTGTTGTACACTTCCTATAATTGCCCCATTTTTGTTGGTGTTGGTATCTCTGACCATGAAATCGTGTACGAGTTTGAAAGTTCAGAACAAAAACAATCTGGTCCGGTGCTCCACCAGCCTCCTCTTCTCAGACAAACATCATGGACACGTCTATTCGTAGCCCAATCTGTCAATTTGTCTTCATTAGACAGGATTAACATCCGACTGTAGGGGTGCCACATGGATATCATCCATTTCGAATGGTCGTCTGTAACTAGGATTACGTAGGATGGAAATTGAAGTTGACGCGTTGTTTCCAGGATAACAATTAAAAAGTGTGCGCTGCAGAATGTATTGACAACCACAAACTTCCGAACGGTTTCTGCACTACTACTTGTCTTCGCTTTTTAAAGACAATGAGCAGAAGTGCACAACAGTTTGATTTTCCACAGAAGTCAATATATGACTGCAAGGTCATTGTTCAACGCGCAGATTATCCAATAATGTTTCTTTTAAACCTGAATACAAAAAGGCAGTCAACACGAAACAAGCTGTAATTATATCTAGGAGCGTGGTTACCAGGGCAGATGGCGATCAGCAAAGTTATCTTACGGCTATAATAGATCGGGTTTCTCCCGCCGTATATAGGCTGCTTCCCTGTAGCGCAGGTTTTGATTTGTTGGTGCCCGAATAAGTATTCGGAAAGAGGTTTTGGGGTCAACAGAGTGACCACTGTCTAGCAGTTATTTTCTAATCGAGGAATGTGGTACTTTATTGCCTTACATAAATAGTCCTTTGGGCAAATGTTCAGCGGTTCTGGCTGCTTATTGTCTCTGCGTACGCCCAGTGTAATTTCACCTTCAAGTGCACGTGGATTCATACACGCAACTTGGGGTGGCGTGCAAAGAAGAGGCGTCCTTTGCCTGACTTATTAGAAGTCTTTTGTTTGGATTGAAGAAGACGACTGCAGCTGCACTGTAGGTCCTTTATATGGTGGAGAACAACCTGCGCTTGAGTGTGTTGGGAAGATTATCAAAGCTAAGTTTAAAATAACAACCTATTTCGGAACTGACTTTTCCGTCACTTGTGGCCGAAGCGAGCTGCTTTATTTTTCAATAAAGCATGCAGGATAGCTACAGTTATGTAGGACCTCATTGAAGTGGGCAATCTCTGCAGGTAAAGTTCTACTGGATCAAATATTCTACGCCCCCTTGAAACAAAAACTTTTACCGAATTTCGTTTCCATCGTATTGGCACAAAACTGGTAAAATGTAAGTATTGTCCTTCGTAGGTATTTTTTCAGCAAACAAAGCACCCCACTGAATGATCATCCTTTCTGAAGAGGTGAACCTCTATGAAGAACAACTTGTTGCATTGCTCCATTTCTATCGTGAAATTAATCTTTGGATTGAAATTATTAAGAAAATTAAGAAAAACTTCGGCGTCGCCTTTACTATCAAAAAACGTAAAACATATCCTCCGTATAGTGCTTCAAATATAATGTTACTTTAGAGTGTGCTGTGTGTATATGTTAATTTTGGTTTTTTTGCCTGACCACGGCTTCAAAGTTGTGGATGGCGATAACTACGAAATCAAAATTAAACTGACGGTATTACCGTCGGCAAAATGTATGTGGCAAGAAGGTGAGATTGTTGATCTAAGGGCTTGAAGACTAACATGCCGATATGCAGAACTCTTTTCTCGCAGAATCTAGGGTTACTTATTACTAGCAGATGACAAGTAGTCATGCAGATACGACCAGTAAAATAATATTTTCCAACAGTAAAATCAAATTTCCCTCACTGACGACTGCTTGGTGGACGTATGCCTGAGCCATAGAAAGAACCATCTACATTCCATCGCAAGCTGAACACTTTGGGTTGATATTTTCGACGATAAACTGAAGATATTCCCCCACTTTCCGTGTTGCATTTTATTTCTTGTTTAGTTGCAACAACAACTACAAGATTTGACACGTCTGCGTTTCCAAAACTCTGAAATGGAAGTCAAACTGAAGGCCCTTCAAAGAGAACTGGAAAACAAAAACACCCGCCTTAACGCTCTTGAGTCCTCCCAGGTACTTGTATGGAGCCTCAAAGTTTCCTTCTCAGTATTGAAATCGGTTCACTAAAGCTAGAATTAGACTTACGACTATGCTTTGCTTATATTTCGGTTCTAAATTCACCTTGCAAGGACGAGCTTAACATCGCAGGCTTAACGCATCTGACGAAAACATGGCTTCAAAGACATTGTTTAAGCCGGTAACATTAGCTGTGTTAGGTTTACTGTGGCTTTCATGATTATGATACGTGCCAAACTGAACGCCTATTCGCGGACCTCACCCTAGTAGATAGCGTGAATTAGGTGGGCTGATTTAGTTAACACCATCTAAAATTTAAATGATTAGGGGCAATTAAACAGTCGCTTGAATAATTCATATGCGTGAGCACTGCCCTAGAGCTGACCGCGAATAAATTAACAGAAAGACGGGGTAACTACTTATCGATACAATGGCCGCCGTAAACATTTCTTTTTAACAGCGTATGATAAAGGTTCGAATTCCAAACGCCCTACCTGCGAATATTTTGCTAAAATTTCTATTTTACGGTTGAAAAGTAGTTTGGCAAACAACTCTTTTCGATCACTCATCACGGACGGACAGACCCCAAGCACAGCCTACGGTTAGCTCGTTCTTTCCCCCGCTTACCCGCACTCCGTATCCCGATGTCCTCAGCACGCTCAATCTGTCATGCAAGAGACGCGGGACCGGTGAGATGACTAATCACCCCTCCACACCCCCCCCAAACTCTACGAGCAATATAAACCATGTCTAAGCTTCAATAACTTATTCGCCATGTCAGCGTAAATGCCTAGTGATGAGTGACCGAAAACAGCTTTTTACCAAAAGCTACATTTAAATCTTTTTTTTCAGCCGCCAAATATTTTCACAGACTTAGAACCTAGCGTCTTCTTAACGCTAATTTTCACGGAAAAATATAACTTGTCTAATGGAGAACACCGTCAGTGATTTTTGGATTGTATAAGAACTCTGATTGGCCACAGCTGGCAACTGCGTGCATGCTACGCAGGTGTTGACTCACTATTTACATTGGCTCATCGCGAGACGTGCGTAATATAAAACTCATTTTTTTCCCTGCAGGCTGCTGATATGGTGACCGGCCTGGGCGATTGGCAGACCCCTATGTCGCGCATCCAGGTTGCACAGGCCGAATTGACCACCCTCAGGCAGTCTAATGCTGAGCTTCGCGAGAAACTCACGCAAACGCAGTCTACCCTACAGGAAAGGGAGAATGAATTGAAGCGACTGCAGATATCGCAGGTAAACACACACACACACACACGACAGTTCCCCCGTCGATTTCGACGATGGGCACCACGCGCTCCAGCAAGCCGCAGCAAACGCTGAAGCAAGCCGCAACTGACACAAAGGCGAGCTGGGCGAGCAATACGTAAGCGACAGCTAGCAGGAGCAACGCAGAGAACTGGCGCGAGGGAAAACAGGAGTTTAGGCAGACTTGCGTAGAATCTACCCACTCGCTCGCCACTCCCACCTCCGTATCCGGTGTAAAGACAAAGTCAATAAGACCGGGGATGAGGGAGGGTGTAGATGGCTGGCGCGATAAACACTCAGCACGCGCACACTTGCATCAGCCATCTCGCTAGGTATGCTCCCGACTACGCGGGAGCGCCATAAAGGCCACATTAAGAGGGAGCCATTGCAGCCTGACTCTCAGTCCTCCCTCTCCTCCCGTACGCACACACAGACAAACGCGTACAGAAGGAGCAGCTACGTAGGGGGTCCGAGTTTTCCCGTCAGTTGGCAGACCTTCCAAGCCACGGCTTTTAGCGCACCGTGATAGATTCAGACGCATTCAGATTTATTATAGTGAGGGAGGAATCGCGCCGAGGTCGACCTCACTCTCTCCTCCACCGCATAATGACCGCCTAGCTTTTCGGACACCCGCAGTGGGGCCTGAAACCCAGTGGGAGCGCGAGCGCAGTCACCAACAGGGAATCAGAAGTGAGAGAAAGTGCCAGCGCCTTCCAGGCCGCGGGGACCGTGGTTGGCTGAAGACTGGCATTGCATGTGCATACAGACCATTGGATCTCAGAAGGGTGAGAGCAGCCCTGCATGAAGCCTGGGCCAACACCCTCCTGAGAGGGTTAACCAGTCAGTCAACGACTGAAAGGCACTACCCATGCTCCGTCGTCGGTTGGCGTCCGTGGGCGAGGCTGAAAGGAGAGCAAGAGGCAACTGGTGAACTTTGCAATTGTGGACGTGCAGAGGAGAGGAAGAAGAAGATGAAGTAGAAGAGGAGGAGGAGGAGGAGGAGTAGCAGAAAAAGAGGAAGAAGGAGGAGGGGAAAGGACGAAGGGAAAGGACGAAGGGGAAAAGATCGAAAAAGGGAAAGAGGACGATAGGGAGAGGAGGCGAGGGGGGAACGCAGACAGGCCGAGAGAGAGGGGAGGAAATGAAGTATAGAAAAGAACAATGAGAGCAGAATCTGAACTTACCTTGCAGCAGAGAATCTTCAGTAGCTACTGAGGCTGTCGTTTATGCTAAGACAGAACTGCAGGCGCCACTATTATGAGTATGATTGCGGTAAAGGAGCGAGTAATATAAACTACAGGAGCTATTATGGGGCAGTAAGGCAATACAGCATTCGACAAGTTCAGCAGAACGGCCTCCACTTACCTGAGGGAGGAGGCACTCACCTGTGTTCCCGACGAACGTGACTACGCAATCGTGACGCGAGGTGACTAGTGAGTGGGGCTGAGGCTGGTGGTGGGGAGGTGTGAGGTGCTGGGTGTGTCGACATCACGGTCAGTGCCGCTGTCGTGAATGCGCATGTGACCTAGTAGGCTCATGCGATGAGCGAATGATCGGGGGCAGTGTGAGCAGTGAAGACGGCGGTCTCGTCTGTGTGTTGGTGCTCCAGGCACAAGTTCACCAGTCTCTGTGCGATGGATTCGCAAATGACCGATTAGACCGATGCGTGAGGTGAATGTGCGATTGCAGTGAGGGCATATCAGGCCCTCAGAGCTGGTGGGGGGTTCAAGTGTGGAAGTTGTTGCGGGCGGTAATGTGTCGGAGGGAGTGGAAGAAGTTGTAGGTGAGTTGGAGTCGGTGGACGAGGGCAACGAAACATCTCTCGCGTCGGTGATTGCCGTCGAGGTGGAGGCTGGGGTAGGGTCTGGAGGAGGGTTTGGTGCAGTAGACGTGGATGCTGTCGGAGAAGGGTTGCAGGGCTTCCGGAGGCGACCGACCAGGCCAATGCGTGCACGGAAGGTGCGTTGACAACGCGAACACGTTGGAAGTGCTTGGGTGGTGGCAGCGTGCTTCCGCTGATTGTGAGACTTGCGTGCCGTCCGTTTTGCCTTGGCGGCTGCGATCCGACTAGCTTCGTAGATTGCGGCGCCCGTTTTGACCGCTCTTCGCCACGCGGTTCGGTCCAGGGCAAGCTCCTCCCAGTTCAGCGTGTTGATTTGGAGACGCTTCAGGGATTTCTTCAGGTGTCCTTGTAACGTCTCTTCTGTCCTCCTTTGCGACGAGTACCTACGGCGACATCGCCATAGAACAGTCGCTTGGGTAGCCGTTCATCATTCATACGTACCACGTGTCCGCTCCAGCGCAGTTGTATCTGCCTGAGCATGGCCTGGATGCTGAGAACTCCCGTTCTCTCCAGGATTTCCGTGTCCGGAATCCTCTCCTGCCACTTCACCTTCAATATGCGGCGTAGGCAGCTGATGTGGAAGTGGTTCAGTTTGCGCGCTTGGCTAGCATAGACACTCCAAGTCTCCGCTCCGTACAAGAGTGTTGACAGCACAACAGCCTTGTACATCTTCAATTTTGTTGACAGCTGAAGACCATGACGATTCCATACGGAGGCTTGTAGCCGACCGAAGGCTTGACTGGCTTTGGAGATTCTGCGGGCAATCTGGGCGTCTATTTTAGTGTTGCGGGAAAGCGTACTGCCGAGGTAGGTGAAGTTGTCTACGTTCTGCAGTACGGCTCCGTTGACGTTGATGCGTGCGGGGTTGAGGTCAGCACCTGGCGGCGGTTGATGCATAACCACCGTCTTGTCCGTGTTGATGGTGAGGCCAAAGTTGGCGCAACCTGCTGCAAAGAGGTCCATGCTCCTTTGCATGTCTGCTTCGGTGGTGGTGTTGAGAGCGCAGTCGTCCGCAAACAGCAGATCATGAACTCTGGTTGTGGAGACGCGCGTGGGGGCCTGCATCCGACGAATGTTGAGGAGGTTTCCATCCGTTCTGTAGTTGAGGGGGATTCCGGGACGCTCGTCACGGTAGGCGTCCATCAGCATGGCAGAGAACATGAGACTGAAGAGGGTGGGTGCGAGGACACAGCCCTGCTTCACTCCATTGGTCACTGCGAAGGCTTCAGACAGCGTTCCGTAGTCCGTGACGCGCGCCATCATCCCATCATGAAGTTGTCGAACCATGTGGGTGAAGTGTTCCGGACAGCCAAACTTCTGCATAACCTTCCAAAGTCCGGGACGGTTCACCGTGTCGAAGGCTTTTGTCAGATCTACGAACGTAGTGTAGAGGTGGGTCCGCATCTCTTGACATTTCTCCTGCAGCTGACGCGCGGCAAATATCATGTCAGTGGTGCCGCGGTGACGTCGAAAACCACACTGACTTTCAGGCAGAAGCCCTTGTTCCAGGTGGCTATTCAGACGATTGAGGAGGATGCGTGTGAAGATTTTTCCGGCAATATTAAGCAGTGAGATGCCGCGGTGGTTGTCACAGACCTGGCGATTCCCTTTACGCTTGTAGAGGTGGACGATGGTGGCGTCCTTGAAATCCTGGGGAACTTGGCCTTGTCGCCACATCTCTTGGAACAGGGTGGTTAGGTGAGATATGAGTTGGTGGCCACCATATTTGTAAATCTCCGCCGGGATCCCGTCGGACCCGGGTGCCTTCCCGCTGGACAGCTGCTGCACAGCCTTCATGGTCTCCTCAGAAGTGGGTGGGAGGTCGAGATCAGCATTAATTTCGACTTGGGGCAACCTCTCAATGGCAGCCTCAGAGGTGGTAGAGGGCCGGTTGAGTACACTTTGGAAGTGCTCGGCCCAGCGGCTCAGAAGTTGCGTCTTCTCTGTGATGAGGGTGGTACCGTCCGCGCTGAGAAGCGGGGCTGGGCCCCTCACTACGGGGCCGTAGACTGCTTTGAGCGCTGCGAAGAAGTTCTTCCATTCATTGCGATCCGCATAGCCTTGGATTTCCTCACCCTTACGAACCATCCAAGCGTCCTGCATTTCCCGCAGCCGCTGCTGTACAAGACGGCGACTTTGGTAGTAGGCTGCTTTCGTGGCGTCGGTAGGGTGAGCGACATATTCGTGGCGGAGGCGATTCTTCTCAGAGATGAGAGTACTGATGGCTGCATCGTTTTCGTCGAACCAGTCTTGGTGTGGGCGGGGCGCGGGCCCAAGGATGCGTTTGGCAGTGGATTGAACAGCGTCCCGAAGTTGACACCATTGGGTTTCCACGGAGGTGTTCTCTTCTGCGATTGGGAGGTTATCGAGCTGGTGAGTCAGCTCGTTGCTGAAACGGAAGCGGTTGGCAGGCAAGTTTAACAGATCAGTATTCAACTTACCTGGGGGTCGCTTACCTTGAGGTCTCCTGCGTGGTTGAAGACGGATCCGCATCTTGGAGATGATGAGACGATGATCAGTATCACCATCGGCACCCGGCATTGCCTTTGTCACCAACACGTCCTGCTGGTCGCGTCGCCGCACGAGGACATAATCCAGAAGGTGCCATTGACGAGACCTGGGGTGCATCCAGGTCGCCTTGTGCTGCAGCGGTTGACTGAAGTAGGTGTTGGTCAGTATGAGACGGTGCACTGCACAGGTGCGAAGGAGGAGTAGGCCATTGTCGTTGAGTCCTCGGAGGCCGTGGGGTCCGAGCACTCCTCTCCAGGCGGCGTGGTCTGTGCCGACGCGGGCATTGAAGTCACCAAGGACTATCAACTTGTCCGCCTTCGGCACAGAGGCCAGGAGGGCGTGCAGATCCTCGTAGAACTTGTTCTTTGTCTCGTCAGAGCTGGTCATCGGAGGAGCGTAGACACTAACGATGGTGGCGAATTTGCCACTCCAGAGAGGCAGGCGGAGACTCATCAGGCGTTCGTTGATACCCTGCGGCGTACAGGGTAGTCGTCCTACGATGTCCTTCCGGATGGCAAAGGCGACGCCGGCCTCGCGTCGCTCTGCCGTAGGACGGCCCACATAGAAGAAGGTGTAGCCGGCACCCACCTCTTCTATGGAACCTTCGCCGGAGAAGCGGGTTTCACTGAGAGCGGCGATGTCCACCTTGAAGCGCGCCAACTCCCGGGCGATGAGCGCTGTCCTCCGTTCCGGTCGAATGCTCCTCGGGTTATCTAAAAGGGAACGAACATTCCAAGCGCCGAAGGTGATAGGACTTACCTGAGCTCCCTGAGCTGTCGTCCTGTGAGCTCTGGGAGCTGTCCTGCGGGAAGGAAACGGGTAAGAGGGAGGGTGGGGAAGAGAGAAGTTTTGATTTGCGTTTGTAGTGTTTCGACCACGTGTTTGCATTCTGTCAGCCACGGTCAACTGGCAGATGTCACAACCCAGCGTGTTTGGAGTCCACCTTTTCTAGGTCCATCAACCCTCTCGCGAGGGGCGGCAGCGCTACTCCACAAAGGGACTGCCGGTCACCCACAACTGCTGCCGAACTGCACCATGGGCCGCGAGTGTTTTGGTGCCGAACGACCACTTGGCTGTGAGCCTGCCTTCAGCTTAGCTGAGGACTTTTAGGGGGGTGGGAGCATTTGGGAATTAGGGGGTGGGAGCAGCAGTAATTGTCTTAGTAGCAGTAGCGGTGAAAGGGGCTGTGTCTTACATATAAATGAAAGGCGTTCTAAAGCTACGGCATCTGACACGACAGTTCCCCCGTCGATTTCGACGATGGGCACCACGCGCTCCAACAAGCCGCAGCAAACGCCTAAGCAAGCCGCAACTGACACAAAGGCGAGCTGGGCAAGCAATACTTAGGCGACAGCTAGCAGGAGCAACGCAGAGAACTCCTGCGAGAGAAAACAGGAGTTTAGGCAGACTTGCACAGAATCTACCCATTCGCTCGCCACTCCCACCTCCGTTTCCGGTGTAAAGACAAAGTCAATAAGACCGGGGATGAGGGAGGGTGTAGATGGCTGGCGCGATAAACACACAGCACGCGCACGCTTGACACAGCCATCTCGCTAGGTATGCTCCCGACTACGCGGGAGCGCCATAAAGGCCATATTAAGAGGGAGCCATTGCAGCCTGACTCTCAGTCCTCCCTCTCCTCCCGTACGCACACATAGACACTCGCGTACAGTAGGAGCAGCTAGGTAGGGGGCCCGAGTTTTCCCGTCAGTTGGCAGACCCTTTAAGCCACGGCTTTTAGCGCACCGTGATAGATTCAGATGCATTCAGATTTATTATAGTGAGGAGAAAAGGCGCCGAGAGTCGACCGCACTCTCTCCCCCACCACATAGTGACCGCCTAGCTTTTCGGGCACCTGAGTTGGGGTCTGAAAACCAGTGGGAGTGCGAGTACAGTCACCAACAGGGAATCAGAAGTGAGAAAAAGTGTCAGTGACTACCAGGCCAGGGGCTGTGGTTGCCTGAAGACTGGCATTGCATGTGCATACAGACAATTGGGTCTCAGAAGGGCGAGAGCAGCCCTGCATGAAGCCTGGGCCAACACCCTCCTGAGAGGGTTAACCAGTCAGTCAACGACTGAAAGGCACTACCCATGCTCCGTTGTCGGTTGGCGTCCGTGGGCGGGCCTAAAAGGAGAGCAAGAGACAGCTGGTGAACTTTGCAATTTTCGACGTGTAGAAGAAGAAGAAGAAAAGGAACAAGAAGAGGAAGAGGAAGAAGAAGGGGAAAAGACGAAGTAGAAGAGTAAAAAAGGGGTAAGGAAGAAACAGAGAGTGAAAGAGAGAGGTAGGGAGTGGAGGCGAGGGGGGGGGGACGCAGACAGGCTGAAAGAGGGGAGGAAATCAAGTATAGAAAAGAACAATGAGAGCAAAAGCTCAGCTTACCTTGCAGCAGAGAATCTTCAGTAACTACTGAGGCTGACGTTTGTGCTAAAGACAGAACTGTAGGCGCTGCAATCATGAGTCTGAGTGCGGTAATGGAGCGATTAATATAACTCCAGTATGGTAGAAGTGCGGCAAAGAGAAGCAAAAAAATAGAGTCAGTAAGCCTAGTGTTAATTGGACTGATGCGGCCTGCGTAGAGAAGTGTGAAGTTGCTAATTTTTTCAGTGCGCATGCACTCTAAGGGCGCTTCAGTACGATTCAGCCCAGGTGGCGTTGCCCCTAAACGAGGGTACCATGAGTCACTATGTTTAGCCGCCCTCCCCCCTATCTCATAAACCCGAGGCGCGAGCTAGCGATGCAGCTGCATAAAATTGATTATCTGATTTTTCCATGCCGTCGCATGAGAGGCGAGCCGTCGGGGACGTCCAACAGCGTGCTAACCGCCTGGGATTTGATAACAAGCGGCTGCACACAATGCGAGTATGCCAATGCTAAGTTGACGGCGCAGTTGAGTACAGAAAGAAGGAGAGTTCGTCAGGAAAGGACACGGTACCCAATACAGTTATTGCCAAGAGTCCGACGCTAAGTTGGGTGATGACATACACGTCCTGAGAGAAGCGATACTGCCACTAAACCAGGCTTATTAATTCTAGACCGGAGCTATTATGGGGTAGTAAAAGGCAAGACAGTATTCGACAAATTCAGCAAGAACGGCCTCCACTTACCTGGGGGAGGAGGACCTCACCTGGGTTCCCGACAAACTTGACGGCGCAATCGTGAAGCGAGGCGACTAGTGAGTGGGGCTAAGGCTGGTGGTGGGGGTGTGTGAGGTGCTGGGTGTGCCGACATCACAGTCAGTGCCGCTGTCGTGAATGCGCATGTGACCTATTAGGCCCATGCGATGAGCGAATGATCGGGGGCAGTGAAGGCGGAGGTATCGTCTGTGTGTTGGTGCTCCAGGCACTAGTTCACCAGTCTCCGTGCGATGGTTTCGCAAGTGACCGACTAGGCCAATGCGTGAGGTGAATGTGCGATTGCAGTGAGGGCATATCAGACCCTTAGAGCTGGTGGGGGGTTCAGGTGTGGGGATGCGAGTTCTGGCGGGTGGTGAGGTGGAGGAAGTTGCCGGTGGGTTGCAGACGGTGGATGAGGGCAATGAGGAATCTCTCGCGTCGATTACTGCCGTCGAGGTGGAGGGCAGAGAAGGGTCTGGTGGAGTGTTTGGTGGATGCTGTCGGAGGAGGGTTGCATGGATTCCGGAGGTGACCGACCAAGCCAATGCGTGCATGGAAGGTGCGTTGACAGCGCGGACACGTTGGGAGGGTGGCAGCGTCCGTCCGTGTGTTGTGATACTTGCGTGCCGTCTGTTTTGCCTTGGCGGCGGCGATCCGACTGGCTTCGTAGATTGTGGCGCCCGTTTTTACCGCTCCGTTCCAAGCGGTTCGGTGCAGGGCAAGCTCCTCCCAATTCAACGTGTTGATTTGGAGACGCTTTAAGGAGTTCTTCAGAGTGTCCTTGTAGCGTCTCTTCTGTCCTCCTTTGCGACGAGTGCCGACGGCGACATCGCCATAGAACAGTCGCTTGGGTAGCCGTTCATCATTCCTACGTACCACGTGACCACTCCAGTGCAGTTGTATCTGTCTGAGCATGGCTTGGATGCGGATAACTCCCGTTATCTCCAGGAAGGCTTGGCTAACTTTGGAGAGTCTGCGGGCAACCTCATTGTCTATTTTAGTGTTGCGGGAAAGTGTACTGCCGAGGTAAGTGAAGTTGTCCACGTTCTGCAGTTCGGCTCCGTTGACGTTGATGCGTGCGGGGTTGAAGTCAACACCTGGCGGCGGTTGCTGCATAACCACCGTCTTGTCCATGTTGATGGTGAGGCCAAAGTTGGTGCAACCTGCTGCAAAGAGGTCCATGCTCCTTTGCATGTCTGCTTCGGTGGTGGTGTTGAGAGCGCAGTCGTCCGCAAACAGCAGATCATGGACTGTGGTTGTGGAGACGCGCGTGGGGGCCTGCATCCGACGAATGTTGAGGAGGTTTCCGTCCATTCTGTAGTTGATGGGGATTCCGGGACGCTCGTCACGGTAGGCGTTTATCAGCATGGCAGAGAACACAAGACTGAAGAGGATGGGTGCGAGGACACAGCCCTGCTTCACTGCATTGGTCACTGCGAAGGCTTCAGACTGCGTCCTGTAGTCCGTGACACGCGCCATCATCCGATCTTGGAGTTGTCGAACCATGTGGTTGAAGTGTTCCGCACAGCCAAGCTTCTGCATAACCTTCCAAAGTCCAGGCTGGTTCACCGTGTCAAAGGCTTTCGTCAGATCTACGAACGTAGTGTAGAGGTAGGTGCGCATTTCTTGACATTTCTCCTGCAGCTGACGCGCAGCAAATATCGTGTCAGTGGTGCCGCGGTGACGTCGAAAACCACATTGACTTTCAGGCATAAGCCCTTGTTCCAGGTGACTATTCAGACGATTGAGCGAATGCGTGCGAAGATTTTGCCGGCAATATTCAGCAGTGAGATGCCGCGGTGGTTGTCACAGACATGACGATTCCCGTTTCCGCTTTTAGAGGTGGACGATGGTGGCATCCTTGAAATCCTAAGGAACTTGGCCCTGTCGCCCCATCTCTTGTAACAGGGTGGTGAGGTGATTTATGAGTTGATGACCACCATATTTATAAATCTCCGCCGGGATCCCGTCGGACCCGGGTGCCTTCCCGCTGGACAGCTGCTGCACAGCCTTCATGGTCTCCTCAGGGGTGGGTGGGAGGTCGAGTTCAGCATTAATTTCGACTTGCGGCAACCGCTCAATGGCAGCCTCAGAGGTGGTAGAGGGCCGGTTGAGTACACTTTAGAAGTGCTCAGCCCAGCGGCTCAGAAGTTGGGTCTTCTCAGTGATGAGTGTGGTACGGTCCGCGCTGATAAGTGGGGCTGTGCCTCTTACTATTTGGCCGTAAACCTCTTAAAGCACAGCGAAGAAGTTCTTCCATTCATTGCGATCCGCATAGCCTTGAATTACTTCACGCTTACGAGCCAGCCAAGCGTCCTGCATTTCCCGCAGCCGCTGCTGTACAAGAGGGTGACTTTGGTAGTAGGCTGCTTTCGTGGCGTCGGAGGGGCGATCGACACATTCGTTGCGTAGGCGATTCTTCTCAGAGGTCATTAGCGCATGCCTCTAGCACCGTTTTGAACGAAGTCCAATTTTGCCTCAATATTGTGGCTCCTTCAAATACGATTTTTCTTGATGTTGGCAATTGCAGTATTCGACTACCGTGCCTTGTTTGTGATCTCCCGATGTTCAGTGGTTTGTGCGTCTAATTTCATCCACGACGAATGGAGGATGTTTTTATTTTTTTCTAGGCAGCCTTTCCTAGTAATCACTAATCATTTGGCTATCCATCTTATTTGAAGAGGTCAGATAGTAATTGGCCATAATTTGGGGTATTTTCTCGTGGGAAGAGTCGATACCATTAAAAAATCAATATCCACCGTTGACTTGTTCAATAATCACCTTTTAGATGACCACGGGTCAAAAGTTTCTTCTGCGCCAAGAAAAAAACTCAATAGCCACCGTAAAATTGCAAGGAGCGCATGCTTTTTTGTTTTAGCCAGTTAGATTTGAATAATGGCTCTTTTTGTGATGGAGCAGAAGGCAATCGTGGAAGGGAGATAGAAAAATGCGTCAGTTCATAGCTTTATAATATTGCGATGTTCGCTTTTATTGCTAGGCCAGGAATTGACCCCATCAGCAGCATTGCTCTTAAGCAAGTCCAACTCGTGCGTCAGTTCAGTGAGGATTTTTAAATGGATAAATCCACCCTTCAAGTGCTCCTGGAATTGGGAATAAGTTTGTCTATCAAGAACTCAAACGAACCCAATCACAGTTTCTTGGATGCAAATGGTGTTTTGGCTCCTTTTAGTACGTCGCAGTATCGCGGTGTTTGTGAGATATTGATTGATTTGTTGGATCGATGCGCAGTACTGTTGTTCGAACCGGGAGGGCGTATTTGTGGTGGACGGCCACAATGCTCGTCTACCCTTTGTTCTCCAAGGCCCACTACTCCAGCGTCATGCGTCGTCACAAACAACTGTTCCAATGCTTTCTTTCACTGGCGTTCCCGTCCCTCGAGGCTTGACCTCACAGTCGCTTCTGGCTAACCGATAACAGCTGCGCCAGCGTCCACAGTCCTTCAGCTTTCCGGCGGCCCCCACAGTTGGCTTCAGTTTATTCAGTCACGCACATGCATGCGCACATGCCCGCGCTTACACGCGCAACCAAATAAGCACGCCTGCCTAAGGGCCACTTGCGAGTACGCCACCCCTAGGCCGACGCAGTAAAGACCTTTGCAGGTGACACATTAATAACAGAACACCCGAACCTGCTCCGCAAACCTACTTAAGCAGCCGCCACCACTGTTTCATGCTCTCTCAGGTCTGGTTGAACGCAGTTAACACTAGCTCTAGCTTGGCCAGTGGTCACTGCCATCTAAGAATGCAACTGAGAGTTCTGTGCACAATAAATCTCTTTCACTGGTAACTTCCCTCTTTTGACTTCCGCCTGGGATTCGGTCTGATGATTACAGTGCTCTTAGCACAACTATTACTAAGACCGCTACATATTCGCCATATGTGAGGTTAGAATTATCTCCTAGTAAGCCTTATCTGAGGGCTACTTCACGATATGCTGCCTGTAAGCAGGATTCATGTCGTCCCTGTCCTTATGTTTTTCGGGTAGCTCATTTTGGTTTTCGAGAAAACCGTTTTTTACATCGGAGTGTCGATAACCACTGCCTGAGCAGGGGAACCACATCCGGTCGCAACTGTTTCGGCAACTCAGCTGATGCTTTCATATTTTTATGTGACTATGTATGACGGAGCATGACTTTTTATGGGACATCTTTCTCCTGGTACTCCTTTCCTGTAGACATCAGCGGCCACCCTGGAGATGGAACGGCTTAAGCTTGAGCTTACCAAAGTCAAGGAGGAGCGTGAAACATTGGTGAGTTATTCGTCCGAGTTTAAGAAAATTCTTGGTTTCTGTGTGTTACCTTGATCAAGATTGTGATGGGAAATATCCTACTAATCTACAACCGTTAACAATATATTATAGGGCTCAGCTTGTTCTTGGTTACTTTGCATAACTGCTTACTTATTTCTTAGTACTAAGCATGTTTTGGTTAACTACCTTGACGTCGGCTATGTTACCAGAAATGGTTGGGCAAGGTAAATTCACATATACCATTGCGCCCCACGGAATTGTTTAGTGACATACGACTAATACTTACCCTTTTCAAAATTCCGTTTAAAAAAAACTGAAGGCCATACCGGTACAGACAAAGAAGCCTTAAATGACAATTTCTAACACATTCTTTCTACAGATAATATATCGCTATCGCAGATTTCAAGAAATGGTGTCTTAATTATGCACGTCTTGGTCACTGAACACCAACTTCAACGCTCTAGCACTAAGTCCCTGGCTTTCCAATGTGTTAGCCGCCATCGTGAGGTGCTTCTTGTCACTGGCGCAACACAGTTCTCACTCCGCTGAGCTCTCTTGACAGCCAAAGGCGCCATTTCCATGATAATACGACAGAATTGTCCATATAGTTTTTCATTACGAAATGAAAACAGTGTTTAAGACGTTGCGTAGCTATTTCCGGAGGCCATCTTTTCGATGCATTATCTATATGCTTCTGGTCTTCATGGTGACTTATCAAGTAGTTGAAAATGCACCGTTTCAATTTTCCATGCTTTTCCCCTAACTTTCCAATATTTTTTATTGAATCATCCAACCCCAAAACATATTCTATCATTCATTTTGGCTTAAAAATTGAGTATCGAAGGTACGGTTGGCTTGAAATTACTTTTATTGAGTCACTTACACAGTCCGCAATGAAAAAGACAGGGGTAATATTTTAATGTATCTACCTCGAGTTCGGGCAACCACTGTGCGTAGTAACTTTCAACGTGGCCAAAGTTACCTCAATAAACGGGACCGAAAGGTAAATATTCAAGCCCTTCAAAACATACTCTAGACCACATTCTTTTCTTAAGTACTTGTTTGCTAAAGTAAAATGCATTCTAAGGGCAAAGAGGCATGACCCTAGGCAGACGCTTGCTAGTAAAGTTAACTTATATGTCACTGGGGTCATGGAAGCCCTTTCTAAAACGAGCCGCAATATTTTACTAACGTATCTACAACATAGTGTAAGTAATTTGCTATCGTAGGATTTCTAAATACCTTACCTGCCCACTTTCAAGAAGAATGACCCCCATAGCATAGCGAGACGAGTGAGTTTGGTTAGCAATTAGTGACAGTTCGTCAACCAGTGTCACTATCTTCCAATCAAAAACCTACAAAACCACCATGTCGGGGCTGAATGGTTAGAGTGTAAAGTTTCTGCTTAAACGGTCCCGAGTTCGAGCCTCGAGTGATGCACCACATAGTGTTTGCTATGACTGGCTGACGACGGTTTCTAAGTCAGAAATTGCCACTTTAGTTTTCCTTGTCTTTGCCGGCAATACTATCGGTCTATATTAAATTAAGTAGGTAAACACATAAAACGGAGACCAAAATTGTACTGTAGCGTTCTGGTTCGAACAAACCTCCAAGAGTATTCGTACCAATGATGGCATACATTTACTACACACAAGGATGCCGGCTATTGAATGGGCATCGCTTCGGCAAGCTGTAAATATTGTGCATGTTGAAGCGCATTTATTCTATTAATTGTCGAGGCCCGTAAAAATGTTGTTATATGTTGCGAAATTTTTGATTTGAAGAAAGGTTGAGAATGTTGAGCATAGACATTTACTTATTTGTAGCGATGCAAAAATATTGCCCAATGTATATCCTAAAATCGTATCTCAACTGCTTATGATTATTTCACATGGGAACGTAGATGAATTTTAAATAAACCCGTTAATGTTTTTAGAAATTCATCTTTTTCTGAGTTAGACTTTGGGATTATTCAAAAAAGTAAAGGGCCTATATAAAAACGGACTCTCATACAGGTAAAACTGTGATACGCGACTGCAATACGTGTTTATGAAAAAAAGTAGGACTTGAAAACATAATAAGTTATATTTTATTTCGTTGTTGTGTATAAGACAATCAGTAACCGTGAGTTTTAAATTGCTAAGGAACTATTAAATTGGTCAATTGGGCGAAGCCCAGTGGACCGTTCGCGGCAAAGGAGGATCCGTAAAATATTCTTGACAAATAACGAGATGGTCAAAGTCGAATGTTTGAACGTTCAGTTTACCGGAACAATTTATCGTAAACAAACCCTGAAATGAATTTTTCCGTCCTTATATTTTACTACCATAGATCTTCCTTCAGTCAAATACTTGTTTTGCCTTTCTTCGCAAAAGACCTGCTTAAGTTGAATCACTCATAATCCAGCTGATCCCTTCTTTAAATATGCAAGGATTTCCCCGAATCTCTTGAATTGAGGAGATCAGTCTTACTGCTGAAATAAGCTGAGGATCTAGCAGTTGGTGATGCCTTTGGGCACGCAAAAATTGTTCGCTCAGCCACCATAATGTGAAGCCATGGATGTTTGCCCTCTCGTACTAAGACGTCCTATTAAACGGCAGTTGGCATAGCTACTATTTGTACGTGAAAGAAAATATGGGTATTAATGAAGGCTGGTTGTTGTCGCTTGCTAAAAATTCTCTGCATCCCTTTTACGGGCGGTATCACTATAATAAAATTCATATTAGTGTAATGCAGTCAAAGGCATAGACGTGAAGTCGACTTGGGTCACGCCCAGACTAAAAAAGGCGAATTTTCTTCTTGTGGACCTCCCGCGCGCAAGGTTTATTTTAACTGTGTGTCAGAACTTTTTTTAAAGTTTTAATAGCATACGAAACAGAACAAAACATAAGCAATGTGTTAAACGAACTAGCTACAGTTGACGAGTTTATTTGTGGATTGTTTAACGTTTTGGTTAAAGCAGTCAGTTCACCATATAGATGCCTGATTCACACAGCTATTGGAGGAAACCGCCATGTCAGAAACATTTTAAATAGCTTATTATCTCCACAAATGCCTAATGATGATGTTATGCAATAACTGTGTCCACAAGGCCGTACCCACACAAAGGCTTTGAATGTAAGATTTTAGACTTTGCTGTATGGGCGGACTCTCAACTAACCTAAAAATAATTCAACATCCGACTGCGAAATTGCTTACTCATAGGGAAAAATGCAACATGTTAGTCTTACGTTGGGTCGGAAGGACTTTTCACCCTCTATTTAAAACTACAACCAAAATAAGAGAAGTTAATAAAGTCAAGATGTCGTGGCCTAGAGAGTCGATGACTAATGTGGTGGGTGTCATCGATGCAGCCATCAAAACTATTGTCCACATATGACCGCCTAAGTAGCTCACAGGGGCAAAATGAGAGAGTTAGATATGTGCCCCTAAATCTTAATCATTTTATTTCAAAATTTGAAGAGTTTTTTTGTAAAAGTTTGCACACGAAGACCTAAGAAAGCTTATCCGCCGGTCATTTAGCCTACTTTCTATGTATTTACAACCCACTGGCCTTATACGAATAAATAATGTCTTACTCAGCTAGGGACGAGAATAAAACCCAGGATAGGAGTATACAACTCCGAAGTTGTTGCCTTAGCTCTATACACCTAAACTATTCGATTAAAGAAGGACCCATAATCGTCTAGTCCCGTTCTCGTATTTTAAATGTATACCGGAAATGGTCCTATAAAAATGTTGATGACAAATAAAACAGAACAAATTTATGCATTGTTTTAAATGAACCAGTCGAAGTTGAATAGTTTATTTGTGGATCGTTGAACCTTTTGGCTAATACAGTTAGTTTAGCTATTGCAGTGGCCTCCGTACACATATATATTTCTGCTTCGAATATCCATCGGTGAAAAAGGCCGTCTTCGGGACGGTCAGCCATTTAAAATAGCGGGCATTTTCAACAAAAGTCTGATGGTAGCGCTATGCTTGGAGAGTGTCCGCAAGTGTGTAACCAAACGTAGACTGAAATATAAGGTCGAAGAATTTGCTGTATTGACGCACTCTCAACTGACCCCTTTAAACGATAAGTGAGGTCGAGGTAGGAATTGTTTATTTATGGCCGACCATTTGTCGGTGATAATCCAACCAAATGGCTAGTGCTCGCAAGGTAACCATAAATAACCACAATGCTTCAGTCTGTTTGTGTCATTACTGCGTGTGGTCACTATGCGGCTGCCCGCACGGTTTGTAGACCTTGATTTACAATGCAAGACGTAGAGTTTCTTTCAACAGCGAGTGCTGTTCGGTGAACAACTCTATAAGATGAATGTACGTTCTGATGCAAATGTCTTATTTTTTATTCAGGAGCGAAACCTGCGAATGGAGGTATCCCAACTTACGGATGACATGAACCGTTCGAATAATGCAGCCTTGAATGCAGAAGCGGAACTACAAGGTCAAAAGGACAAAATTCGCCTTCTTGAGTTCGAACAGGTTAACACAAATTTTATCATGCTGGCCTTTATCTCTGGTTTTAACATTTCAGCTTTACATCCACAAGGGATTTGATTTAAGGGGGTTCAGAATTCTGATGAGCTGTGATCAATCAGTGTGACCTTTCCTCGGAATAGCTTGATAGATATCGATTTCTAAATGAGTATCTTTAACTAATTTAACTTGGATTATTTTTCCACCAACCAAGTTTTCGTGGGGTACAATGCCTCGTAAATAAAGTTTCTCACATCCAACGCAGTGGTCTGTTATACGTGTAAGTTTTAATGTATTCAAGAAATTGGAAGCACGAGAACAAAACCCAACACGCAAGCCAGTCCGCAGTCTGCTAAGAGTGTAATCTCTTGTTCGTAAAAAAGGCAATCTAGGCCACTTTTAAGCGCAAAGGGCTGAAAAAACTTGCTCGGCAGACAGTTTTGAGCTGGAGCTCTAAAAATCCGGAGTATGCTTCGTGAGAGTGGGTATCCTGAAAGATTTATAACAAAGAATATGGTGACAAGGAAAATAAAACACACCAGACCCAATGTGGAAAAGAAGACGCTACTTATCAAAGTCCCCTTTCAAGGAGATGTAGTAAGTGAACTCCTAAGAAGACGCCGTGAGCAAGCTGTCTCAAGAACCCTCCCAGCAGCAAGAGTTCGGGGTATTATTCTCACTTAATCTGGTCTTAAGCGGGGTAGGTAAGGATAGGTCACCAGTGCTGACCACCTCCATGTGCATTTGCTTATTCAATTTCTCCTGTGGAGCAGGTTATATCGTTAGCAGGAGTTGGCACTGATCCAAATGAATAATGAAACACCTCTCGGTATGGCTGGAAAAAGATGAAGTCAAGGTCATAAAAAGCGCCATCCTCGCGCACATGGTGGATTTCGAACATCATGCGGACCCCAACGAGTCCTTTCGGATGATGTATAAGGTCTCACCAAACTAACCAGAGTCCCTAGGTCAGTGCCTGCCTGCAGCAACCGAAGCGACCGCTATCAGGTTGGGGACGCCGGTCTTGCATGCACAGGAGAACCGCCTGCAAACTTCGCGCCCGGTGTGGCCAACGGTCGCTTAACTGCATGCACTTTTCCACGCGCTCTGCCTTTCTCCCCTTCGCCCTGTGTCGGCTCCACCAACTACCCCACCCGTGGCTGAGGAATCACGATGCCCAAATCCACTACGTGTGAGGGAAGTTCAGCAGGTCATGACTTGCAGCCCGACCATCGAGCAATTAGCGCAAAAGCGGGCAACTGTTCTAGGAATAGAGTCGAAGCTGATTTTCCTGAGTGTGCATTATTATAACGACTGGATCTTGTAAATACTGTGTACCCCTGTATATGAATTACCTTTTTTACTTTTGTCTCTGAGGTTTGACTTCGGACTGTCTGGCGAACAAAGTTATTTTCCCAGCGACCGCAATGCTTCCTCTCAATATGTAAAATTTAATGGCTTTTCTGGGAGAAACAATTGTTCCTGAAACATTTTGAGGTTTATCCTTCTGGGGAAGTGTGCTAGAGACATTTCTGTTATGCTGTGGAATATGAATGTAGTTCGAATAAAGTGTTTAAAATGTTCAGTGCGTTTTGTCTAAAATTGCCATACTAACACTCCTATTTCATGTGACTTCCAAATGATCGACTACTGCAACATTTGGAGATTTCTTTGAAAGAAAATGTAATGTAATGCGTTTCATCGTCCGTTTGCCGATAGCTTAAATCCCTTTCGCACCCTCCAGGTCAAAGCAACAACAGAAGCTGCAGCCTTACAGAAAAAGTATCACACTGTTCTTGGACAACTCACTGAACGAACAGACAAGCTGCAATTACTTGAGAAAGAATGTGTAAGTTTTCCGCATAGATCCTTATTTCCCTGATATGGGCAACTTCATCATTCCCTCTACTAATAGTGCACTCCATAGCCCTCTGGCAATTTAGGGAATAAAACATGCATGGCTTCAGATGCCCGCTACTGACGGTCTGGACCTCTGTCCTAATATTTAAAGAGATTGGCGGTTCATCGTATTTCTATGAAAAGGTGGACTATTTTTAAATGGGATAATTAGTAGTTTAAATTAAATAGGTCTATTACGAGCTTATGACAAAGCGAAACATGTTCAATTTGCAGATATCATATTTTATGTTTAAGGCGACAGGGGTTTTCCCTTCCAAACAATTTAAAGCCCTATATATGACTTGCGAAACTAGTTTGCGACCAACAAGTTTTTTGTTTGTTGATGCAGCGAATGTAACGTTGAGTACCAAGAGTATGACACAAAAAAACTGGATGACTAAGTTCCTGACCCAGTATGAGGTAAGGATTGGGGAAAGATTTCCTCAAACGTATTCTTCCATTCACGAAAACTCAGCAACTTCCCCCAGGGCCGGTACATATATGAGACCCTCGATCGTCAGGAGCTCCTACCGAGGCTCCATACTTCATTGAAGTAATTGTAAATTATATTTTAGGTCACGTCGTTTGAGCATTGTCACTTTGACGCCATCAAGATACTAGTGTAAAGGTCATTAGGCGCAACAACTCAAGGTGTCCTAGGGACGGATAAGTTGCAGGCGGCTGGTGAGTTTAGCTTATGATTAACGGTATCTATGTACTATTATCTGTAAATAAGTAAACCATCAACAGTTATCTGTTCGATTTATAAAGAGTGCTGAGAAAGCGCAAATTAATTTCAAGCTTGCTATCGTAGATCGCCTATAATCACTTATATCCCAAACGGGTGGTCATCTTAAAATTGGTTTTCAGAGGTAACGGAACAGTGACTTAGATACCTTGTATTTATAGGCTTCATCTACCCCTATTGGTACGCTTATAAGTTAATTTTCACTGATGAAAAAAATATTTCGTTTTCAGTAGTTCGTTTGTTTTCTAAATCGGCAAAAGTAGCTTATGTATCCCTACTCATATACACCTAGTCCCAGAATTTTGTCCTGCAAAAACGGTGGTTATGAAGTTTTGTCGAATGGGGACGTAAGATCGATAGAGAAGGAAATTTTTAGAAGGAAGTGTTAAGTGGAAAAATGTAGTCGAAGTTGCTTTCCGCGGCCGTTGTGAGCAGGTTGTTCCGCATGTAAATTTTCGGTGTGCGCGGCACTTTGCGCCGCGGACTATAATAATCTACGATTTGAACGACTTCTTTGGAGGGCTCGGCTGTGCCGATGCATTTCTTAAATGCTGTAACAAGAGGGAGTTCAAAGGCGTTTGCCTATATTTCCTTTAATAAACTTTACTTGGGTTGACTAACTCAAGAACGGTAAGTTGGACCACAGGTAAGTTGAAGAAGACGACCTAATTACAATTTTAATTTTTCGGGAAATTCAAGAAACCTGCAGTTCGATAATCGGGTTATTCCTCAGTGAGTTAAATGATAATACAGTTTAGGAAAATATACAGATATAAATCAACAACACTCCTGCATACAGTAAACTTAAAATGTATTTAGCATTTCTTAAAGTATATTCCACCGCGTGTCCTAATTTCCCGCCTATCAAACCCGATAAACACCGTTTTCATAGGAAAACATGCAGATTGTAGGGATTAATGAGAAGGGCTACATAAGCTACTGTTGCCTCTGAATCTTTCATGAACCGACTAGGGTTTTAATTTTTACGAAAGGGATAATCATTGGTTTCTGTGCAAATATCATTAGGAATATTTGGGAGACTAATGCAATATATTCACTTTATAAGACTACTTCGAGGAAAGCTATATGACCTCCATTTTTTGAGCTATAACAGAGAAAGACATCGACAATTAAGATTTCGCTTGTTTGCCTCTATCATTCAACAATCAGGGCAAATTTGCTTACACTGATCTCGAGCTATGATTATTGAATTTATATGCCAAAATAAATAATATGCTTTTTGACACTGTTGTTGTGGGGCCAGAGGCCATACACAGTCAGTATATTTCCTAATAATGATGAACAGATTTTTATTGATGAAAACTTATCGTTTCCATCTTTTCTGACAGCAACAGAACCACACACAGGAAATTCAGCGCCTGAAGACCGAAAATGATGACTTGAACCACCGCGTTACTTACTTGCACAGGAACAACCAAGAAAGGGAGACCAAGCTTGAACAGCAAGAGACGGAACTTGTAAGAGCCAATCCCTTGCCTCGCTTTTCATAAATAGGTTACTTTGCAGTCTACCAGAAGCTGTAAGAACTCAAGTAGCTGCGTGCTATCTGAGATCCGTGTCTTAAGGCTTAAAATAGAGCACTTGTTTTTGTCAAGCTAAACTTAAAATACAATAAGTAAGATAAAGCTTTCAAGTTGGTTGTTAAGCCTGACGTGATTGCACTTGTATACCATTACAGTATTTCAAAAGACGAATTTTCTGAAACTAGCAATTATATTTGACCTTGAATTAACCCTGTCGAATAAACTAATTTACAAGCGTACGATTTGTTACACATTGAGAAGATTTACATTTTTTTAAACAATACACTCGAAGGGGACACAGCGTATTTTCCTCCTCTTCTTCCAAAATTTTAATTGGACTTAAAAGCAACAATCAATACTTTCTTCTTTATAAACAGTGCAATAATTCATTTTCTTTGGATGCTTGTCAAGATCATATGAGTGCAGAACGGCATGCAGTGAACGCATGAAGGCAAATCCGTAAACTGCACATAGAAGAGGTCCAAAAGTGAAAAAGTACATGATTTGTTCGACTCACGGCACTTATTATCTTTTGCCTTAGTGGACACAACACTGTAGCCTATAAGAATAAGATTCAGTCTACGTTGGACTGAAATATTTTCTGTCATTTAAATTGGTAGCAGCATTGCCAGCAAAGACAAGAGAAACTGGAATGGCTATTTCGAACCCATTAGCCGTCATAAACCGCTCATACGCAACCCAAGGTGGTGAACCATCCAAGGCTCGAACCCGCATCCTTAAAGTGAGTTGCTGGCGGCTCTCGAGAATAAGCCTCAAGGCAGGGCGAGACGAGGGAATTCTGTTAGCGATTAGTGAACATTAAATCAGCGAGTGCCAATATTCCCCTAGCTAAACCGGCAAGGCAAAGAGCCCGCGGCTCAATGCTAAGACCGTTAAACTTCGGATCAAAATGTCGCGGGTTCGATCCTCGACTGGGGCGCCAGTTGAGTTTGGGTATGAAAGGCTGATTACGGCCATTGAACCAGAAATGGCTATTCAAATTTCCTCTGTCTTACTCGGCAATGCTATCCGCCTAGACCGTTATTCGCTATGCGGCTGCTTTCAGAGCTCGAGTGTGTTCCATTAGCGATCAATTGCTCTTCGTCGATCCCATCTACTGGTTCTACGCTCAGTATTCTGGTTATTGAGATATCATTTTAATTTGGCTTCTTGTCTCAGAGTAGACCATTTTCAATAACGCTCCATTAGCAGAGACTGGAGTCGAGACTTGGTCTCCCCAGGAACAAAATTGGAATGCAGTCAGTCGGTTCACTTTGCTTCGTCTTTGCGAATGATCTTGCTAGGTTTGATAGGAATCATATGTTGTCTTCTATTCACTGCATGTTCACCTCTGTTAATTTGCTAAAACAGGTGAACATGCGGGTTGCAGGAATTAATTGAGAAGAAGATCGCTGGGATAACATCAATAGGTTAAACCTGCCTAAATGTCCTTATGTAGCAGTATTAAGGGCATTTTTGCAGAGTTCTTTCAGGGATGGCGTGTGCCACTTACCTATTATTCTTGATAGAAGAAAACTGCCTGATGGATCTCCTCAAAACAACTTGTATTTTCTTTGAAATTTCAAAAAGCTAGGAAGTTTCTTTTTTAAACATGAAAACTACGCGATATGAATCTCCGTCACAGCAATTAAGAAAACACAATTTACGTTATACGAACTTTGAACAGTAGTGAATGTGTAGATAAGCTGCATAAACGGTTTTTTCTCCGTCGGGATTGGATAATCTTTTAAATGGAAGGGGTGCGTTGCATAACTGACTTCCTTATTTGTGCTTGCACGCCCGCTAGTGTAATATATTTTCCTCCAAGTTATACCTCCGCCCACATAGTCTATTTGACTTTAATAATTTTCATTGTGAACAAATAAAGGAAGCTGACTTGTTTTAAGAAGAATAAGTCCAACTCTACATGTGCCTAGAAAAAGTAGATCACAGCATAGTAAAACCGAAATAGAAGGATGTTTTTTTATTTGACAGGCTGCATACACGTATACTTAGTTATTGTACCCCCATCACTCTGCTGCCTTATTTAAGGATATTTTCTATAGGCCATATTAAAAGCATGGAAAGTTTCGCTTTAAGTTTGCTAACTATATCCTGCCAATTTTGTGGCGCTGTGTGTCATTTTAAATGGTGTATTCTACGTAGTCTAATTGAAACCCTATTATTGTATATTTAAAACGGTCTTTGTTGGGGAAACGGTTAACAGCGACGCTAGCTTCTTCTTCCATCACACTTTGTGCCCTGCGATTTGCTTTAACAGAGTTTGCAAGGCGAACTGTGCGCGACAGGCAGCCTGATTCACAAAAAGACAATAGTTTTCTTCATATTTTTGACAACGCTACTTCTTTGATGCGACATTCTGTGTACATTTTGAAGTATTTCAATCGTTTAAAGGGCAAGCTACGGGATGAACTGTCAAATGTCAAAAAACAAGCACATTGCCTTGAAGCAGAATTAAAGAGCCTTCGAGAAGAAATTGCTTACAAGGATGAACGTTCAAGGCAGCTCCAAGTGCAGCACGTAAGTGTACACATATAACCTTCTCAGGATAGCTCCTGCTCCAGCGGCTTTTGAAATTTCTATATTTTCCTCATCGAGTGGGAAAAAGAAGTAGCGTATTTAGAGTAAATTATTGATGACGGGTGTTTCAATAACCTGAGGCCATACAAAATATCCGTTTTTCCTGAGTTGGCAATAATTTCTGCAAAAAAATTTTAATTCGTCGTTTCAGGCGAACTATCCTCGCAGACTCGAATTAGCTGATTCTCGAGATTTGCGAACTTTAGTCTTTACTCATGTGAATACCAATCAATTACTGTGAATGCAAAATCTACGTTTCACTTTAAGCCTAAATTTATTTTCACAAGCTATAAAAATACTTCTCGATATTCGACACTGTTTTGAAGAAAGGTACCAATTTTATGTATATAAAGAGTTGAATGTAGGCATCTCCAGTTCGTATTTTCACATACATAAATAAAAAAGAATAAGCATCGAGTCCCAAATTTAACTGTTGTGTTAATCACTTTGTCCTTGCCTCTTAGTGCGGAGCACTCCTTAGTTTATTTTCCAAAATAAATTGTGATTAGACCGGTACCCCTTTTCAAATTAGGGCTCTGCGCGTGCTCTGTGGAATCGACGCGGGGCTTCAAGATACCAAATAGTTATATTCAAGCGTCAACTATGATTTGTTGTAATGACATCCTCGATCGTTGACACCTCTTGTACTGCAATCAATATTTAGCCGACAAGCATGAAAAATAACAAGTCCAGATACAGTCCGGTTGGTTTTACTACCGTTTTGGAGACAGAGCCCACCATTTACTAATGTTTATACTTCTTTTTCAAAGTTGCACTTGTATTATACTTCCCCAGGCCGACGAACTCGCTCGAATGCGATCAGTCCATCAGGAGCAGAGTAGCAGATTGAGTCATCTTCAACTGGCCCTTGATGAGAAGGACCATGAGCTAAAGACGCTTAACAGTGACTTGGTAAGAAAAGATTTTGCACGATCTCGGCGCGTTAATGGGATCCCTTTATCTGCTACCGTGATTGTTCACTATGAAAAAAATTAGATCACACAACTTGTGCCTGTTTTTTTTCTAGTCGAGAGCACACCAAGTAGTTTTAAGCAATTTTGAATTAAATTGATTGGAAAGGAAATGTCTGAGCCCTAAAGAACATCAGGTCTGCCGCAAAATATTAGAATTTAGTTGACTCTCGCTCAGGTAGAACTTCATTTATCATGCAAGTGTTTTTCTAAGCTACCTCGCTCCCTTTTGGATTAATTTATCTTGCCCAATTTCACTCCATTAAATGAAAAAGTCGGTTCATATAATGATTTCCAATTTTTGCTGTGTAGGAGAAACATCGCTCAGAACTTGAACACACGAAAAATCGTTTAAAGGAAACAGAAACGGAAAGGAATCAAAGCAGTGCCGAGCTTGTTCAGAAGACTGATCGCTGTCGAGCCCTGGAACTTGAATGCGTAAATTATTTTTTTTAAATGTGTTGACTGTTTATATATTAGTACAACTTGCATATTAAATGAAACTTAACGCGCTTCCCTAATCTCAACTTGTGATATCCCCGAATCTCTTTACAGCAAGGACAGGCTGATGAACTTGTTCGTGTGCAATCCAATCTTGAAGATGCCAAAGCAAAAAACAACATCTTACAAAAGAGGATAGAAGAACGGGAACAGAGGCTGCGGAAAATTGAAGGTGAAAACGTGAGTTTTAACGGAGTATTATAGGAAAATTGTTTATTGCCCCTGCTCAGACACACACACACATGATAGTTCGAACGACACTGACGACGCCTTTCCCTGTTGCCCCCATTAAGTGGACCCACAGAACGAGTTGCGCATACGTTTGCTTATATTAACGGTCATTTTGGTTCAAACTACCTCGCGTTTCCACTGGCAGCCGCGGCACTACTTTTTAGTGTTCTCAGACACTCAAGGAAGTCTGTTGATGGATTAAGACTAGTTTCCATAAAAGTTAATTGATGGACCGCCTGGCCCAGCACTCCCACATTGCGACTTCAACGACAGTTTGGTTGCATCATGTGCTCTAAGCAGAGTTGCAGCCATTTTTGTTTGAGGAAACTAGACTGCCATCTTTGCCGCAAATAAGGGTTTTATTCCACCCTGGTCGACTTTCCCTTGGATTTCTTCAGCCTTGCACTTTTTGGCGGTAGATGTATACCTCCTCTAGCCTCTGCTGCATTAGGCTCATAATAATGCTTTAGGTAGCTGTGTTCTGTCGTTGGCGTGTGTTTGCTAGTGGGTGTGTTCCCACAAATGCGACCTTGATTTTGGTCAGGGATAGCTTAATGCTATCACGGCAGCCATAAATCCTAGAACTCTGTAATGCAGGACGAGTGGTAATAGGGGTTATACGCGTGGGGCATAACAGGTAGCAGCGGATAGTATTAAAAAAGTACATGCAAACAAAGGTCGGAATGGTAGATAAAATTATCAGAATGAGCTTATTTATGCAACTTACTGAAAAATATAGAAAAAGTAATTTTCAAATTCGAATTCGGATTCAAATGGTATCTGAATCGACCCTGAAGGTACGAAAAATCCAACGCGAAACGAATCCGACGTTGGTCGAATTTGTAAAGCAATAATCGAACCTGACGTATTGAATCTCATTTTTCAGTTAGACAGTGGAGACCTTACTTCCTGAAAAAAAACTCGTTACAAACCGTAGTCAAGTGAAATTAATAGTTTATAATACAGTAGGACTATAAAATGCGGTTAAAAAATTCGCTGTACAATGGCATGTTTCTTTATATTCCTGTAAATTTCCTTCTGGCACTAAATCGTTCCATGGGGTATAATATAATATGTAGATGGGCTGTCTCGTGTCTTTGTCGTGAGGAGCACAACCTAGCCTATAAAAAATACTCGCACGTCACTGAATAAATCCGTAGGGGAGGAGTGAAATGTAACAGGTGCATGGACTATGTCGGACGTTTGTTGTGAGTAGAACAACTCACGTCAAAGTTATAAAAACAAAACATACTTCCTACTACAAAATAACGAAGTAGGTATACAAAGTAAACAAAGCGTTTGTGATGGCAGTGACCTATCTTTGTGGAATTTTGCTTTAATTGTCATCAAACCAATTGTGATGCCGTCGAAATGTAAATCAAATCGCTAGAAGCGAATTCAGTTTGAGCAGTCTGAGGTATTGCGGTATGCTAGTTGACTTATAATTTTTGACCTCGAGATTGCCAATGGGATCTCAGTTGAAACCTTGCCCTCTGGAAGGTGGTGTGGTAACCGGTTCCCCATTCAGTTTCGAACAATGTCTTTCTCGCTAGCAGTTCCTATGTATCTTGTCAACTACCAGCTCGAGGCCCAAAAATTACCAGTAGCGTGAATGCGCGTGCATTCAGACCGTCTCCTCCCAAGCTAGAAGATGAAATATGCTTTAGTGAAAAGGAAGTTCTTTTGTGCATGCCTGCAACAAAATATATTTTCTTCTTTTGAAGCATGGATTACTTGATGAAATTCATGGCCTCAGGAAAAGCAACCATGAGTTGGAGAGCCACATTGATGTCCTTCGGCAGCGTCTCCTCGATCGAGATGAAAGATCTTCTTCAACTGTTCCCATTCCTGTCGGATTCTCCCAGGTAGACTCTCGTGGAAAGAGACAATAAACGTCATCTTTTTTCATACGGCAGAGAATATTTGCATAAATAATGTTTGATAACTTTTAGGGTGTTTTGGCAGTGTTGAATAAGTCACTTAGGGAAGGTTGATGCCTGCGTAGCACGAACAGGCATCGCCGTAACAAAGAATGTCATATTTTTTACATGATCAATTTGTTTACACAAGTTTGATTCTGTCGTACATATGATGTCGGTTTCCAGCTCACTTGCTCAGACCGTGAATCAGAGGACAAAACATGGATACTGTTGTTAAATAAGATATTATTTTCCTTCTCAGGACTTATTTGCAAAAATAACTTCGCATACAGATAACAGTCTAAATAATCATTTATTTCTCGTAAGAATTTTGTCCAAACAATCGTTTTCGTTTTAATAACACCGAATCATGCTTACGTTGATCTCCGTACGCTTTGTTGGAGATAATATCCTGCCTTTCCCATCAGCATAGGTACGGAGAAAAACCAACTGACTGAAGCTTACCAGGATGTTTTTAAATCGATGTTTGTGTTCAATAGACTTTTGGGGACTGTTCGTTTGCTAGTAGCGTTCAACCAGACAGTAGTTTTGAAAAAGTACAGGACGACTAATTGGTTGCTCCATGACTGTTTTGCATCGGTGGACATAAATTGTGCGTTTCATTTTTCCGTGCATTGTTTTCATGCTAGTGGCAGAAATTATACACTGGGGGACTCCATAGAGTCATGAAGGCTGTACGAGGGCAGCTTCTGGATATGGAAATAGTCTTCACATTTCGGTGGGGTTTTCTTTTCTGGTAGGGATCAGTTAACACACTTTTCTTTGAGTGTTTGAACTTAATAATTCCGATACTTCAGAAGGTTATTTGGTGAGCGTACGAGCGTAGGTTTCCCCTACCCCCACCCCCTCCCCCGGCACAGGAACCTCTACACGCCAAACTCGCCATGCGGGCGATGTGTAAACGATTAATTGTAATCGGACTACCCTTTTATATGCCAATACAAGCGAACATCCGTGTCCCAGGAAGCAATTGAGAAGAAGAAGAAGACTCGATCGCTGGGACAATATGTTTATTCGCCT